>PVLA01000753.1:100477-430928 GCA_004027455.1 Hydrochoerus hydrochaeris
AATGGTAATAGAAAAACAAAAGCATGGTAGGACTTCAGAGCAAGATGATATTAAATCAACACTGGCTACCATACTGTCTTGTCTTCAAAGTAACTATTCATATGATCACATATATTAAGATCAAACAAAACAGAATAAAACCATTCAAACCAATGAATGAAGACATAAGACATCAAAGCAGTATAATGGTGAACCATGACTTCCATAAAATCTTCTGTACTCTTAGCATTTCTTACACTAGGGAAACTATACAGTATTTATACATGTGAGTTTTATTTATTTCACTTATGAGTATAGATTCAAGATGTATCCATTTATTTATAAATATCTCAATGTGATGATCACTCTTTATAGCTGAGTAATACTCCATTGTACAAAAGTACCACAACTTTTTTATCCATTCCTCAGTTGATGGGCACTTAGGTTGTTTCCAAGATCTATTAGAAATGGTGCTGCTATAAACATGGGTGTGCATATATCACTGTGGTAAGATGTTTTCAGATCTTCTGGGAATATGCCTAAGAGTGGAATAGCTGGGTCAAATGGGACCTCCAACTCCAGCTTTTTGAGGAATCTCTAGATTGACCTCCACAGTGGTTACACCAGTCTACACTCCCACCAACAGTGCAGAAGAGTTCCTTTTTCCCCTCTCCAGCATTTGTTGTTGGTAGTTTTGTTGATCCTGGCCATTCTTTCTGGGGTGAGATGGTATATCAGTGTGGTTTTAATTTGCATTTCTCTAATGACGAATGATTATGAACATTTTTTCATGTATTCATTTGCCATTTGTATTTCTTCATCTAAGAACTGTGTGTTCATCTCGGATGCCCATTTTTGGATTGGGTCTTTGAATTTTGGGGGTTTGATTTTTCTAATTCTTTATAAGTTCTAGACAGAAGTCCTTTGTATGAGGGACAGTTCACTGAGATTTTTTCCCAGTTTGTAGGTTTTCTTTTCACTCTGCTGGAGATTTCTTTGGATGTACAGAAACTCTTTAATAAGATATGATCCCAGTTATTGATTCTGGGAAGTATTTCCCATGCAGTTTGGTTCTTGTTCATGAATTCGCTATCTACCTCTATGTCTTCAAGATTTTTACCTACTTTGTCTTGCAACAGATTAAGTGTTTCTGTTTTAATATTTAGATCTTTGATCCATTTGGATTTTATTTTAGTACATGGTGATAGGCATGGGTCTAATTTTAGTTTTTGGCATATGGATAGCCAGTTTTTCCAGCACCATTTATTAAAGAGACTGTCGTTCTTCCAATGAACATGCTTGGCCCCTTTATCAAAGATAAGGTGGTTGAGTGTGTTTGTAGTTGTATCTTCTAATCTATTTCATTGATCTTCAGGTCTGTTTTTATTCCAATACCATGTTTATTTTATTACAGTAGTTTTGTAGTATAACTTCAAGTCAGGGATTGTGATGCCTCCTGCCTTGGCTTTGCTGCTTAGAATTGCCTTTGTTATTCTAGATCTCTTCTGGTTCCAGATGAATTTTAGGAATGATTTCTCTAAATCTATGAGGTATGTTAGTGGTATTTTCATTGGGATTGCATTGCATTGAATGTGTATAACAATTTTGGGAAAATGGCCATTTTTACAATATTTATTCTTCCTATCCATGAACAAGGGATGTCTTTCCATTTTCTGAGGTTCTCTTCGATTTCTTTTTTCAGAGTATTATAATTTTCCCTGTACAACTGTTTTACATCTTTCATTAGATTAATTCCTAAGTATTTCATTTTTTTGAATGCTAGTGTGAAGGGTGTGGCTTCTCTTATTTCTCTCTCGGTGATTTTGTTGTTAGTTATAAGAATGCTATTGATTTTTGAGTATTGACTTTGTATCCAGCTGCTTTGCTGAATTTATTTATTATATCTAGGAGACTTTCAATGGAGGTTTGGGGATCTTCTATGTAGAGTATCATGTCACCTGCAAATAATGATAATTTAACTTCTTTTCCTATCTTTACTCCTTTTATTTCCCTCTCTTGTTTAATTGCTCTGGCTAGTATTTCCTGTACTATATTGAATAGGAGTTGTGATAATGGACATCCTTGTCTTGTGCCTGATTTTAAGGTAAAGGCTTTCAGTTTTTGGCCATTTAATATGACACTGGCTGTTGGTTTGCATTGATGGCCTTTATCATATTGAGGTAAAGACCATCTATTCCAATTCTCTGTAAGGTTCTTATGAATGGGTGTTGGATCTTATCAAAAGCTTTTTCTGCATCTATAGAAATGATCATGTGATTCTTGCTTTTGGCTCTATTGATATGGTGGATTATATTTATTGATTTACAAATGTTGAACCATCCCTGCATGCCTAGGATGAATCCCATTTGGTCATAGTGTATAATATTCTTGATGATTTGAGGCATCCTGTTTGCCAATATTTTATTGAGAATTTTTGCATCTATGTTCATTAGGGAGATTGGCCTGTAGTTCACTTTTTTAGTTGGGTCTTTCTCAGGTTTTGATACTAGAGTGATATTTGCTTCCAGGAATGACTTAGGGAAAATTGCTTCCCTTTCAATTTCATTGAAGAGTTTGAGGAGTGTTGGCATTAAATCTTCTTTGTATTTCTTATAGAACTCCACAGTGAATCTGTCTGGGCCTGGGCTCTTCTTTGTTGGTAGGGACTTGATTACATTTTCAATTTCATTCACAGAAATTGGGATATTCAGCAGTTTTACATCTTCTTGATCCAGCTTTGGTGGTTCATATGTTTCTAGGAATCTGTCCATTTCTTCTGTGTTATCAAACCTATGAGAGTAGAGGTTTTCAAAATAGTTGTTGATGACCTTCTGTATTTCCACAAGGTCAGTAGTGATTTCTCCTTTTTCATTCTGTATTGCATGAATTTGAGTCTTTTCTTTCCTTTTTAAAAATAGGTTGGCTAGGGGCTTGTCAATTTTATTTATTCTTTCAAAGAACCAACTCTTTGACTCATTGATTCTTTGAATTGTTTTCTTAGTCTCTATTGCATTAATTTCTGCTCTGATCCTTATAATTTCCTCCCTTTTTTTGGCTTGGGGCTTGGCTTGCTCTTCTTTTTCTAGATGCTTCAGTGTAATAGGTTGCTTATTTGTGTTCATTCTGTTTTCCTAATGTGGGAACTCAGTGCAATAAATTTTCCTCTGAGGACCACTTTCATTGCAGCCCACAGGTTACAGTAAGTTGTATTTGTATTTCGGTTTGCTTGTAGATATTGTTTGATTTCTTCTTTAATTTCCTCTGTGACCCACTGATTGGTCAACAGTGTATTATTTAATTTCCATGTGTTTGTGTGGTTTTTGCAGTTACTTTTATCATTAATTTCCAGTTTCATGGTGCTATGATCTGATAACATGCATGGGATAATTTCAATTCTTTTTCATTTAGTTAAATATGTTCTGTGGGTTAGTATATGGTCTATTTTAGAGAATGTCCCATGTACTGGTGAGAAGAATGTATATCCTGATGTTGTTGGATGGAACACTCTGTATACATCTATCAAATCTATTTGTTCACAGGTGTGATTCAGTTCTGTTATTTCTTTGCTGATTTTCTGTCTAGTTGATCTATCCCTTTGTGTCAATGATGTGTTAAAATCCCCTATTATAATTGTGTTATTGCCTATTTGATTTTTCATTTCTGTTAATATTTGTTTTGTGTAGTTGGGTGCTCTGGAAATTGGTGCATATATATTTAAGATTGTTGTTTCTTCCTCTTGCAGTTTTCCCCTAACTGGTATGTAATGACCTTCTTTAACTCTTTGGACCATTCTTGCTTTGAAGTTCACATGGTCTGCAAACAGAATAGCTACCCCCACTTTTTTTTGAGTTCCTGTTGCATGGAGTATTGTTTTCCATCCTTTGACTTTCAGTCTATGAGTTTCCTTTTGGGTAAGATGGGTTTCTTGTAGACAGCATATGGTTGGATGTTGTTTCTTGATCCATTCTGCCAGTCTGTTTCTTTTAATTGATGAATGGAGGCCATTTACATTAATGGTTATAACTGTCATATATTGGTTTATTGTTGACATGTTATCTTTCTGATGTTGTATCTTAGCTTTCCATTCTGTTTAATTAATTGTCTGTCTTGCTTAGTGTTTTTTCCTATGTGTATCTAGAATATCTTTCAGTATTCTTTGTAGGTTTGTTTTGGTGATCATGAAGTTCTTTAGTTGTTCTTTGTCATAGAAGTATCTTATTTCTCCATCCATTTTGAAGGACAGATTTTTCAGGGTACATCAGTCTGGGTTGGAGGGCATTTTCTTTAAGGATCTGAAAAACTTCACTCCATGCTCTTCTTGACTTCATTGTTTGTGTTGACAAGTCTGCTGTGATTCTGATAGGTTTTCCTTTATAGGTAACCTGTCTTTTCACTCTAACAGCTTTTAATATTCTGTTCTTATGTTGGATTTCTGGGATGGTGATTATTATATGTCTGTGTGTAGTTTTGTTTTGGTTGTGGCTATTTGGAGTTCTATATGCCTCATTAATCTGTAAGTCAGTTTCCATACTCATGTTTGGGAAGTTTTCAGCTATTACTTCTATAAATAGCCTCTTGATATCATTTGTGTTTTCTCTTTCTTTTTCTTTTATCCCTATTAATCTTATATTGTTTTTATTTGCATCATCTTGCAGCTGTTGAATTGTTATTTCCTGATTTCTTATTATTGTTAGAAGATCTTTCCTTTCCTGTTCACTAGCTGCAATCTTATCTTCAAGGTCTGAGATTCTATCTTCACTTTCGTTGAGGCAGTTTTTGCAACATTCATTAGAGTTTTTGATTTCCTGTATATCTCTTGGAATCTGCTTAATGCATTCTGTTTGTCTCTTAAACTGTTCAGTCAGGGATTCTGTCATTTTGCTTTGTTCCTCTAATTGTTTAGCTGTGTCTTTGTTGGATGCATTCAGTATTTCTTTCACTACTTTTATCATTTCTTATTTTACATGGGAGAATATTTCTGATTTGAGTTCTCTCATAGCTTCCTGTACTTGCTTCTTTATTTCTGTTGATATCATTTCATACATTTCAGGTGTATGTGTAATATTTTCTTCTATGTACATGGCTCCTATTTCTTGGGATGGGCTGGAGGTTTGAGATTGTATTTTGGTCTTTCGTTTTGTCGTTTTTCTGTATTACTGTGTTTCCAGAAATTTTCCAAAGCTTTCCCTTGCAGTGCAGCACTGGCTTGGCTCTCCCTTCAGTGGGCCTGGCTCCCCTGGTTGAATGAAGGTCACTGGGCACAGTCCACTCAAGCCCACAGAACCCCTGGAGCCTAGTCCAATGACCCAAGGGGGCTGGGCAGGCACCCAGCAGCCAGGATCCAGAGTCCCAAACCCTTCCGGGTCTGTGCTGGCAATCTGCAACTCACCTTGCGGCACACGGCGACACCTTGGCTCCCCCTTTGGCTGGTCTGGTTCCCCTTGTTGAATGAAAGTCACTAGGCCCAGTCCACTCAAACCCACAAAACCTCTGGAGCCCAGTCCAGTGAGCCAAGGGGGCTGGGCACGCATCTCTGTTTTCTTGATATAACAATTTATTGCTATATATTTTCCTCTTAAGACTACTTTCATTGCATCCCACAGATTACAGTATGTTGTTTCTGCATTTTCTTTGAATTTAGGTATAGCTTTATTTCTTCTTTAATTTCATCTGTAGCCCACTGGTTATTCAAAATGTTGTTATTTAATTTCCATGTATTTATGCAGGCTTTGAAATTTCTTTTGCCATTAATTTCTCATTTCAGTGCACTGTAGTCAGATATTATGCATAGGATAATGTCAATACCTTTGCATTTACTTAAGAATGTTTTATGGGATAGTATATGGTCTATTTTGGAGAATGTCCAATACACAGCTGAGAAGAATGTATATTCTGATGTGGTTAGGTGGAACACTCTGTAAACATCTACTAAGTCCAATTGCTTGCAGGTATGATTCAGTTCTATTATTTCTTTGCTGACTTTTTGTCCAGTTGATCTATCTCTTTGTGACAATGGGCTGTTAAGTTCCCCTGTTATAATCATGTTCCTGTGTATTTGGTTTTTAATGTCCAATAGTATCTGTCTTATATAGTAGGGTGCTCCTGTATTTGGTGCATATTTATTTATGTTAGTTCTTCCTTTTGTAGTTTTCCACTAATAAGTATCTAGTGGCCTTCTTTATCTCCTTTAATCATTTTAGGGTTGAAGTTCACTTTGTCTGCAAAGAGAATAGCTACCCCTGCTTTTTTCTGGGTTCCTGTTGCATGGAATACTGTTTTCCATCTTTTGACTTTTAATCTATGAATTTCATTTTGGGTCAGATGTGTTTCTTGTATGCAGCATATTGTGGGATCCTGTTTCTTGATCCATTCCATCAATCTGTTTCTTTTGATAGGTGAATTGAGCTCATTTGCATTTATGGATATCACTGATATGTACTGGCTTGACTTTGCCATGTTGTGTTCCTTTTTTTGGTTTCCTGCTTTTCTCCCTTGTTTAATTTCTTGTCCAGCCTGGTAGTTTCTTTCTATTGTTGTTCTAGAGATTGTGGTCATTTTTATCTCTATCTAGCATGTCTTTCAGCACTCTTTCTAAGGTTGGTTTGGTAAGGTTGGTTTAGTATTCTGTTTTTATGCTGTATGTCTGAGATCTTAATTATTATATGTCTGGGTATAGATTTATGTTGATTATGACTGTTTGGCATTCTATATGTCTCACTTATTTGTATATCAGATTTTTTCCCATGTTTGGGAAATTTTCTGCCATTACTTCTGTGAACAGCTTAGTTATGTCCTTTGTGTTGTCCCCTGCCTCCTCACTGATGCCTATTAATCTTACATTGTTTCTCCTGGGATCATCTTAAAGTTACTGGATTGTCATTTCATGCTGCTTTGTTGTTTCTATAAGCTCTATCCTTTCATTATCACTATCTGCAATCCTGTCCTCAAGGTCTGAAATTGTATCCTCAGCTTCATTTAAATGGTTTTGCCAGCTTTCAATACAAAGTTTTGTTCCTTGGATATCTCTTTGGGTTTGATTCATGGATTATGCTTGTTTTCTGCATTGTTCATTCAGAGTTTCAATCAATTTCTCATGCTCCTGTACTTTTTAATCTGTTTTTTCTCTAGCTATGTTGAGCAACTCATTTACTAAGGTTGTTATTTCTGTATTTATACAAGACATTATTTCTAATTTGAGTTCCTCTATAGCCTTGTGGATTTGTTTCTTTACTTCATTTGCTATCTTTTCAGAGATTTCTGGTGTATGACTTTTAAAGTCCTCTATTTATAATGTTTTCATTCATTGGTTGGAATGGTTTTATTCTGTTTTGTTTGATCTTAGTATGTGTGATGATATGAACAGCTATTTTGAAGAAAACAAGACATTATGGCAGCCATTGCTGATTTAATATCATCTTGTTTTGAACCCCTAACATGCTTTTGTTCTTCTATTACCATTGGTTCTATCATGTTGTGTCTTACTGGATTTTAATATGTGTAATAATATAAACAAATTTTTTATGGAAAATGAGATATTATAGTAGCCATTGTTCATTTTCTATTATTTGGTTCAGAATGCCTTGTAATACTTTCATTCTCTTGAATGGTTTTATTCTATATTGTTATGTTTGATATTATTGCATGTGAAGCTATGCTCAACTATTTCAAAGAAAGAGACATTATGGTAGCTACTGTTGAAATCCAATTGTCTTGTTGTGAAGTGCTATGTTGCTTGCATTGTTCTGTTCTGATATGCTTAATTCTGTCCTCTTTTGTTTTATTCTCTTTAAAATAAAAAAGTCCTCTATTTTATTGTCACCTGTACTTGCTCCTAATAGACTAGCTGTTTGAGATTGCATTTTGCCTTTTTGTTTAGTCATTTTCACCACTTCAGTAAGTTTATGTTCTTTCTTTTCCAACAGTCACAACAGTCCATAGTGTGAGTTTTAGGGTCCTACTGTGCAGTTGATGTTTGTCAAGTTGCTGGGTACCACAATGAAGAGAAGATCCAGTCACCTGACTTCCTCCTGCAGGACCTGTTGGGTGAGTCCTATATTCTTTCTGGGCTGGCTATAGTGTTTGTGTCAGCTGAGACCCCACTGTGTCACTGGGGGTCTCAAGCTCTTCTAATTTTCTCTTAGTTGGGGGGGTGTTATTGGCACACTTCTCACCCTGTCTGATGTTCTCTGTGTTTGGGAGGGAATTACCCACTCTCTTGTCAGATTCACCAATGTCTTAAAGTTGGAGGGAGTTTCACTTCCATTCCTATTTACTCACTGCAGACCTCTATTTTAGGGGCAAACTCACCACACTGATTGGAGCCTGCTGAGGACTTCTGTTTGGGTGTGGAGTTCCTGAGTCTTTCATCCATCCAACACAGTAATCCACTGTAGTCCAAGGTTCTTATGTTCCCAGTGGAAGGGCAGGCCTAGTGGTGGCAGTCCCAGGCAGCTTAGGCTTGGGGTGGGCTTCTGTGACACCCCCAGTGGAAGGGTGGGCCTAGCAGCCCAGTCCAGGGCAGTTTAGGCCTGGGGTGAGCTTCCACGATGTTCCCAGTGAAAGGGCCTCCTTTTTTATTTTTGACAGTTTGATTATGTCTTAATGTCTTGTTTGGATTGAATCTGATTGAAGATCTTTGATTTTCCTGAACCTTGATATTTATAGTTTTTTCCACATTTGGAAAGTTTTATGCTATTACTTCATTAAACTAACCTTCTACAGCTTTCTCTCTTTTGAAGTCTTATAACTTGAATATTTTTTCTTTTAATGGCATCTAATAAGTCTCACAAGCTTTATTTATTCTTTTCATTTTTTCCTTATAATTGTGTATATTCAAATTGTCTTCAAGATGGCAAATTCTTTCTTCTACTTACCAACTCTATTGTTCATGCACATTATTGCATTTTGAATTTTATTCATTGTATTTGTCATTTCCATAATTTCTAATGGCCATTTTTTAAAATACAATTTCAATCCCTCTGTTAAATTTCTTACTTTAGTCACTTATTGTTGTTCTGATTTTATGGTTTCTTGAAATTCTTTAAAACAATAATTTTGAATTATTTATTAAGTAGTTCATTTAGTTATAATTCTTTGGGTCAGATATTTGGAGTTAATCGGGTTCATTTGAATGTATATTTCCTTGGATTTATGTTTCTTGTTGCCTTGTTTTAATGTCTATGCATTTGAAGAAGTAGGAACTTATTGTAGTTTTTGAAAACTGGCTTTGTCTGGATAAACATTTCACCAGTTGCCTATCTGGAGACTACAGGCAACCTGACCAATCTGGGCTGCAAGAGGGCTTGCCACCTGAATCTGTGTTTTTGGGTCTGAGTCTTGGATCCCCTGGAGTGGACATATTGATTATAGGTGCCTATATCCTGGGTCTGCAAGGGTAGGCCTGGAGTTTATACCCACAGAAACTATAGCTGAATCTACTGGCTCTGGGCAGACCTTGATCCTGAATCTATAGGGGCCAGTCAGGTACTGGGATGGGTGTGGGTCCTGAGTCCACTGGGCCTGGCCTGAAGCTTGGATGTCTTTGAAGCCTTGGTTTCACAAGAAATGGTCTGGCACCAAGCTCTTTTGGGGCAAGTCAGCACATTGCATCTGCTTGTAGTCTGTTGTAGTCTGGGAGGACAGGAGCTAATTTGAAATCTGAGGCTTCTCTTGTGCTAGGGCAGACATAAACCTAGACTCATAGGGACTGGCCTGGAATCTGAACATACTGGAGGTTAGATCTGTGAGGGATAACCTTGGTCCTGGTGGGGCCAGTCTAGAACCTGGGTCTACAGGGGTGGTTCTGGAGTTTGAGGCCATTGGGGCCAGCCCACTACTGGGGGCCAATAGGTCTGGCATGGACCCTAGGTCTACTGGAGTTGGGTCACAAAAGCAGGCCTAGAGAATGGGGCTATAGGGATTGGTTTGGTATGGGCCTGCCAGGAGCCTAAGCTGGCCTGAAGACTGAATCTGTTAGTTGTAGCTTGGTGCTGTGGGAAGCATGAGGCCCAGAGTTGCTAAGTTTTCTCTAACCCTGGGATGGGCCCAAAGACTGAGTCTGTGGGTGTTAGGCTGACACAGCACTGGTCAGGAGTCTTAGTCTATTGGCTAGGCCTGTAATCTGAGACTGCAGGATCTCATCTAGCTCCAAGGTGGACCTGGAGGCCCAGTGCACTCTATTACCCTCTGGCTTAGGACTGTGGGAGTTGGCTTGCCATTTGATTTTAGTGAGTCAGGAATGTTATTTGGGGTCTGAGGCAAAGTTCATCAGCTACTTTCCACTTCTTCATGCAAAAGATCAGCATCTCTTTCCGTACTGGGCTGCCTGAGGTTGGGACAGGATGAAGTGGCTAATGCGAAATTGTCTTTTCTACCTTCTTCAATATATCTTTTTTGATTTCTGTGCTGCATTTCATTGCCTTCATCTCATTTGGTTTCTTTAACTATAGCAAAATTATCTTTAGTTGTTGATAGTTGTTTGAACTAATGTCTCTGTGGGTGAACCAGGCTCTACAAAGTCCTATTCCAACACCTGGCTGATGACCTAATCCTTTCATTTCAGTTGATTATTTTAAAGTGAATTAGTCTCTGAAAGACCTGTTCTTGATGGACTCCTCAGTAAAATTTTCAGGAGGGCATAAAACCATAGATTTGATGATAGAAGGTAGCTGTGTGATGGGAACAGAGGGTTTTCAGGGTGGCCTACTTCAACACAAGCTCATGGTATGTTTTGTCAATCCATGGTCTTATCCAGGCCATATATCTCTCATATAACAAGAATTGTGGTGACCATCATATTCTCTCCTATCCTCATCATTCACCTCTAATGTCTATCTTCTGCACCATCCAGAAGTTTTCCATCTTGCTGATGCCTGAATCTCCTTTACTCTTCATGGTATCAGCCTCAGGATAATTGGAGGAGGAAGTGTTAACTAACAAGTGAAGGAGTCATGAACCTTGAGAATACTCCCCTCCCAACTATCCTGCTGTCTTCTTACCCTCCATGGTCTGCTCAGCACAGAAGAATTCTGTGGCCAACAATTATCATGGGTGGTGTTGGTCTCTAATAATAAGATGGTCCAGCATTTTGACTTACTGATTTGTGTGAAATGATTCATTATTAATGAATACTTCATTTTTATTTCAGATATTATCCTTTCAGAAATCAGTTTATGGTACAGAAAATTTTTCTAGGGTCCAAGACATAGAAGGAAAGAAAGATATGTAAGACAACAAAGTGCAGAAAACACTTGCCAACACTAACTGGGTTATCTGTGGTTGTCTGATTGGTGTAAATCAAATGTATTTATTCAGTAAGGTGAACAGTGGTCAGAGATCTGGATAGATCCACAGAAGCAGAAGTGAGAGTGATGTATTAATACCCCTCAGGGTCTAGTGGAGAAATGCATGTGATAAACAAGATCATTGGGGTATACAATAAGTGCACATAAAAAGTTAACGCCTTTATTTTCTATAATTGACTATAAATTCCTCCTTTTTCTACTTATCCTTCCTTCTTCTATTGATGAGGGGACCTTAAATATGCTCATTTAAAGTGACTTGATTTACTCATTTTACTTCAGTGTTTTGTTCTTTTCCCTGAGTTATTTTTCCCCTTTGAGCAGATTCTTACCCTTTCACAGTATTTATTGAGGATTTTGTATCTTATTTACTCTTACTGTTTCTTAGAGTAGGGAGACAATACATTATTTACACATGTGAGTTTGATTTATTTCACTTATTAGTATGGTCTCAAGTTGCATCCATTTACCTGTAAAAGTCTCAATGTGATCCTTCTTTATAGCTGAGTAGCACTCCATTGTATAAAATTACCACATCTTTTTTATCCATTTCTCAGTTGATGGGAATTTAGGTTGTTTCCAAGATCTGGCTATTACAAATTGTGCTGCTATAAACATGGGTGGACATATGTGGTTCAGTGTTTTGGGATTAGCTGAATTCCCTTGGGCAAGTGTTCACTCTCGTAGGATACTTGCCCCATGTGACACTTTCTGCTTCTAGGCTAGCAGCTGAGTACAGGAGGACATGCCTTTCCTTTTCCTTTCAGATTCTTGTGTTGTGTTCAGAGTCCTCTGTTTTCCCACTAAAGGGCAGTTGATCTAGAAGAAGCTATTCTGATCCCAGTGGGGGAATCTGTAGCTTAAACCTACATTCCTGACATCTACTGTTCCTGTACTAGTCCTAGACAGCTGTCCCACTGATCATCTTAGGACCTTAGGAGCACTTCTTTGCTGAGTATAAAGACAAAACCCAGGCACAACAAGTAGATATCTGGCTAGGAATCTTGCCTTCCACATACCCAGATGTATATTCCTTTATAATTCTTCTAGTTCTCTTGCCTTGCACCTGCCTTATTTTGTTCTGGGGCAGAAAGTAATCCCTACAAAGTTTCAGTTGGCTCTTGTTCTAGCAAATTGACTCTGCTATGCTTGGGAGTATCCAGACTTTGGCTCCTCAGATTTCTTCTCAGTTCTGCCTCTCTTTCTGCCTCCCTTGTAGCAAATCTATGATATGAATTTTCTGATAGTGTAGGCTATCAGAAAAGATGAAAAGCTACACAATATTAAAAGACAGGCTCATGATTAGTGAGCTAAGAAATGATCTGAAGAAGTTAGGTTATAAAGGCAAAAAAAGTGAAAGAAAGTACAGGGAAAGAAGTAGTAAAGTTTGGAGCAGGTTAATAAGATAGGATCCTTTATGGTCATGGTAAGTAATTGGTACCAGACAGGGTCTTCTACCATATCTAAACACAAACTGGAAAAATATGCCAGCCTACTTACTTTATTTGTGGAATGAAAAGCAGCTTGGTACTGTTACACCTAACAGTGGGGTACACATCAGACATCACTACCACTGCCTCAGTTTTTCAGGCTGGAGACATTTACTAACATGGAGACAACACTCCAGTGATCTGGGAGGCAGATAACAAGAGCTTGGGGTATTGAGATGGCTGGTACCACAAAGAAGGGAGCAACATGTTATAGAAACCTGCACTGCTCTTGGAGACTTCAGCTGAATGTCAGTGAGGTTCTAGGAGGCCTGGTGGGGCAGCTCTCAAGGATCTGTGAGCTTATCAGTGGTGGGAGGGGTGGGCAGTGCTGAGACACAGCATCCAGTCAGATGGACTAGTGTGACCCTATGGAACAGATCAGCTGCTTTCTGATCTGTAGAAATAAAGGCCACACTTTGGAGATAAAGCTATTTTAGTTAGGATG
Organism: Hydrochoerus hydrochaeris; assembly: GCA_004027455.1. Lineage (NCBI taxonomy): Eukaryota > Metazoa > Chordata > Mammalia > Rodentia > Hydrochaeridae > Hydrochoerus > Hydrochoerus hydrochaeris. Next base: position 113,692 of record PVLA01000753.1, read on the forward strand.
AAGCTTCATTCTAGCTTCATTCTGATGAAGTTTACAAATAAACCTCAAAAGAATCAAGCCAGTAAATGAACAGTCCACCAGCACAAAATTGTATTATTTCTGGAAGAGGACATCAAAATGTGGATTCTTACCAATGTAGTATTCACAATATCCAACACTAATTCATAAAATGGTAGCAGGTTATACAAAAAAATGTGACTTATAATTGAGGGTGATATCTAATAGAAACTGACCCTGAAATAACTCAGATACAGTAATTAGAAATAGACCACTATAAATATACTCAAGCCACTATAAATATACCCAAGGAATGGAAGAGAAAAATGCTTATAATAAGAAATAGTTATAGTTCAGCAGAATAATAGAACCATGAAGAAAACCAAATAGAAAATTTAAAACAAATACCCACTAGTAAAAATTAACTGTATATAAACATATTCATTAAAAGATATTTTTGTTATGTGCCATTTTAAATTTTCTAATTTGTGTCATCTTTTTTAGAATTCTATCTTGAGAATCAGTTTTTGATCCAATCTGAGCTGAGTCTCTTCATCTCTAGTATGAAAATTTATTCTATTCACTTCAAGTAAGGTAAAAGTTGTGGTAACAGAGTGCAAAAGAGAACAGGCTACCTTCTGTTCAAAGAAAAGCAAATATGCCCATGGCTACAGCAGCTTGATTCCAATATAGTCTCCATTGCTAAGGTCAGTTCTCTTCCAGTCACAAAAGCACCCATACTTTGGAAAGTAAGAATGAGTGGTTACTTGAGCACTCAGTCTCATCTCTGGGCAACTTCCCTCCCTCAGTCTCTTCTTCCTCACTCCTGCCTGTCAGGGCTTTCCCATTTCATCCTGTATCCCAATGGAGTGCTCAGGAAAGGATATTTCTAAACAAGCATTGTGACTGCCTTATAAGCTGTATTTTTCAGTGTTTTACAATTGAGCAAAGGAGGACATTATGGTTTAGATCTATAATGTCCCCGAAAGACTTCATGTGTTCAGAGGTGGGACTTTTGGAAGATGATTAGATCACTGGGAGGCTGTACTCATCAGGGGATTGTGTGTGGGTGAGTTCAGAATTTAATGTGCCACTGGGGCCTTGTTGGAGGAGGCAGCTCACTGGGGATGTAACCTCACATTTTCCATCCCTAGGTCTCCCTTTTACTCTCTGCTTCCTGGACATCATGATTTAAGCAGCTTTCTTCCATGAGACCCTTCCAACATGCCTTGGAGCAACTCACTATGGACTAAATCCTCTAAAAACCATGAGCTCAAATAAACCTCTCTTCTAAATTCTAGGTATTGGGTATTGTGTCTCACCAACAGAAAAGTGACTAAGACAAGGGTTATTGTAGAAAAAAGACCTTTGTTTCCAAACAAAGAATTTTCAAGACCAAATAAGAGATATTTTGAAAACTAAATACAGCTGATTTTTTTTAAAACAAAATATATCATGAGCATTTTGGCATAATTAAATATTCTTTAAATGTATAATTCCAGGCATCTGTATTTTAGTAACTCTCTCACCCAAAGCAGATATTAATAGGAGCAGTTTGGTTGATCTCAAGAATGCAAATTCAGTTTTATTTTCCATCAACAAGACACATACAGTCTAAAGAAGGAAGCTGTGTTTTACAGAAGGCTTCATAGTACTGGTTAGTTCTTTTGCTTATTATGAAGCACTAAAAGGTACACATGCTCTCTTCCCAGATGCATGTGTAAGACTTAGTTACAAAAAGTACCAAAGGAGTTTCTCCTTTGTAACGTTTAAATGTACAAGTTTTTTTTGTTTATTAGAATGTGAATGTCAAACATATTACTTTAGTTATACCCAAATTCTGGTTGTTTCCACATGAATGAAATACTTTTGCATATATGTGGGGAGTTTTTTACATTTTTTTATTTAAAGAGAAAAAAAACAGAAAAAGGGTAGAAATATTACAGAATTTAAAAAAAAGATAAACAGTAAGAAAACACTAGTTGATAAATTACATATTATCCTTTTAGAAATTGTTGTTCAAGTTAGAAAATTAAAGCATACAAAGCGGACATTCAAGCAGTGAGAGTGCAAACAGATCTGTTCAACAATCCAACAAGAACTTAGAAATATGGTTATCAATCCTACACACTTAAATATACATGCAGTTATATCTTTTATAGCACTTCCTATTTCCTCTCTTTATTACAATAGAAATTACACACTTTTAAAATTTCATTTAATGAGGGAAAAAAAGCAAAACAAAAAAGGGTAGCAACAACAGAGAATTCTAAAAGAGAAAAAAACACTAAGAAATCACTAGTTGATAAATTTACATATTGTCATCTTGGATATAGTTGTTCAAGTTATAAAATTAAAGGATACATAGTAGACATTCAAACAGTGAGACTGCAAACAGTTCTCCTCAAAGATCCAACAAAGATTCAGCAATATGGTCATCTATTTTACACACTAAAACATACATGCAGTTATATCCCTTAGAGCCCTTTCTTTTCCTCTCTTTTTTACAATAGTAATTACACATTTTGGGTTTTATTACTCTTACAGTTCTTATTACTTTTTACACTAGAGACACAATGTGATATTTATAAATATGATTCTTATTTATTTCACTAATGAGGATAGTCTCAACTTGTCTCCATTTACTTATGAAGGCCTCAAGATCATCCTTTTTATAGCTGAGTAATATTCCATTGTATAAAAATAACATGTCTTTTTCATCCAGCCTGCAGTTGATGGGCATCTTGGTTGTTTCCAAGATTTAGCTATTACAAATTGTGCTGCTATGAACATGGGTGCAAATATATCACTGTGATATGAACTTGTCAGTTCTTCCAGGAAAATACCCAGGAGGGGAATAGCTGGATTGAATGGAGCTTCCAATCCTAGTCTTCTGAGAATTCTCCATATAGATTTCCATAGTGATTGCACCACTCTACATTCCCACCAACAGTGGAGCAGTGTTCCTTTTTCCCCCCCTGCAGCCTCACCAACATTGGTTATCAGTTGATGTCTTGATGGCAGCTATTCTTTCCAGAGGGAGGTGAAATCTCAATCTTGTTTTAATTTGCATTTCTCAAATGACCAATGATGGTGAACATTTCTTCATGTATTTATTTGCCATTTGTATATCTTCATCTGAGAATTGCGTTTTCATCTCAGATGCCCTTTTGTGGAGAGGGTCTTTGAATTTGGGGGGCTTGATGTTTTCAATTCTTTATATGTTCTGGACACAAGTTCTTTGTCTGAGGGGTTGCTGGCTAAAATTCTTGCCCACTCTGTGGGTTTTCTTTTCACTCTGTTGATTTCCTTTGAAGTGCAGAAACTTTTCAATAATGTGAGATCCCATTTGTTGATTCTTTGAAGTGTTTCCCGTGCAGGTGGCATTTTGTTCATGAATTCTCTGCCTACCCCTATGTCTCCAAGACTTCTACCTACCTTGTCTTCCAGTACATTTAGTGTTTCAATTTTAATATTCAGGTCTTTGATCCATTTAGACTTTAGTTTTGTGCATGGTGATATACATGGATCTAGTTTCAGCCTTCAACATGTAGAGAGCCAATTTTTCCAACACCACTTATTAAAGAGACTATCCTTCTTCCAGTGGACATATTTAGCCCCTTTGTCAAATATCAGGTGGCTGAGTGTCTTTGTAGTTGTGCTTGCATCTTCTAATCTGTCCCATTGATCCTCAGGTCTATTTCTTTGCCAGTACCAAGCTGATTTTATCACTGTGGCTTTATAGTACTGTTTCAAGTCAGGAATTGAGATGCCTCCTGCCTTGCTTTTGTTGCCTTAGAATTGCTTTTGCTATTCTAGGTTTCTTCTGTTTCCAAATGAATTTTAGGAGTGTTTTCTCTAAATCTGTGAGCTATGTCAATGGTGTTTTGATTGGGATTGCATTAAATCTGTATAACAGTTTTGGGAGTATGGCCATTTTCACAATGTTGGTTCTTCCTAACCAAGAGCAAGGAATGTCCTTCCATTTTCTAATATCCTCTTCAATCTCCTTTTTCAGTGTAGTATAATTTTCAGCATATAGGTCTTTTACATTTTTAGTTAGGTTGATTCCTAAGTATTTCATTTTTTTACATGTTATTGTAAAGGGTGATATTTCCATAATTTCTCTCTCAGTGAGTTTTTTTGTGTACAGGAATACTATTGATTTTTGAGTGTTGACTTTGTATCCAGCTACACTGCTGAACTTGCTTATTACCTCTAGCAGTCTTTTAATGGAATTGTTTGGGTCTTCTGTATAGAGTATCATGTCATCTGCAAATAGTGATAATTTAACTTTTTCCTTTCCTATCTTTATTCCTTTTATTTCTCTCTCTTGTCTGATTGCCCTGGCTAGTGTTTCCAGAACTATATTGAAAAGGAGTGGTGATAGTGAACATCCTTGTCCTGTTCCTGATTTTAAAGTAAAAGCTTTCAGTTTTTGTTCATTTAGTATAATGTTGGGTGTTGGTTTGTCATAGATGGCATTTATAAGGTTGAGGTAGACACCGTGTATTCTTAGTTTCTGAAAGGTTTTTATGATGAACATGTGTTGGACTTTATCAAAAGCTTTTTCTGCATCTATTGAGATGACCATGTGGTTTTTGTTGGTGGCTCTGTTGATGTGATGTATTACATTTATTGATTTGTGTATGTTAAACCATCCCTGCATTCCTGGAATGAACCCCACTTGGTCATGAGGTATAATCTTCTTGATGATTTGCTGCATTCTATTTGCCAGTATTTTATTGAGAATCTTTGCATCAATGTTCATTAGTGAGATGGGCCTATAGTTCTCCTATTTGGTTGGGTCTTTCTCTGGTTTTGGTATCAGAGTAATACTTGCCTCCAGGAATGATTTAGGGAGGATTGCTTTCTTCTCAATTTCATTGAAGAGTTTAAGGAGTATTGGCATCAAATCTTCTCTAAATTTCTTGTAGAATTCAGTTGTGAATCCATCAGAACCTGGGCTTTTCTCTGTTGGTAAGTTTTTAATTACATTTTCAATTTCAATAGCTGATATTGGGTTGTTCAAAATTGCTATATCTTCTTGGTTGAGCTTTAGTAGCTTGTATGTTTCTAGAAATCTGTCCACTTCCTCTGTGTTTTCCACTCTATGTGAGTAGAGATTTTCAAAGTAGGTATTCATGATCTTTTGAATTTCCATGGGATCTGTCATAATTTCCCTTTTCAGTCTTTATTGTGAATTTGGGGTTTTTTTCTTTCTTTTTCTTGATAAGGTTGGTGGAAGGTTTGTCAGTTTTGTTTATTCTCTGAAAAAAAACCAGTCTTTTGATTCATTAATTCTTTGTATTTTTTTTTAAGTTTCAATTGCATTGATTTTTGCTCTAAACTTTACAATTTCCTCTCTTCTATGAGCTTTGGGTTTAGCTTGCTGTTCTTTTTCTAGAAGCTTGAGATAGAGCATTGTGCTCATTCTGTTTTCTTGGTAATGACAGTTTATAGCTATATACTTCCCTCTTAAGACCACTTTCATTGCATCCCACAGATTACAGTATGTTGTTACTGTATTTTTATTGAATTGTAGGTATTGCTTAATTTCTTCTTTAATTTCATCTGTAGGGGCTGGGGATTTAGCTCAGTGGCATAAGCGCCTGCCTTGCAAGCGCATGGCCATGAGTTTGATCCCTGGTACTGATAAAAAAAAATTAATAAGAATTTCATCTGTAGCCCACTGGTTGTTCAAAAGGTTGTTATTTAATTTCCATGTATTTATGCAGATTTTGCAATTTCTTTTGCCATTAATTTCCAATTTCAGTGTGCTATGGTCAGATATTATGCATGGGATGATTTTAATACCTCTGCATTTACTTAAGAATATTTTATGGGATAATATATGGTCTATTTTGGAGAATGTCCCATGCATAACTGAGAAGAATGTGTATTCTGTTGTGTTTGGGTGGAACACTCTGTAAACATCTACTAAGTCCAGTTGCTCACAAGTATGATTCAGTTTTGCTATTTCTTTGTTACTTTTTGTCTAGTTGATCTATCTCTTTGTGACAATGGGGTATTAAGGTCCCATGTTATAACTGTGTTCTTGTGTTTTTGGTTTTTCATGTGCATTAGTATCTGTCTTATATAGTTGTGTGCTCCTGTATTTGGTGCATATATATTTATAATTGTTTGTTCTTCCTCTTGAATTTTTCCACTAATGAGTATGTAGTGACCTTCTTTATCTGTTTTAATCATTTTAGGTTTGAAGTTCATGTTGTCTGCAAATAGAATAGTTACCCCTGGTTTTTTCTGGGTTCCTGTTGCATGGAATACTGTTTTCTATCCTTTGACTTTTAATCTATGAGTTTCCTTTAGGGTCAGATGTGTTTCTTGTATGCAGCATACTGTAGGATCATGTTTCTTGATCCATTCTGTCAATCTATTTCTTTTTATAGGTGAATTGAGGCCATTTACATTTATGGATATTACTGATATGTACTGGCTCGACTTTGCCATGTTATTTTCCAGTTGTTTGCTTTCTGCTTTTCCCCTCGTTTAATTGCTTGTCCTACCTGGTGGTTTCTTTCTGTTATTGTTCTGAGGATTGTTGTCATTTTTATCTCTGTATAGTATGTCTTTTAGTAGTGTTTCTTGGGTTGGTTTGGTGAATGTGAATTTCTTCAGTTGTTCTTGTCATGGAAGTATCTTGTTTCTCCATTAAATTTGAATGAAAGTTTTGCTGTATACATCAGTCTAGGTTGAAAGTTGTTTTCTTTCTGGGCTTGAAATACCTCACTCCAAGCTCTTCTTGACTTGAGAGTTTGTGCTGAAAAGTCTGCTGTGATTCTAATGGGCTTTCCTTGATAGGTGAATCATGTGTTTTCTCTAACAGCTTTTAGTATTCTGTTTTTATGCTGTATGTCTGAAATCTTAATTATTATGTGTCTGGATGTGGATATGTGTCTGGGTGTGGATTTATGTTGATTGTGACTATTTGGTGTTCTATATGCCTCATTTATCTGTATAGCAGCTTTTTTCCCTATGTTTGGGAAATTTTCTTCTGTTCTGTGAATATTTTGGCTACATAACTTGCATTAACTCCTGCCTCTTCACTGATGCCTATTAATCTTTTATTTTTCCTCTTGGCATCATGTTGAAGCTGTTGGATTATCACTTCATGCTGCTGTGTTATTTTTAATAGTTCTATCCTTTCATGATCACTAATTGCAATCCTGTCCTCAAGGTCCAAAATCCTAGCCTCAGCTTCATTTAAATGGTTTTGCATGCTTTGAATAGAATTTTTTGTTTCTTGGATATCTCTTTGAATTTGTTTCATGAATTGTGCATTTTTTTCTATATTGTTCATTCAAGGTTTCAATCGGTTTCCCATGCTCCTGTACTTTTTTCTCTATTTCTTCTTTAGCTGCACTCAGCAACTCCTTTACTAAGGTTGTTATTTCTGTCTTTACATGGGAGATTACTTCTAATTTGATTTCCTCTATAGCCTCATGGAGTTTTTTTTTTTTTTGCTATCTTTTCAGAAATTTCTGGTGTGTTACTTTTGGGGTCTTCTATTTCAGTGTTTCTTGTGCTTGTTTCTGGTGGACTAAATGTTTGAGACTGCATTTTGCTTTTTTGTTTTGCCATTTTTCACTTTGCCTGGTGTTTTCTGTGTGTAGAAGGGAGTCACTGACACTCTTTTCAGACTCACCAAGGTTCTTACAGTTACTTGGAGGGGGCTTTACTACTGGTCCTATTTATCCACTGTACACCTCTATTTTTGGGGCATACTCACCACACTGACACAGTTAATCTGCTGTAGTCCAAGGTTTCCTGCCTGGGAGAGAAGTTCCAAGTTTTTTCCATGCACTGGGATTCCACCAGAGCATGCAGTCAGGGTCCAAGGTTGTCTTAGTTACTTTTTACAGCAAGATACAATGTCCAACACCACCTGACTGGAGCCTGCTGAGGTCTTCTGTTTGGGTGAGGGGTTCCTGAGTCTCTCATCAGGCCAGCACAGTAATCCAATGTAGTCCAAGTTTCCAATGTTCCCGGTGGAAGAGTGGGCCCAGCAGAAGCAGTCCAGGGCAGTTTTAGGCCTGGGGTGGGCTTCCTCCTTTGTAACTTTTAAACAGAAATATCTGGTATCTCTAATAAGCTATTTACTCATAACTGGGAGAGGTTTCTGGCAGAGAATGAGATATGTACTTTATTTTGCTATTAACCTTGGCCAAGATAGTTTCACAACAAAACATACAGGTGTTGTTTAGATGATCCAGACTATTGGCAATCCTGAAGTTACCAGAAAATAATAACAAATATTGTTATGTTACTGGTTTATTTAGCAATAAAATTATCAAAATGGGTAGCTTATAAAGTCAACAACTGCAAAACAAAAAAGCAAAATAGAATCTAAGGTTAAGTAATTCAGTTTATCCTTGCAGTTTTTTTAATGTGCTCATGGCCTGCATATATATTGATGAACTTGTTAAATTACAAAAAAAATCACAAAATTATTGATATCCTTAGCTGAAGGCCAGGCTCACTTCCTTTTGGTAGTGTCTCCACATGGGTCCTGGAATCTACAGTTGTTAAATCCATAATTTACTCCTCTGTAGGTTGGAAATGCCACAGAAACAAACATTCTTAGAATATTTGAGAATTGTATTCCCAGTGAGAAATGAGAAATTCAGACTGACCCACATGGATCTGGAAGGCTATGGGGAGAAAATGATTTGCTAATTTCCTGGTGCTGGAAAGGGAGAAATAATGTACAATTTCAGGCTGACTATGTTTCTCAGATGGGAAGACAGGCTCCAGGGAGTTGCTCTTGGTGACCCTGAGGGCTGGAACAGTGCCTGCAGTCATGAGGTAGAAGCATGGCACAATGTTTTCCTATCTCCCACTATAGCAGGATGTCCTAGCAGTGCCCAGGTTTAGATTTTATTTGAGAAGTTTATGGGTTTGAATTTTTGGTTCAGAGAGGAGGATTTTGAGAAAATGAGTGTTTTGGTGCCTCCAAAAGAAGCCAGATGTAACCAGGCATGGTGATGTACACCTTGAGTTTTGGGAGGCTAAGGCAGGAGGATTGCAAGTTAGTTAGAGCCTAGCCTTGGTAACTTAGTGCCTTAGTGAGACTTGTCTCAAATAAAAATAAAATAAAATAAAATTTTAAAAAGAGTGAGGATGTAGCTTAATATGAAGGCCCTGAATTTAATCTCCTGTACCAAACCAATATGGAAGAAAGAAAAAGAAAGAAAGAAAGAAAGAAAGAAAGAAAGAAAGAAAGAAGAAATGAAAGTAAGAAAGAAAGAAAGAAATAAGAAAAGTCAGAACAACTGTCCAGTGGCACTGAGAGTTGACACAACAGACCCCTCATGCCTGTAGGGAGGTTGGAGTTTCTGAGGAGAGAGGTGGATGAGAATGGAAGGATTTCTCAGTGAGAGACCCTAAGGCTTGATGCAGAAGCTTCCAGGCAAAGCACTGTGGATGCCAACTTTGCCCTGGATCCCAGGACCTGGGCTTAGATGTCCTTTGAGTCCCATGCAGTATGGGTCAAGGCAACAGTTCATAATGCCTCAGTGGCAGGGATGATGAGGAAGCACCTGGGATCCTGAGCTGCTCAATTGTATTTCTGGGGATAAAGGGAGGCTCCAGTACAGGAGGGAAGTCTGCTAGGAGGCCAGACACAATGCCTAGGGTGTGACTTAGCAAGTAAGAGCTAAAAAGCTTCAGTGCCAATGAATGATGAGTGTTTGAGAGTCACAGACAATACACAAGGAAAGGAGGGAAGGGAACACTATATGGAGACAAAATCAGAGACCAGAAGGATGCAGCAGTCAAAAGGTGAAAAAAGTTTCCAGCTCTCTGGAAGACTGAGGTAGGAAGACTGCAAATTCCAGTGCACTTTGGACAACTTAACCAGATCCTGCCTCAAAAGAAAAAATGTCTGGGAATGTAGCTCAGGAGGAAAGACCCAGAGTAATGCAGGAGGGAGAAGAGGAAGAAGATGGGAAGGAGGACACCACAAGAAATGGGTTCTTCCCCCCAGAGTCCTGGGAGATGCCTTGCTCTGCTGACAGTTTGACTTTTGACATCTGGCCTCTACAACTATGAGAGATAGATAGATGTCTGTTGGTTTGAATACCCGTTTGTTCTCCTCTACTGTAGCAGCCATAGGATACTGATGGATTGTCTGGATTAGATTTTCTTGATATTCTCTTAGTCCACAATTTTAGCCTTCAAAATCCTTAGCTCTGTTGAGTAGATGGCAAAAAGTGTTCTGAAAGTTTTATTCATGACACTGCTCAAAGCAGATGAGTGCAAAAGTGAACACTGAAATGACTATGGCTGGGCTGGGGATGAAGCTCAGTGTTAGTTTGTGACTAGCAGGTATGAGGACCTGAGTTTGATCCCCAATACACATAGGAGGAAGGGAGGATGGGAGAAAGAGAAGAAGGGAGAGTGGGAGGAAGGAAAGAAGGAAAGAACCATAACTGAAGAAGTACAGTCAAATTAGAGAATTCTTATTTTCAAATGATGGCATCCTACCACCACCACAAAGAACTCAGCGGATGATAGACTGGGAGGCCAGTGAAATTTATTGCTGTACTCATTGCTCCCATGAAAAGAGTTATTGCTTTTGATAGAGGGTTTAAAGAGAGAAAGATCAGGGATGGGGGAATGCTGACATTCCCACCTTACATGGTAGGTGGTATGACTAAGTTTTCTAGAGCAAGAGATAGAGATTTAATAGTTTTATTTAAATATGGAACTCAAAATTAATCAGTAGTCATAAGATTCTTAGAGGATTGTGGAAAAGGACCACTTATGCATGCAAAAGGGTCACTAGATAATATGAAGGGCTGTCAAACCAGAAAAAGAAGCTAGGTTTCCAAGTTCTGGCAGTGACAGCCAGTGGATCCAATGTGGAAATCTTTTTTAAAAAAATAAAATATTCACCCTTGAAAGTAGCATGACAAAGTGGTACAGTTTTCTGCTAGATTGTGATTTTCCATATTTCTTCAGTATCATTTTATTTTTTCATTTTCGTGTATTATTTTACTTCAGTATTTTGAAATAAAATAACCCAACAGTAACATACATTTTCAAAGTCAAGTTTGAGGGAGAATGGAGACAGAGTAGACTCTAAAGACATGGAATGAATCCCTCTGGTGAACTTCCTTCCTTGTCCTGGGCATCCAGGGCTGGCCTCCAGCAATGACAGCTTATAATGAGCTGAAGGGTTCTTGGGAAGTGTCTGGAGTTTCACAGCCCTGGTTGTCCTTATATTTGGCCCCCTAAGCATTTTACAAAGTCACTTTGACAGCCCCAGGGAACTGTTGTGCCAAGGTGGGCTTAGATGACAATCCTGTGAAGACAGGGAACAATGGGTGAAAGAGATCAATTTAAATATCTGGGAGGGAGGATTAAAGATCGATTTAAATTATCTGAGATACTTTTGTGCTAGTGACATATAGCAATTTGTTTGAAAATGTACCCTCTGCATTAGTATTTCTAGCTAGCAAGTAATGTGGCATATTGCCAGCATTTTTGACTTAGGTTTTGTTTGAAAATGAATCCTCTGCATCAGTATTTCTAGCTAGCAAGTAGTGTGGCATATGGCCAGCATTTTTGACTTTACAAGGCAATCAATAAATGTTAATTTTCTGGGGTTAATTTTGGAGTTGGAAGAGTTTTAAAAAATTGTTTACACAGGAATAGTTATTTCCACCCAGGTTTAACCAGTATCTTCATCACTCTCCCTCTCTTTCTCCCACTTCCTCTTCCTTCCCTTCTCTCTCTGTCTTTTTAAAATTCATTTCAAAGATGCATTTTGGATCAGCTCTCATTCTTTGGGACCATGCAGCTGTGCTTATCAGAGATGAAAATCAACGAGCCCTTTCACTAGGCAATAGAGAGAAGTGTGCTAAAAAATGCATGACACTATCTGCCATTCAATAGCTTTGGTGTTAAAAAAATCCTGTGTTTTTGTATCCTTGACTGTGTTGATTCAAGAATTTATGCAAGAGCCATCTACTGCTCATAGGAATAACAAGGAGGCCTTTTTTTTAGTAGACTTGGGAGGGGCAAGGAGAGTGGATGGTATGGCAGCAATCTCATGCGGGCCTTGAGTTTTACCTGAATTCCTGTTAGGCAAATGTAAATTAATTTGTAAATGTAGAGCCAGGAACTTGAGAAATCCATAACTGATGCCAATAAAGGCAAAGAATAGCACAGAGAAAGCATATAGCCTTAATTTGGGGATCAAATCCCCAACTCTGCTTCCCATTGGTGGTTTATTAGTTCTAGTGTGAATATTAGTATCTGAAGAAAAATGCATAGTGACCAGGTAGAAAATCCATGGCTTTAGAACTTTACAACCTTAAATGAATTCTTACCTTGTTGCATTTTCTGTGAGCTTGCCCTTTCTGATAGTGAGTGTTATGGATTGTGCCTAGATGTCCCCTCAAAGTCTCATATAGTCATGAGCTTGGGGGCTGTTTTAGAAGTGACTGAATCTAGATTGCATGACTTGTGGTACTACGTGCTGGGATTAAGGGTGAGTGGTTTCCGGATCAGTCCACTGATTGGATTGGCACCACCCTACTACTGGTAAACTGTAGTCTTATATAATATAAGGGACTAAAAAAAGGCTAGTTTCCATTTTGCTTGGTTTTACTGTCTTCCACCATCATAAACTGTTGTCTTTCTGTTATGTGTTACTCTGCCTTGGAGCCAGCTGATTATGGGCTAAAACCTCTACAAACTGTGAGCTAAATAAAACTTTCCCATTTAACTCTGGGTATCAGGTATTTTGTCTCAGCAGTGAGAGAAAAGTAACTAAGACAATGGGCATGGTGTATTAAATGAAGAGTGTGAAAACACTTCGGCAATCCAGTGTATATTCTACCTGGAGGGAGGAAGCATGGAAGGAAAAACAAAGTCTAATTCTCCTATGAAAATGAGGTAGGAGAAAGAGGGAGGTAAAGTGGGAAACACTGGAAGAAAGAAAAATCCAAATTGAGAGGGCTCTGAGTTGATCTTTCAGCAAATATAAACATCAGTTGCCTTTGAGCCATGCTACCTTTGGGGGTGAATCTGCCATGGAAGCCATGCCTACTCCTTATAACCACAGGAGCTAAGGGTGGTGAAGATTGTAGAGGAGAGATTGCTGGAGGATAGTTCTTTGGACTGGGCCCAGGAAGTCTCACATGGGAAGAGTGGGTAGAGGGAAAGAAGCAACCAAGAAGCTTAAGGAGTGGATTTGGGGCCTCACAGGGGTCAAGAGAAGAAATGTTCCAGAGAAAGAGCTCAGTACCATCCAGGGTTGCTCAAGTGTTCAAAGGAACGTGAGTCCCAACACTTGGCCTTGGCCTACAGGAGATCTCTAATGAGCCTGTGCAGGTGGCAGAATGATGAATCTGAGCCACTAGGCAGTGGTCTAGGGACAAAGGCAGGCACCTCTGACTAAGCAGTGGTGGGCTGTGCTCCAAGGAGAAACACAACACTGGGGGATGTGCTGTCTTCCTTCTTCCTCTTTTCTTTTCCTCTCTCTCTTCTTTTACTTTTTCAACAATAAACCCAAACTTGCTTATATTCTAATGAAAAAAGAGAAGTTAAAGATTTATTTTCCAAAACTTTCATCTACTGCCCAGTTAATTGCCAATCAAATGGTTCCATTTACATTCCTTCAAGTTCTTAAAGTTCAACATGTCAGAAACAAATTTCCCTGCCTTTCCTCTCAGTCTCTGGATTTTCCTACTGTAACATATGGGGCTCAGGGGAGAATATCAGAGACCACCAGGCTTGTGTAAAGGAAATATAGCCTGGAATTTATTATGCTTGAGTGCACATAGAGAGCACAATAAAACTACCTGTAATGAACAAAGAGAAGTGTGTCTTTTTTTAGGGATGGAGAGGAGGCAGGGGACATTAATGGGAAGATCCCAATAAACTTTTGTGGTTGAGAGAAGACAAGACGGCCGATCAGTGAGCAACAGAATACAAAACCTCCCAGGAGAAACAATTCATATGCCAGAATAAAAGACCCTGGAGAGACCCAGACAGAGGGAGATGGATCCTCTTGACACAGGAAGAAATTAAAACTTAAAAAAGCTAGTCAAATACTTTGGGACTACAACTGAAACAGCTAAAAACTAAAGGGACACAGCGTTTTCGCGATGACCCACCAAGATTACACCAGCTTGAATCTGCTGGCAGCCAGAGGCACCCAAACTCATTGCCGCCGCCACTCACAGGAAAAATGGCAGCACTGAAGTCAGGGGTTGGTGAGCCCAAGGGAGAGCGGAGAGCAGAGCCGGTGGAGGAACCTTCATTGATCCACGGTCAGTGCTGGGAGTGACACCCCCCCACGGGAAGGGCGTGACCAGGTGGGCGACATGTTGGAATCAGGCAGGAGGAGCCTGAACTGGGAGTGACAGTGACTTCGGTTGGTTGCTCCCTCCCCAGAGCAGATTTGTGCAATTTGCTTGGACTGGGCCGCACCCCTGGCCGGGACCCAGTGAGACGTCCTGAATCGATTCCCTGTACCTAGCACGCACTGACCGGGTGATCGCCCCTGAAGTCTGGCTGGCCCGGTGGGGAGGGGCAGGCATACGCAGCCTGCTTACACCTCAGTGAAAAGAGCAGGCGGGAAAGGGCAGAGTTCCCTCACCAGCCTGCTTCGGAGGAAACATGGCCAACAGGGAAAGGGCTGGGACCTGCACTGTAACCTGTGTGGAGGAAGCCAGGGCCATGACAGGAGAGAGAGGCAGGAGGAGGCCCCCAGCCCAGAACCCTGAGAACACTGAACCAGGAGAAGGAAAAACAAGGGAGACTGAGGGCGGCAAACATGCAACATCAGACATGGCTTCAATGGACATTAAGAGATATCTTCGGGACCTTGTAGATGAGCTCAAAACTGAAATATTAAATCAGGTAAAGCAGGATATGAGTAGAGTAATAAAAGAAATGCTCTCAGGAAGCATCTCTCAGGATGATACAGACAAAAGAAGGGAGGGACACAAAAAAGGAGAGAAACATTCAATAAAGAATATAAAGAAAATATAGAATACATGAAGCAGATTCAAAGACACTACCAGGAAATTAAAAACTCCATTGAAAGCTGGTAAAACTCCTTAAAAGAAACTAAGGATAGACTATCAAAACTTGAAGATAAGTTTGCAGTGTGTGATCATGAAAGGAAAGTTCTCTTAAAAATAACAAGGAAACAGGCAGTAACAATACAAAGGCTAGAAGATGACAAGAGAATCTACAACTTAAGAATAAGAAACATGAAAGAAGAAACAGGAATATATACAGGCGAATTACAAAGGCTATTCACGGGAATAATTAAGGAAAATTTCCCAAGCATGGGAAAAGAAAATGACATTTGGTTGTGTGAGGCATACAGAACCCCAGCCACCTACAACCAAAATGGAGCTATACCCAGACATATAATAATCAAGATACCAGAAATTCAATATAAAAACAGATTATTAAAAGCATCAGAGAAAAGAAACAGATTACCTGTAAAGGTAAGCCCATCAGAATCACAGTTGACTTCTCAACACAGACCATCAGATCAAGAAGAGCTTGGAGTGAAGTTTTCCAAGTCCTAAAGGAAGGTGGCCTCCAGCCCAGATTGATGTACCCTGCAAAACTGTCACTAGAAATTAATGGAGAAACAAGATGCTTCCATGACAAAGAGGAACTCGGCGAGCTTGTGACCACCAATCCAACCCTGCAGAGAATGCTGAAGGACATTCTAGAGAGAGAGAAAAAAATACCAGGATTTTAGGAACAGTGGCAGAAAGGCCTCAATGAGTGGGGCAGGCAGTAGAATGAAGGAGAAAACTAAACAAAGAAAAGTAGCATAGCAGAAATGAGGCAGAGAAGGATAACTAGAAACTCTAACATAGATGGCCTTGATACGCTATACTGTTAATAGTGCACCAGGATTTAAAACACACATTACTCACACTACTCTGCTTAGATATATTATATTCTGTTCCAGTCATTCTACCTGCACTAGATTTGAGGGCACAGACAGTAATCCTGAAAGTAACAGGATATAGTATGGTAATCATCTTTAATTTCCTGTTAACTTAATCTAAAGCTCTGTAAAACCTACACAGTTTTACCATGACTGATCATAATCAAATCTGGTTTGTTAGATCACTGTTTTGTATTGATAGATTTTATTAAAGCTGTTATGATTGATAGTATCAAGTCTGAGAGTATAGGCAACTGCACTTAAGATGACAAGATCCACTAGAATATCCACTATGGTTTGATTATTACCTGCCTTTGAAGTTTTATACTGTCTACAATGTTTTATTTTACTAATATTGTTATTTACTGCTATACTTGATTATACTGTTATATTCAATTATGCCTGATGATATAGACATTCTATTGAAGATAATAAGAATCAACACAGTAATCATTGTAGATCACCTTGTACTGTGGTTTTATATGACTTTTTTGTTTCATGTTTTTATAGAAATTTGTTTTGTTTTGTCTTGCTAAGTTTTGTTTTTCCCTCTAATACAGAAAGGATAGAAATACACGTAGAGATTCATGCATGCCTAGCTGTTTATGCTCTTACTGTTTGACTCTCTACTTGGTATGCTTTAATTTTGTAACTTGAACAATTATTTCTAAGAGGATAATATGTAATTTATTAACTAGTGATTTCTTATTGTTTATCTTTTCTTAGGAATTCTGTATTATCTCTACCCTTTACATGCTTTTGTTTCTGTTTAAATAAACTCTTTAAAAAAAATTTGTGGTTAAAGTTCACTGGAAGTCTTGCATGTCAGGAAGAAGAGTCCATGAAATGTCTGATATAAATTCTCAAGTGTCTCCACATGTCCTCAGATGTCCTGGATCCTGCAAAATTCCTTGCCCTATTTTATCTCCTTTCCTGTGCTTGCCGATAACAACTTTGGTACTGAGCTAAGTTCCCTGCAGAGAGTAGTGCTTCTGCAGGCAAGAGACTGGGGCTGGTAGAGTCAGGCCTGGTTTGAGCCTTATACATATCTTCTTGCCTGTAGCCACTTACCAACCTCTTGTTGTCCAAGAAGGACACCTATAGGTCATGTAGCTCCCACCTGCTAACTCTCCCATACTTCAACCACTCTCATTTTTGTTTGTCATTCAGGTAGACATATTCACTCTCTTTTCTCTGGATACTGACAGGATCCCCCTGAATTTCCACTTTACTTCCACTCTCAAAACATTTGTTATGAGACACTTCTCAAATAAGTAACCTCAGCTCCTCAAAGAAGTATTCTCATTCTGCATCTTAGAGGTAGCTTTCCAAATGTGCTACATGGATTTCTTGTCTCTGCCTTTGTTTATCCATCTTTCTTAGTCCAGAATAGCCTTTTGTCCCTATGTTTCAGATCCAACCCAAGGATTGAGTCTTCTCTAGTTCCCAGCCAAAACTATGACCACCTACATTTTTGTCCCCAGTGTTTCTGATCAACATCTTCTCTCTGATTTCAAATGCTCCTCAGCTCTTTCTTTAGATTCAGTATTTTATTAATCTCTTATTCCTGATCCAATCACAACAACTCAATGAACAAACAAAAAAAGTGAGAATATGAGCAAGACAGGAACAAGTGCAGTTTTGTGACACAAATTCCTCATCTACTTTTAGAACTCAGTTCTTTAGCCAGGAAGCCATCAAATCATGTCTCCATCTAGGCCACAATCCTCTCATCATTCATAGGAAACTGTCATAGACCTCCTAAAACCCCCTGCTGTGGTGCCAGTGTGGCTTCAAGTTTTCCTCCAAGAATCATTAGTCTTTGAAGATGTTCTATGGGGACTCAGGTGAGGAGGATACTTTGGGGATGACCCCTAATTCTCTCAAGGAACCACATGGAGTCCAGGCACAGAAAACAGCTCTGCTGAGGCTGACACACACACACACACATAGCAGATGTCTGCTCGGTAGCCCTGCTCATTTTCAGCTATGCACTGGCTGAAATTTCTGAGCCAGTCTGACTTTCTTCCAGGTGAATATCTCTCTGGCAATGAGTGCTACCCCCATAGCCTGTCCCATACTCCCCTGGAAAAAAAGTTTCTCAAAAGAAGATTCCTGAGGTCAAAATAAGTTTTAAAAACCACATTATCACATTCTCTTCAAGGAGACATATACTACATCTTTAAGGTTCTGTAAAGTTTCATAGTAAAAATGTTTAAATTGCTCAAATCTTCCTGAATTTATTTGAAATGGAACCCTTTTTCTCCCTTCAAGTTATAGTTTGAAGTTTCAATATCTCTTAAGGCTAGGAAATGCTGGTTTATGATGTTTTTCCAGTTTACTTATGTAGTTCATACATTGCATGTGAGTGAACCATAGGGACGGCACAATCCTCAGAAAACAAAATGGGAGAGTTGGGCACAGTGGTGCATGCCTGCAACCCCAGATCTCTGGGAGACTGAGGTAGAAGCATCACAGATTCCAACCCACTTTGGTAACTTAATGAGAACCGGTCTCAAAAAGGAGGGGGAGGGTAGAGGGCTAGGGATGCAGCTCAGTTGAAAAGACCCTGGGCTCATTCCCCAGTACCAAAAAAAAAAAAAAAAACCATATATATATAATGGTTTTTACAATATCTTTCTTTCAAATTAGCAGTGGGGTTGAGTTTGAACTATTTTATTTATTTTCAAATAATTTTATAAATTAAGATTTTTTTCTCAATTAAGAAAATCTATGCCTATCAGAAATTCCCCTTTTATGTTTATATTTGTGGCTAATTTTAGTTTCATCCCGAACATTTTAGGATTAAATGAAATAAGATAAAAATTGTTTTGGTTTCTTAATTGAAATGTAAGTGGGCTAAAGTCAGGTTCTGCTGCTCCTCTGGCCTTCGTTCCATGACTATAAGGAGAAACAAATAGCATTGTTTTTCTACATGCTCTGGATGATGAATTTAAATGCTGATAATTTCATGTTTTGAAATCTGAGATTCCAGAAAATGAGCTTCAAGGTCATCCCTGGAGACACTCTGTCATGCAAAAAAAGTTGATTTCTACAGGCAAGTTTGAATAATGTGTATCATAATATGTCATCTGTGCCAGGAAGTCTAGGAGTCTGCAGTGTGAGTCAGAGCTGTTTCCTCTCACATCTAAGACCATTCCCACCATGATTCAAGCTTTAGTATTGCCCTTCCTGAAAGTATACCAGTCTCAAATCCCAGGTTCACAGTTTCTCCACATCTGATTTTCTAACTCTGTGGATTGAAGTATGCTACGAACAACCCTACTTGCTGCCTGTCACTTGAGCTATTATACCTCAGCTGTGACTTTGAGGCCTTTGCATTGATTCACGCAGGTTAAGGATTGTGTTCGTAGCCTCACACATCATATCTCTAGAAAGATGTGGAGACTGCACATTCATAAACTAGCCTAGTGGAGAGATTTCTTTAGCTAGTGTGTCACTATATCTGGAGTGTAAAATGCATTCCATTGAATGAATACCTGCCAACAACAAAAACCAAGGACCTTTGAAACAGTGCCTACCTAATACCTGCAGGGGCATTACAGGGCGAACAGCTGCTGCCCTGCCAAGTTTCCTTTGCGAACTCTCGTGTTGGCATTACTAGCTTATGACGGAGGCACATCAGAAAACGTCAGCGGGGCAATAATTAGCAACTGTGTCAGGCCTCTGGGCCCGTTTTGATAAGGTGAGATCATGGCTGTCTTGTTCTTGAATAGGAAGGATTCTGGGAACCATAAGAAAGCTATTTATTTTTTCTACTTGTGCTATGGAGAAGGTATTATTAGACAAAAGCATTAAAAAATTTATAAAACATTAATATTCTAAACTGATCTGCAAATCATGATCAACTCATTGGGTTTCCCTAAAAGTGACTCAGAGAGTCAATGAATTGTTTGTAGTATAGATAGTGATATGTTCTGTACCTTGCACTTTGCATATGAAGAAATATATAACATATCACTGTCATCAATAGGCAGGTGCAGGAGACAGGAACAACTTGTATGATTTGGGAGGAAAAATAAGTCTTGGTAGGGAGTATGATTTTGAGTGCAAAGTGACATAAATACTTAGGAGCAAGAAATTAAACAGTTTAGGGAAGAAGCACAAGTAAGATGAGACTATGTACAATTTGGAAATGGAAAGAATTTTGAAAAAGTAGTTAATGTAACTTGAATTCTTTTGTCTGATACTACCTAAACAACTGATTTAAAGTGTTTCATTTATTTCTCTCTATAATCCTATGGAGTAGGTTCTGCTATTAATCATTATTTTACTAAAGAGGAACCTAAGAGTCTAAGAAGGTAAGTGATGTGTCTAAGACATTGGAGGAAATAAGTTACAGAGGAGGAGAAATTCCAGAACAGTACCTACAGGTTGACTGTTTAGCCACCTTACCACAATCACTATTATGTTGAAAATAAAGGTGTGAATGTGGATATAAGCATATATATATATACAGATAGGTAGATATATATATATACAGATAGGTAGATATAGATATATAGATAGGTAGATATAGATATATAGATATAATTTGATGTAGATAGAACACTGTGATAAGAGAAACCATTTCAGATTTGACAGAAGGATTAAGCATTAATATAGAAGTGAGAATTGGCATAAGCCTGGGTGTGATCATAATGAAGATACCTGACTGATAAAGAGAATTTATCTTGGTGGGGTTTGATGGGAGACAGATTATGTAAAACCTCAGTGCACAAGTCAGTGTTCACATGTAAAAGTTGTAACTGGTCTGACTATGAGGTTCCAACATGTACTAGCTAGTCAAATAGGTAACCACTAGAATTTATATTTAAGGACATGGACTGAGTCCTTGACTGTCCTTGGGGTTCAGACTGGAAAAGAAACTGTGTTCAGTCCTTCCCAACTCCCAGTCAGTGAACTGAAGTGTCCAAGAAGTGTGGCCATTGTGCAAGAATCTGCTATTCTTTCATTTCCAATCCACCCATGTGTGCTTGCAACAAGATGACCCCTCATCTTCAGCCAATCACTACATCTGATCTCAAACTAGGCAATCCATGGTCTATTCTCATGCTGGACTGTTAAAAAGATATTCATGTGTAATTATTGACCAAACACTATTTCTTCCTTATGTTCTGACTTGAGAACACAGAAATAAAATGCAGTTCCACAATATATACAACTACCCACCACTGTCTGAGATTCCTAGGAAAATGCAAGGAAAAACAGTGGAAAACTGTCAAAGTGGTATTGGGGGCACACATAAAAGACAGGTGTGCTTGGGAATGAAAACAATGTATTGGATATGTCTTCTTGAAGGTGAGAGCAGGGATGACAGCAACTGAGATTCACACAGGACTGTTGAAGGGTCTGCATTTGTGAGCATCAGCTAGAAATGCCCAGGAAAGCCAGGTTAGCAAATACAAACTGTTCTGAGGCTTACTGTGGGGTATGCACAGACAAACTGTATCTGCTATGTGTAGTTGTATTCATTAAGAAAAGATAGCAAGTCAGATCACTAACACCAATGACTACAACAGTAAAAGAGGAAAAGAAACTTTTTTTTTTTTTTTGCCATAGCCTTCTTATAAGTCTTGGTTTAGAGAACACGATTGATCCCCACATTGGTAAACCTGTACGCTTGGCCACTGAAAGATGAATGCTTATTTCAAAGTAAAAAAAAAAAAAAAAAATCCATAGCACTGAGTTCACTTGCTCTAGACACAGGGTCCTACTCATAGCAGCAAGCACACAGCCAACCCCAACTTATGAATAGACTAGGCTCAAAGAACATACTTGGAAATTGATTCTCTGGAACACAGTAGCATTTCCCATAGAAAGATTTCAACTCTCCAGCCAGCCAGTAAAACTCTGCTAATACCCGGAGCTCAGAAGTGTACCAAGGGCCAGCCTGCGACTGCAAAGCTGCAGGTGGAGGGAGACCAGGGATGTAGGCTAGCTTTGAAGTTCTTTGGGGATGACCATGTCTTTCAAAAAAAGTTTAATGGCACAATCATATTTTTCAGGCTGGCTGTCCTAGAAATATATCATTACTTAAAATAAAAAACCTTTTATTTTGAAATAGTTTAAGACTTACAAAAGCTGTAAAAAATGTTACAGTTTCTCATGAATCCTTCACCCAGCTTCCCCAATGGTCATCTTTTATATAACTTAGCACTCTATCAAGGCCAAGAAATTGATGTTGGTATAAAACTCTTACTTAGGTAAAGAGCTTATTTGGCTTTGGCAAAGTATATTTATTTTTGTCTTAAACAAATACAATGTTTAAAATTATTAAATCATTTTATTTTTTAAGTTTTATAAGTACTAAAAATCTTTTTTTGCAACAAAAACCTTCATGTTCACCATAAAACTTTAACTGACAATGTTAATTTGAGGGAAGTTTGAGTAGGTTTTATATTGACACAAATTAATTGTGACAAAGACTTTTAGAAGTTTTGTAGAATACACTATATTTGAAGTACAGAAATAAATTCTAAAATGAATGACTTTTCTTTTTGTGGTACTGGGGATTGAACCACGGTCTCTGCACTGCACTATATCCCCGGCCTTTTATTCTTTTTCTTTTGAGAAAGAGTCTCAATAAATTCCTCAAGTGAGGCTGTAATTTGGTGTTCTCCTGTCTCACCTTTCTGGCACCACCATGAATGATTTTAAGGCTTCATCTGAGTAGCATATTTAAAGTACCATGGCAACCTGGGTCCCTCTCTCACTGTTGCCATCAGCTGGATGAACATCCTTAGTTGAACCACTTAATATTTTAGTGGTTCATAAAGAAATTAGGTAACATAGCTTCTAAAATGTCTTTCAGTTAAAAAAGAATGACACTGCAATGGCAAATTATATACAGATCATTATAGAAGGCATACGCTGGGTTTATTTAAAATGAAAACCCAAGGTAGAGTTTAACTGAAAAGAAAACATGTCTCACATAAAAGTTATAAGGAAAAAAATTCTAAGGCATCATGAAAGACGGGGTGATGAGGAGACCTCAGGCGACTGCACACTGAGGGGAAGGAGCTATGGCCTGATTTCTCTAGGAGCCACTTGTACTTGTGTGACCTTTGGTTAAAGGAGGCTAACCTTTCAGGCAGTGCCTCGTTAGTGTGGATCTGTGGATATAAAAGGGCATAGTGTGTGAGACTCATGCAAAGTCCCTGGCATAGAACCTTATACCATAAGAACTAGGAGATAACCTGACCCACACGTTAGTGCTGTTCTTTGGCTCTAGAATGGCACCCAAAGGGCATGTGTTAAAAGCTTGGTCCTTAGCACTATTGGAAGACAGTGGAGACCTTTAAGAGGTGGAACCTACTAGGAGGTTTTAGGTCATGGGGGTGTGTCTTTCAAAGGGAATGTGCCTACAGGGAAGTTTTAGGTCACTGGAGTGTGTCCTCAAAAGGGAAGAGAGAAGAGACCAGTGTCCTCTCTTTCAAGTCTCTTCCTCTTGATTTGGTCACTCCCTCTCTTTCCTTTACTCTCTCAAGTCCTGGCTATGAAGTGAGCAACTTCCTCCACCACATACTCCCACCATGACATACCACCTTCCCACAGGATCAGAATCAATGGGACCAAGCAACCACGGATTGAAACCTTTAAAAGTGTGAGCCACAATAAACCATTCATATTTTAAGTTGATCTCTGGTACTTTGATATGGTAACAGAAAGCTGATTTGCACAGTTAGGTTTGAAGAGGAAATGAAATATAATCGGAGAAGAGATTGCGGTTGGATGATTGGAAGTTGATCTGCCTTTAGCTTAGGTGGGAAGCCCCTGTTTTCTAAAGAAAGCTGTTGAGAATGTGAGTCTCAGATTTGGCTGGGAACCTGGACACTGATTGACGTCCTGGCTGAACTGAGAAAGATGACTGAACTTTGACCCAAGATGATGGAGGATGCTTGGATCTTTGAATTGGATGAGGGGAAGCAATAAGTAAAATAAGGCTAATTTGCCTGTAGTAAAACTAAGTGTGGATTCCAGAGAGCCTTTCTATGAGATCTTAATATGAAAACCAGACAGTAATCTGTTACCACCTTCCTATTTTGTTGTTTCTACTAGTTTTTTTAATGCACAAATGTCTTTTCTCCTGGCCTTTCTCTAACTGTTTATAGTCA
The DNA here is from genome assembly GCA_004027455.1 of Hydrochoerus hydrochaeris. Taxonomy (NCBI): domain Eukaryota; kingdom Metazoa; phylum Chordata; class Mammalia; order Rodentia; family Hydrochaeridae; genus Hydrochoerus; species Hydrochoerus hydrochaeris. The sequence goes on from PVLA01000753.1 coordinate 137,779, forward strand.
TGTCTCCACTTAGATATAGCTTTCCACTTGCTGTCACTCAAGAACATTGGATGTTTAATTTGCCAGCATTCTATACTGTTTTAGACACCTACCTTAGTAAATATGTACAAACTACCTTAGTAAATATGTACTCAGATTATCATAATTCATACATTTTTCTTTGTTTTTATAGAGCAAGAAAGCATGAATCTATTGCATTTTTTCAACCAGGAAACGTTATAATGATCTTAATTGTATTGTGTTTTGGAGAAAAAATTATTTATTGGTTAATAACCAGAACTAGAAATTATGCTTTGACTCCAAAGCACAGTAAATGGGGAAAGAAGTTACCTATAAATTTAGAAATACAAACAAAGATTAATTCCTAAAGGAAAGTAATTCTTAGGGTGATGACTTTAATTTTAATTTAAATTATCATTCTAATATAAAGTTTTCCATTGATGCTTTCCACAGTGTCTATATCTGAAGTAGATAGCTAAGTGTGGTAGTACATGCTGTAATCCTGAAAGACTGGAGAATCAAAACTTCAAGGCAAATCTGAGAAATTTTGTGCAATCTTATTTCAAGATAAAAATATTTACAAAGGGCTGGGAATGTAGTTCAATGATAGAGCACTTGCCTACTATCCAGTTAGCTCTGGGTTCAATACACAGTACTGCATGCAAACAAAACCAAAAGAAATTCTACATAATGTTATAAGTAAGCTTGTTAGTATGATTATGTCAGAAAGAACAATCCTAGAAGAGATCACTTACCATTTCCAATCTAATGGCTCATGGGACCAGGACACAGGTTCAGACATCCTGAAGCTCCCAGCCTAGAATTTGGAAGATAGGTAACATGGGGGAGAGCAGTTTTATCCAAGCATCCAAGTCTCACATACCCACACGTAATGTCATTCAGACAATAATCCACTGAGCGCAGGGATGAGACTCCATATTCTATTTATGACTGCTATAGTATAACTATAAAAATACATTAACCCAGGTTTCCAAATTGTGCTAATTCTCATCTCTATCCCTATACAAAGATAGAAGACAAACATTTTTTTCCTGTTAATAACAACACTGTTTCCAAATGTTAAGACATTTTTCTTCAAAACACTAATTAATAACACTTGCAGGTTTTACACAAATGGAAGTGGATCTTGAGTGACTTTCTTCAATTTCTTTTTCATTGGTCAGGGTTTTTGATGGAGACAACTCGACACCAAGTCTTAGTCTGCCTAACTGCCTTAACAGAGCACCACAGAGGAGGGCTTGAATAATAGACATGCAGTTTCTCACAGTTCTGGAAGTTGGAAGTCCATGGGTAGGGGACCATATGGTTAGGTTCTGGTGAAAGCCTCTTCCTGGCTTGAAGATGGCTACCTCCTCACTGCCTGCTTACACTGTAGAGATAGCACAGATGCCCTTATAAAAAAAAAAAAGATACTTACCTCATCATGAGAGGAAGGTCCCCATCATTATTACAGAGTGAGTTCAGACAGAGGAAACCAGAGGATGGAAGCCATGACCAAAGGCATACCCAGAGCTGGTTCCAGGAAGAGGCCACTATTGGTGTCCCACAATTTTGCCATAGAGCCTTGGCATTGATGCAACAGTTATTATGCTGCCCTTAATAACTCCACTGCCACTGTGTCCCTGCATCCGTCTTCTCTCCCTGACTCCCTTCCTCCTTCCCTTGAGATTCAGGTTCTAGGCAGGAGGAAGGCAGGGACTGGCCCTTCAGCTTCTCTGGTGAGGGGGATTCACACAGGGTGCACCTCTCAAGGAGGGGTGACTAGGGCTGGGATTGGCTTGAATGCGGCCCATAATGGCTCATGTGCTGGGAGCTTGGTCTCCAGTGAGGCACTGTTGAGTGGTAGAATAAGAGTTGAGGCCTGGTACAAAGAATTAGACCATAACGGTACTGCCTCAGAGAAGATGCATGCTGGTCTCATGGAGTGTCTTAGCTCTCAGAACAGCAAGTTATTATAAATGGAGCAAGTTTAGCCCTTAAGTTCCTCTCACTTCGTGTCTAACCATGCAACTGAGCTCTTCTTGCATGTGTTCTGTCATGATGCCATCCCCTAAGGTGTGATGTAGCTAGAAGGCCCTCACAGAGGCCTAACTAATGGGGCTACCTGAACTTGGGCTGTTGGCTTCCAAAAATGTGAGTTAAATAAATTTCAGTGTTTAAATTATTCAGCTGTTGTAGTCAGGGGTTTCAAGGAGAACAATTACATACAGGACACAGAATTTATAATATTATTTTATGATAGTCACCCAGATGGTCCACCACAAGAAAGTGTAGGAAATTTGTTCACAACACTAAAGACCTACAAAATCCAGCCAAGGGCCTGGATCCTATAGTAATGTCCTGGATGAGTCCAGCTGAAGACCTAGAGCCCATGACAATGCCTCCCATGCATCCAACTGGAGGTCTAGAGCCCACAACAATGACTTATGCAAGCCTGTTTCATTAATCTGTGCTGGGAAGGCCCAAAGGTCAGTTGTGGAAGCTAGAAAGTTTATGCCAGTGGGATGAAGGATCTGTGCCAGTGGGTTGAGGCAAAACAATTTGCAGGGCAGCCGAGAAGCAATGCTCAAAATAAGCAAGGCTTCTCTGAAAATTACCACAGCCATCCTCAGCGACAATGAGGTCTTGAGCTCCTCTGAAGATGTGAACAGTCAAGTACATATCAGGAAGTCAGCATGACAAACCTTCTGGAGATTTAACAGCACACATCTTTCTCTCCAGAGCCAGGAAGCAATGCTCAATGTAAGGGCTAGAACTCCCCCAAAGTGAACCACAGTCATTCTCAGTGACAAGGTCCTAAGCTCCTCCAAGGATAATAGCTGAATTCATATCAGGGAAGCTAGCCATAATAAGATCCTCTAGGAGAACCAATGGTTCCAGACAACAACACTTAGGAGAACCCACAACATCCCACTCTTCCTCTCTATGTCTCCTTTTATGCTGGCAACTTTCCTCAGGTGGACCATCTACACTCGGCACCATGCCAGTTTAATTCAGTTGGTGTTAAATTGACTACCAGTTTTTAATCCATAACACCAGCCTAAGTTATTTTGATATAGCAACAGAAAATGTCCTAATTAGTAGAGACAGTAGAGGGAAGAAAACTATTCACTACTTATAATAATTTAAAGTATTTTACTTTGTGCCAGTAGTTTTTTTTTTCTTTGAGTGTGGGGAACTGGAGATTGAAACAAGGGCCTTTACACTGAGCTACATCCCTAGCATTCCCCTTTTATTTTGAGACAGTTTTTTGTTTGTTTGTTTGTTTGTTTGTTTATCAAGTTACTGTTTTCCCAGACTGCTATAATCTTCCTCTCAGTCACTACAACCCTTGGGGTTGGGCTCAAACTTGTAATTCTCCTGCCTCTGACAGGCTTGGTGCCCCTTACTAAGCAACACTGAGTTGTTCCTGAACCTCTCTTTGACATCATTTCCTCATCTATGAAATGGAAATGATTTATTCATACTTACCTCATAGGGTTGTAGGAGTAAACATATGGAAGATTACGTGTGTTACCTTAGGAGAGACTGCCTGGAACATAGCAAGTGTCATTCAAGAACTTTTAAAAATAAATACATAGCTGGACATAAAAGTTTTAAAGATGGATAGAAAGATGGATAGGCAAAAGGAAGACACTGAAGTCACAATGCCATCATTTTCCAGGGATCATCACTACCAACAGTACAAAGTTCCTCTCTCTAGGACCCCTTATTGCATGTATTGAATCTGAAAATGCCAGTCATTCCACACAAATTCTTGCTGAGTGCCTGTACTGATACATCTTCTTATAGTTGGGATACAATGAAGAATGGCTACGGAGAATATATCTATGTTATTTTTTTAATATTGAGGAAGATGAACTAGTAGAACAGAGTATTTTTACCTGTCTTCATTCACTTAAGTGCAGCAATTTGGAGTAAAAACTTTGAAATGTTAATATTAATTGGACGTCAACACAGTAACCAGATGTAGGGCCACTGGCCAGATCTCCTGAAATGGGCTACAGACCAGTTCCAGTGTTGTGAATTCAGGTGATATGAACTGTACGTTGTTCATGCCTTGCAACAACACACACTGGTTTGCAGCAGACTGGAGGCAGACAGTCATGTCCTCTCCTCCACAAATGAGTTTAGGAGCACTGGGATTGCTTATGGTTTTTGCAATCTGTTCCTTTCAAAGAGCATGTTACAAGCATCATTCTATTTCAAGAGCTCTATCTCTAAAGCATAATTATCAACAAATGTATTATTCTTCAGCTTTTAAATTCAAAGCTTAATGTAAGGTGAGCCTAATTTGAGAGATTTAAATCAAGTTTTAATTGATGTCCACAGTTTTTCTGAAATTTCCTTCTTCCATTTGAAGATGACACTGATGTGATTTTATGAACAATAACACTGAGATTTAGAAACAGTTGATTGCTCTTAAATACTCTTCCCAGGAGACATTGCCAAACTATGGAAAGTGCCTCACTAGAATTTCATCTACAATAAAGTCCATCAGCAGAAACTTTGAGTGGTTTGTAGAAGGGTTTTAATTGATAGCATATTGGTGCCCCCGCTGTATCTTCTAAAAATGTTTTACATTACTGCAGCACAAGCAATTGTTGCTCTTATAGCCCAAACTTTACAAAGAAACAAATTTTCTTTTCTATTTTACCTCCTGGTAACTGAAAACATGTGAAGCAAAGCTGTGTTGAGGTGCTGATGCTGGGAACTGGCAAGGCCCACCTACTAGCTAAGTGACTGGCTTCCGTCTGCCTCTCTTGAAACATCCACAAGTGAAAGTTAGTGTATCTCTGACATTACAAAGGACGATGTGCTCTGAACTCCCAAGACCACTCTAGAAAGGACACATCTGTATACAAATGGAAAATTGTAACAGAATTTCATTAGAAATTAGAATTTTATTTCCATGAGGAAAAAAAATGTCACTCATTAGATGGGATTTTCTATGAAGGGACCATTACCCCAAGGATTGTAGTGACTTAGAGGAAGATTATAGCAGTCTGGTTCCCCCTGGGTTGCTCCAGCCAGAAATAAGACTTCTCTTCCCCATTTACTCTATGTCTCCCTTCTCCTATCTCCTTAGAGAACAAACTTAATCACTTGTGGCCTGCTTTCCACCAACCCTCAAAGTCATCCTAACACTGTGACCCAGCCATCTCCCACCAAATGACAGGGACAAAACACCAGAAGAAACCTCCTTGCCATCCTGTCCTGAACCATTGGTGATGAACAAGTTTCCAAGGGTGTATGCCTCACTTTGGAGTTGTTCTAGCACAGAACCCACAAGTACTGAAAAGGAAAATAAAGATTTGCTATTTTATATTATAGCAAAGTAAATATGAACTCTAAAAGTGTCTTCTGCTTACATGTTCTATCTTGTTATAATTCAATTCCAGAATATACAGTTTTACTTAGTATTTTTCCCCTTGGCTACCACCTTTTCCAAAGATAGTTTAAGATCCTAAATGCTTGAAGTATAGAGTCAGCATCTATTTTATTTTTATTTTTGTCTTTTTGAGACAGGGTCTTGCTATGTAGTTCAGGCTGGCCTTAAGCTCACTTTGTAGCCCAGGCTGGTCTTGAACTCTCAATGGTCCTCTTGCCTCAGCCTCCTGAGTGCAGGGATTATAGGGGTGTGTACCACATCCAACTGAGAAAGCATCTATTTTAAAAGAATGCAATGTTTTCACATCTGCCCAGATATAAATTTTCTTCTAGGGAGAATAATTGTAAACTAACTAGCGAGTAAAAGCTAACTATAAATATTGGCCTATTGAAACCGATGTTAGGTCTAATTATAAGCTTATAGGGATAGAAAATTAGGCTCACTTTACATTAATGTGCTAAGGTGAAAGACAGTTACAATGCCAAATAAGAAAAAAATGAGCCTTTCAAACATTGTTACCCACTTGTTAAAAAAGAATAAAGAAAACATCATTCTTTATTGTGTTTCTTAGGTCTGAGCACATGTATCAATTTTATTTGTCAAATTTTCTTTCAATGAATTTTTGAAGAAAAAATTGAACATGTATTACTGTTTTTCAAAACAAACTAATGTTTCTTAAGCTTTACTATGACCAAATGGTGTTTATAGCATTTTAATAACTTTGCTATCTCATTCTGTGATGAGTATACTTTGATATCTAATATATCCATTCCCAATATAATAAAAATGCCAACTATAAAATTTCAGATAGATAAATGGAAACAATAACCTTTTCAAAAGTAGTTAATCTCAATATATTTTATGAAATGTAGTGGAGCAACTGAGTCTTATTCCTATTCAACCAACATTGACTTATATTTTTAATTGATATATTTCATTCTTTTTCTGACTAAATAATATTTCACTGTTTATAAACACCACATTCCCTTTATCCACCAACAGATTGGTTGGTTGGCTCTGTATCTTGCCTCAGGGGGAATAGTGTGGCAATAAGTATGGGGGTGTAGATGTCTTTTGTCTGACTTCATTTCCTTTGACTACATAGCCTGTGGTGTGGTTGCTGGGTCACATGGTAGTTCTATTTTTGTCAAGACCAGGGAATCCATACCTCCATATTTGTTGGGTCACTGTGTCTAGGTCACTTCTCTGCACCAGAACTTCCTGTGATGACGGAAATGTTCTCTTTCACAGATCATGTGATATCTGCTGTGTATATATATGACAAGTAACCATTGGAAATGTTCCTCTCAAGGAGCAGAATTTGCCCTTTCATTTAACTTTGCTTGCTATGAATCTAAGTGGATACAAGTAGGTAATGTGTAGCATACTAGATGGTGCAGATACAAAACTGTAATCAATATTTCAAAGCTACAAATATGAGTGTGACTTGGTTTCTCTCTAGAGTCCCTGAAAAGCAGCTGAAGAAAATCAAATTCTCAGTCAGATTTGTGTGAAACTTGGTAAGTTGTCACACAAGATGTTAAAACATAGAGAATAGTAACAAACAGTAAAATATGAGCGTGGAGATGGACATACAGCAGCAGGACAGAAACAAGGGCTTGTATCAGTTTCCAACACATGGAGGATTCTATTTCACAGGAGATCAAGGCAGTAATATAAATCTAAGGAGATGGGAAGATTCTTCAGTTAAGTGGCAGTTGCATAACTGATTGACCATATGGGAAAATGAAATAAAATTAGATCCTACTGTACTCTGCACAAAATTAACTCCAGAAATACTAAAATTCAATTCAAAAAGTATAATTTAATATGAACATGTAGTAGAAAGTATTTAGAATCAAAGTAGAGCATGATTTTTATAAGCCAGACTCAAAGAAAGCAGACATATTCTATTATACCAGAATTGAAAATTCTTGCAGTTCCCAAGGCATTAGAAAGTTAAGTGCCTCTCTCTGGAAGGCCTGCACTGTTGTCTTTGAGCATGTACTTTAAATTCTGCCTAATACACCTCTGCATGACTTTTGTTGACAAGCCGTGAAAGTTATTTTTCTGTGATGGAAATTCTTCTTCCGAGAACCTGCAATCTGTCTCATGGATCAGGTGAGTCCAGGTTTTCCAATCTCTACTTTAAAGGATGTCTTTGAACCCTGTCCAGTGACATTTCTTTTGTCCTGACAGCAGGGAAAGAGGATGAGGTTCCATCAAATGACAAAACCATCTTCTTATATCTCCTGTAGATCAGTCAGACTGAGGCTTTTGATTTCTGGCTAGGCAGAGTTAGCACCTCAGCCCTCAGCCTGAGGCCCCACTGAGAAGATTGTGGGAGACAGCTCCCGTGACTCCCCTTGAATGTAAAACAATTGCTGCAACTTTGATTATTTGGAGACTTATTTCCTTATACTGATATGTAGAGAGCTGGCTAGGGTATTTCCTTCTCTTCAATTGGTTCTAAGCATTGCAGATAAGGCTAGCCAAGGTGCTGGTATGTAAATTTTAAAGACAACAGACAGTCCTGTTTCCTTGCATAGTGTTCCCTGTACCTGGATATGAGCACAGCAGGGTGTTTAGAGCCAGTCAGGTCCGGGAATGTCAACTGGGTATGAGCCTCAAGATAAAGAGGCTATGATTCCCCAGGGCACAAGAGTTTGCATATCAGAAACTGAAGCGACAGCCTCCCAAAACAATTCAGTTGTTACCTTAATTAGATTGTGTGAATTGATTCTTCTGCATATCTTTATCTCTACAATTTACAGAGGTGCCCTTCTCTCACTTGGCCAGCCAGCTCAAGTTACTCATATAATCCCCCCCATCCTTTCTGTCATTCATCCCTGAGTCACCCCCTTTCTTCACAAGATAATAAATTCTGGGAGAGGCCTAGGATCAGGCCTTTGTCCACATGTCCTCATGGGGATTGGATTTAGGACCCCTTGGCTGCCCTTAACTTGGAATATGTCTTGGTGTTTTTACTGTCTTGGTGTTTTTATTCTCACTGTGTTGCATTGGTGGTGGTAGATTGGAATTAACTTGCTGGGATTTCAATGACATCTCAATGGGATTGCAAATAGAACTTTTTCAATGACATCTCAGTGGGATTACAAATACAGCTAGAGAGAGGATTACAATACTTGGATGACTGAACTCTATATTTGGGTTTACAATAAAGATGAACCTTTAGCCTATCTGCATGCCTTAAGAATAAGGGGAGTCTGAAGAGGGGGATGAGGTAGGATAGAAGAAATAAAGAAGGTATGGAGACAAGAAAAATCATAATTCATAAATTATATCTTTAAGAAGAGTATATCTTCAGAACAACAAGTTACCCCAAATTATACATATCTGCACTCCCTAGGCTTGTTTATGGTTCTTTTCTTCCAGATCCTTTACCCTCCAAGTCCTTTAAAGGTACTTGGGTCTATATATTAGCTTAGTTGATAAGGTAAAGAGTAGAAACTTGACTTTAAGGGAAACAGATTCAAAGGTTCCAAAGAGCATTTTTAAGCAAAACAGTCTTAGATCATTTATCTTTAAAAAGTACTATAGAACTGGTCCTATCTTTCTACCTATGGATAGGCCATTGCTTTTTCCTTTAGACCAAACAAAACTTTCTGTAGACTTGAAAGTTGTACTGATTTCCATTCCTCACCACACAGAAATATTCCCAGCACCATAATACAATGTTCCTCTCTCAAGGGTCTGCACTGTCTTTGTTTTCAGTATGTACTTTAAATTCAGTGGAATAAACTTCTTTTTTGCCACTTTTAAACAAAACTTAAAATAAATCTATAGGCTGAGAAGATGTTAACATATATAATTGAAAAGGGGGCAAACTACACAAATGCAGAAATAATTTCCCCCACGTCCAGTGAAACCCTTACAAATAACATAAAGAACATAGCATGGGATAGAATATGGAAAACTTGGATACAAATAAATACATAAAAGGCATGAAATCTGACTAAATCAGGGACATGTAAATACAAATTATGAGATTGCTTTTTATACCCTTAGAATCTGCTAAAATGTTTGAGTCTAACAATATGAAATATTGGCATCGATGTTGACAATCTCATGTTGGTAGGAAGATGTAAGTTCGGGCCCAATTTTCTGGAAAGCAATTTGGCAATATTTAATAACATTTAGGTGCATGTGCTTTATAGTCTAGCTTGTCTACTTCCAGGCATTTACTTTAGATCAATTCTTGGGCACAATTTTTAATAGGTGATTGTAATAAGTCAACAACACAACCTGTAACTGTGAAAAATGAAAACCAGCTGTCTGCCCCTCAATGAAAGAGTGGAAAACTTGCATTACAGCGATCCAATAGAATGGCCAACTGTTAGTCTGAGTAAGTCAGCTGTTTCTCTATTTATCAAGACAAATAGGTTTCAAAACTATATTGTGGAGTTAAAAAAAAGAAGTGAAAGAAAGATATGTAGAGTATGGTACCATTTATGTAAATTTGCAACACTCCAAATACTATTTTTGTGGCAATTCCTGTGAGTTAAAAGGATTAAAACACAGATGGAAAGAAAGGTAAAAAGCATGCTAATTACACAGGGCAAGAGAGTTCCAAGGTTTTCAGGGGTGCCAGTCTGTCTGTTCCTCTCACCCTGGGGCCAAAGGGTTTCCATCACCCACACTGGGAGCTCTGGGAGCTCCAGAGGTTCCTTACTTAATGTCCCTGAGACCACTCCCCAGGCTCTCCTTTTAAAGGAAGGGCCTGATGATGGCCTTGGGAAAGAAAAGAAGAGACAGGGATGCCATGGTTTATATCTAGATAGTTCCCCAAAGCTTCCTGAAGTCATAGATGGGGCTTTTCAGAGGCGTCTGGATCAAGGGTGTGTGATGCTGAGATTAGGGGGATCAGATTACTAAATTAGTTCACTGATTGATTTAGCATAGTACTGGGTGTGGATAACGGGAGGGAGGGCCCACCCCCACCCCCACCCCCACCCCCACCCCGAGTATAGGTGACACCGCCTAAAATTGGGAAATTTAAAAGGGAGAGGCAGGCTGCTGCTGCTCTTGTTGCTTACTGTCTGCCATATCCCAAACTGTTTTTCTTTTGCAATGGCCCCTTTGCCATGCCTTGACACCAGCTAACTATAGACCTCTTCAAACTGTAAGCCAAAATAAATCTTTCCTCCTTTAGCTTTGGGTGTCAGATATTTTGTCTCAGCACTGCGAAAAGTTACTAAGGCAGAAGGTAAGGGTTGAATGGGTCTGTGATATGGTACCACTTTGTAACTGTATCTGCAGCAAACATAGTAAGATGATACTTATTAATTCTGGAAAAAGATGGTATTTTAAAAATCTGTCTACTAATAGCTGACTCTTACTTAGCATGTAATGTTCAAGGAGTAAACTAAATGATCTGCATTAAAATTGAAAAGGCCAGTCTGAGAGATTGAGGCAGAAAGATGGCAAGTCTGAGCCCAGACTGGTCAATTTAGTGAAGCCTTGTTTCCAAAAAAATATTGTGAAGGGTCACTCAGCAATAATGAAGTCCAAGACTTTGAACCCAGTGGGTCCAGCTCCAAAGTCTGGGCTCTTAGCAACTTTGTAAGCATGTACATCTACTCATCAACATGTTCAGATTACCTTTTTAAAAAGGCAATTAAAATGAAAATACTTGACAACTACAATATAAGTAACAATGTGAAGAAATTCCGTAAGAAGATTCTTTGATATGTTATGAGAAGGGTAAAAAATGTCTCTCTCTTGCCTCTTTCTTTCTTTCTTTCTTTCTTTCTTTCTTTCTTTCTTTCTTTCTTTCTTTCTTTCTTTCCTTCTCTGTTTCTTTCTTTTTCTTTCTTTCTGACACAGGTTCTTGGTAAGTTATCCAGGTTAGGCTAAAAATTATGATCTTTGTGTCTCAGCCAACAAGAGTATAGACATTACAGGCACGAGCCACCATTACTGGTTCAGATGTGACTTTTAAATACTTGTTATTGTGCACATTAACTTTTCTCAAAATTTTCTGTGTACTTTTTCTTCCATGTTATCTTCATCATTACCTTTATATGATTATACATTTTATATGACACACATTTATATGACAGTGGTTGGCTCTTTGAACCTGGTGAGGCTGCAGAGAAGGGAAGTTGTTTTCTACATTGTTGGTGGGAATGTAAACTGTACAACAATTATGGAAATTAGTTGAGGGCAGTCCTCAAAAAACTAAAAATAGAAATTCCATTTGACTAAGCTATTCCCATTCTGGCTATTTCCTAAAAGAGTTAAAGTCATTATATTACAGTGAAACATGCATATCCATTTTTAAAAGTGGCACAATTCATAAGAGCTAAATCTTGGAAATGGCAATATGCCTATCAACAATGAATGGATAAAGAAAATGTGCATTTATAGACAGTGGAGTACTACTCCACCACAAAGAAGGATAAACTTGAGTCATTTGTAGGGAAATGGATATACCCTGAGACGAAAATAAATTAGACACACCGCTTTAATACCACACAGATTCTTTTACATGAGAAATGAAAATTATAAATAGAGTAAAATAAAATATATTAGGAAGTAAGGGGATAAGGTTTTCTCATATGGGAAGGGGATCAAGAGCTAGAGGGAGAGGTGAAGAAGGGGAGAGGAAGGAGATGAAAAAAGGAATTAAGATGTGATGTGTACACGTAGCACAAACTTCACACAAGGAATGTACATTATATACTGCAAACATGTACTAATATTAATAATAATTTAAAAAGTGGTTGGACCAGATAAAAGACTCGTTTCTGGGAGAGGTGCTGGCACCAGAACTAGGCCTTGCTGGAGTGAGTAGGAAGGAGATGAAGGTGACGTTCCAGGAAGAAAGAACTTCATGACCATTGGCACAGATTGAAGAAAATTCAAGAATTTGAGGATTAGCATGTAGTCCTGTTTGGCTGTACACAAGGTGACAATTTGATGAGGGACCCAGGTTAGACTTTGAAAGAGAGGTGAGAAATGAGGATTGAATTTGGAAAATAAGGTGAGCTGCTGAAGATTGCATCTCTGAGCTGCATTTTGGAGAGCCAGTCATGAGGCCATGGTTGCAGGCAAGACTCCAGGGCAACTGGCTAGCTGAGACTGGGTGCCACATACAAAAGTATGTGTCCACATAGTAGACATACAAAAATGGAAGGGGACATGTGTGGATGTATGTGACACATGCGTGTTGGGGAAGGGAAGGGAGTCAAAAGCCTGCATTAATGCCACAAACATTTACTGAGCATGCAGTAGGTTCCAGCTGGTGGCAAACCAGACCAAACTTGCCCTCATGGAACTTGAGCTGGGGTGGAGACACACAGATGAGATACATAAACAACTATCTGATAAATCAATGAATGAATAAAATCATGTAGGTGTTAGCTGGCTGTAAGGGCTTTGGAAACAAGGTAGGAAAGAGAACTGGGGATATGCTTGTGAGTGTGTGTATGAGTGAGGGGGATATGGTGGTAGTGGTGGTAGTGGGATGGGGTCTCCCTCCCCAGGTGATGTTTGAGTGAGAGCCTGAGGAGGGGATGATACTGAAATTCTGAGTCTGGGGCCAGGAGGGAGGGACACAGTGACCTCAAAAGACAGCACAGAAAGAGCTTGATAGAGAACAGATTAAGTCTGAGATCCAGTAGGCAGGCAAAAATCCTCATCAGATTGGGAAAGAGGGGAGTGTGTATTATTTAATGAGTCATACCATGTGCCCCCCACTACCAAGGGTTTTATCCTGCACAGTATCTGTAAACTCTGAGCCACTCCCACAGGTCTGGTGTCAACTTGTAGTAAGGCAGTAGTTAGAGCTGGAGCTTACAATGCACATAGCATGTTTGTGCTTTTCTGCCATGTTTTTTAGCTGTTACCTATTAAACTATTCAGTCCTCACAGTGACACTTTGAGTGTGTACATTAGACTCATCTGGCAGATGGGGAAATGGCCTAGCCAATTAAATGGTCCACTACCATGAGCTGGGGATGGATGATGCCCACTGGCACTTAGGCTAAGAGGAAGTGGAGGTAAAACTGTGCTCTAGCCCCACTGGCCCTTTTTAAAAAATTGAGCTAAGAGCAGAGTGTGGACAGACAGTTGTGGAGTGGGAGTCCAGGAAGCACATGGGAAGTACTCTGTATAGTGTTGCAGGCTGGGCCTGTGTAGGGACTGCACTCTGTGGGGTGCAGGGTGATAGGCTTAGTTGGAGTTGCATCCTTAAGCAGAGGGTACCCAGCTGGGACAAGTGACCCTGCACTGGCCTAGTCGCCTAAGTGGGCGCAGAGTCCCCCAAGCTGGGATCCTTCAGGGCTCTGAGGATCGCTGGGGGCAATAAGATAGGGAAAAACATTGATCCAAATTGCCCAGCTATCCTTTATGGGCAACTCAAGTTGGGAGTAGGTGGGACAACCCTGGGAAAAAGGAAATCTAATCGTGCCTGGCCTTAACGTGGTCCCTTCGCACAAGGCGCAAGCTGCCATGCTGCCTTACTGAAAAGCTGGGCAGTCTCTGCGATGTCCCCAAATCCCGCAGAGTTTCAGCTCTGCGACCCGCCCAGCGCAGGTGGCAGGTCTGGGTGCACGGGAGTGTTCTCTGCAAGTGCAAAGCAGGAGGGTTGGAGGAAGTCTCCCAGCTCCAGGCCTGTGACCCTCGGTGCTCTCGTGTCCTCAGTCTTGAGCAGCCCCAAAGCAGTTGGGTGATCCAGGGACTTTCTTGCCGTGGAGCCTGGCCTGGAGCGGACCGCAGGGCAGGCTGCTGGCAGGGACCGAAAGGAGCTCCGCGCAGGCCCGAGGCAATGCCGGTCACTCGCGATCTCGGCCTGGGCCCGCGCTCCGTCCAGTCCCCGCGGGCTCGGCCCGTGGTGCTGCCTCTCGGGACCCTCACCCGAGCCCCGGGCTTGCGGAGGGAGGGCGCCCGCGGGACGGAGGCGGGGGCAGGAGGAACGGAGGCTGCGGGCGCCGCGCCAGGGCGAGAGAGGCGGCGGCGCGGGGGAGGCGGCTGGTGAAGAGCAGCCGCCAGCAGGTCCCCGGGTCACTCGGAGGCCCAGCTGCGGGCGGAGGACGCACCATGCCCACCTTCGACGAGGCGCTGCAGCGGGCCGGCGAGTTCGGGTGCTTCCAGCGGCGCGTGTTCCTGCTCCTGTGCCTGACGGGCGTCACCTTCGCCTTCCTCTTCGTCAGCGTGGTCTTTCTGGGCACCTGGCCGGAGCACTATTGGTGCCGCGGGCCGAGCGCAGCGGAGCTGGCCGAACGCTGCGGCTGGAGCCCCGAGGAGGAGTGGAACCGCACGGCGCCCGCGCTCCGCGGCCCCGCGCCCCCCGAGCGCCCCGGCGACGGCCGCTGCCAGCGCTACCTCCTGGAGGCGGCCAACAGCAGCGCCGCCGCGGACGCGCTCAGCTGCGTGGACCCGCTCGCCGCCTTCCCCAACCGCTCCGCGCCTCTCGTGCCGTGCAGCGGCGGCTGGCGCTACGCCCAGGCCCACTCCACCATCGTCACCCAGGTAAGGTGCGCCGGCCGCTCCGTGCCTGGGACGCCGAGCGCTGGGCTTCTCAGCCAGGGGAGCCGCGGAGACCCCGGTGCTCAGCGTTCCGTCGGACTCGGCGACTCTGAGGAGGTGGCCACCGGGGAAGGTCCGTGGGACGCAGACAGGTGGCACCTGTGGGGACCGACCAAGTTCACCCCCATATTCGGAAGCGCGTTCCAACTATCGGAAGAGACCTTTCATTTGTCTTTCCCGTGCCAGGGAGACAACCAGGAGATGCTTTTGTTTCACGTGAACGAAAACTTTCATAGGAACCAAGTTACAGATGTTACTCCCACAACTACCTTAGCAAAGCGCCCAGAAAGGTGCGGTTTGTCTTTGAGATGTGTTGACGCATAGATTGGAGGCGATGGGTGTACACCGATTTCTGCAGGTCTGGATGACCGTGGTCCAGGGCCAAAGGAGAGAGAAAATTCACCTTTGAAGGCCAGTGCTTTTCCTTGCCGCCCTGATGATTATCCAAATGCCAAGAAATAAAGGTCGGACTCTCCGGGGAATGGTTGGTAAGACTGCTGTGGAGCAAAGAGCAACATCCAAAAGAAGTTGGGAAATTGAGGCGTTAGATCAGAGTTTATGGTTTTTCCTGTAATAAATTACAGAAAGGCAGTAAAAGGGACGGTGACTGGTGGAAGGGAGGTGTGTCCCCACATTTTGTTAGGGGTGTTTGGCGCGCAGTACCTTTGGAGGTCAGTTGTCTCTCACTATCTTGGGTTCAGGGTTCTGCTCCTGCACCCTGCTGGGCAAATAGTGTGTGTCTGTGTGGATTTGCACCTGACAAGTAGTTATGTTGATTTTTCTACAGTCATATTTCAACTAAATTTGTACAAAACTGATTGAATGGACTCAGATATTTTCCTGAAGAAAACATACTTTGTGTCTTTTTCTTGATTTTTTTTGTCATAAACCTTTTTAAAGGATCTACTTAAATGATGGGGAAATGCTGCCTTAAGAGTGGAAAGAGTTCCTTTCCGCTGCTGCTAGAGGTGACCTTTGGTGTGGTCACTTCCTGTCTCTGGAGTTGGCACGTAGCTCATTGAGGTTAAATGGATTCTAATTGTTAACACCCTATGGATGCTTCGTGCTTTAGGGATAAAATCCACTGCTCCCAGGTGCACACTGCATGTTTTTCTGTGTGTTTGGGGTCATTTAATTACTTAATCCATGGATAGGCTGGGGATCTTTATGCAAGCTACAGTGGGCCTCCAGTTAGGAATGGACTGGGCAAGAACACGGTCACCAGTGCTTCCCCAGAGTGTACCTGTTAGGGAGCTGTTTTCACTCCATTCAGCAGAGCTGCTTAGAATTCACTTTGGAAACCAACCAGAAAAGCCTGATTTCTAAAGACATTTGCAAATGAACAACAACAAAAAAGCAAAGTGCACACCCACTGGAGTGTAGTTTGCATGAGTGATGCCTTGGGCAGCAAAGAAGGGAGATATAAAAATCTGTAAACTAATGCACCAACAGATACTTAAATATTCTGTGATGCCATGATCACTGGCATTCTGGGGTTCTATAAAAGTGTCTTTTAAAAGTCAGGGGCTTTCAAAGTGTGGAATGGTGGAAATTTGTGGATCCTGCCATAGTCTCCAGGTAGCTATATGGCTTAGGTAAGTCAGGTAACCTCTCTTGGTTTAGGTTTTTCATTTATAAATGTGAGCATTGGATTAAGCTTTTCAAAACCCTATAGAAGCTATCACTGTCACCAGCTGGTGTAGCTCAGTGTGCTTGAAACAATGATTGTACAGTGATATTCAGAATGTTCTCTTTAAATTTCTGAATATATATTGAAGAGATTTATTTTTTAAAACCCAAAATAGTTTTGTGCTTCTTTTGGCTTGCCTGTCATGTTTTGACTCTTAGGAGGAAATCCTCTATCTCTTTGGGAAGCTCAGCCCTCCAAAATAATGCAAACTTTTTCTCAGAGTTTAGTGTGGCTAGTATTTTGGTATCTTCAGTTCTGAATGTGAAGCAATTTGTTCTTGTTCTTTGAGATTCTGTCAGAAGGGTGAAAGAATCCGGGATCAAGGACTCTTGCCTGTAATTCTATCACTCAGGAGGCTGAGACAGAAGGATTGCTGTGAGTTCCAGACCAGCCTGGGCTACATAGCCAGTTAAGGCAATTCTGCACTACTTAGTGAGACCCTGTCTCAACCCCGCCATGCCCCCAAAACAACAACAACAAAAACAACAAAAAAGGAGGGTGTGTGAAAGAAGCTGTATTCTGCTTTAGCTAACTAAAGTTATGGAAAGTATTTCCACAGACCTGAAATCTAAGACATTAATCACTGGGAGCATCTATAAAGGGGACAGGCTGCACACAGATTCCATAATGCCTCTGTGTGGCTATTAGGCTTAATCCTTGGAGCATGGTGGGAAAGTATCATTGTTTTGTTTTATAGAAGGAAGATCTGAGGCCAGAGAGGTTAGAGGACCTGTCATGGTCCCATATGTAGCCAAATCAGATTAGCAAACACAGTCTTGATTAATAATCTGTTCCCTTTTTCTCCAGAGTGCTGTGTGTCCTTCAAACAAGCCTGTGAACCATGACACCCAGATCTCTCCACTATATAACCTGCAGAAAATCCATCAAATTTTTGTATCTAATTTGCTTTTATTGGTCCAATGACCAATATATTATTTTATTTTATTTGGTGGTGTTAGGAACCACAGTCAGTCAGGTAGGCAGGTGGGCAGGGATGGAGCCTTTTAAGACTGATATTAGAATTTTTAATGCTTTCTAGTAAACTGTGGGCAAAAAAGAGCTTCTCTCTCATCTAACACAGGCTACAGAGCTTTTTTCCTCTCAACATCATTTTTCTTCCAGAATTAAAGGAAGGTCAGTTTGAGAGCCAGGGCTGTTTATTGAAGAAAGTGCTTGACAAAAGTTGTCTGCATCATTTATGTGTCTCTGCTTTGCTTCCTGCACCTCTGTTCCAAGAGATATGCCAACCTGGTGGGTTCACCCTTTACTTTGGTGGCACTTTCACCCTGTCTTCACTGAGGATTTATTGGGCATATAATTATACTCTTGTAGTTGCTGACAAGGCAGTTGGCCAGGCACAAATTCTAGTCTGGGCAGTCTCTGATTTGCTGTGGGCACTTTAGAAACAAGGCATTTTTGTATTGTTTATGTTTTTATACTATTTGTGCCTCTCCCCCAAATTAATCTCACTATTAGAATGTCTTGTATTATTGCTTCAAATACCCAATTGTGACATTGATTTTTGTTTCATTAATTTATTATTTGTTCTAGTTGTTTGTAGTTATATTAGGTGTACTTTTTCTGTTTTATTTTATAGAAAAAAAGGTAAAACAAAATTTCATAACAAAATAATAGAAAAACAATAGTTAATGCATTGCATATTGTCATCTTTAAAATAGTTTCTCAGAGTGCAAGATATGAACATAAAAAATTCTCCACTTGATATTAGCACAAACCTTCCTTTTCAATGAACTAAGAGATTGACTTACATTTTTTTCCTTCTTTCCTTTCCCTTGTCCTGAATTCTAGTTCTTTGAAAACAGTTTCTTCCCAATTCACAATACCTGTTGTACATTTTAGACTTTATTTACTCTCAGTTCTTTCACCAGTGAGACAATACAGTGTTCATATATGTGGGTTTGATTTATTTCACTTATGAGCATGGTCTCAAGCTGTATCCATTTACCTATAAAAGTTTCAAGTTTATCTTTCTTTATGGCTGAGGAGCACACCATTGTATAAAAATAGCCTTTTTATCCATTCCTTGGTTGATTTGGGTCATTTCCAAGAATTACCTATTACACATTGGGTAGCTATAAACATGGGTGCACATATATTGCTGTTATGATGTTTTTAATTCTTCTGGGAAGATACCCAGAAGGGGACTAGCTGGATCAAACGGGACCTCTAGTCCTAGCTTTGTGAGGAATCTCCATATTGATTTCCACGGTGGATGCACCAGTCTACACTCCCACCAACAGGAAAGAAGGGTTCTTTCTTCCTCGCAGGGCCACCAACATTTCTTAATAATAGCCATTCATTCTGGAGTGAGATGGAACCTAAGTGTTGTTTTAATTTTTCATTTCTTGAATGACCAGTGACATTGAACATTTTTTCATATACTTATTTACCATTTGCATTTCATCTGAGGAGTGCATATTCATCTCTGATGGCCATTTTTGGATTGGGTTTTTGAATTTGGGAATCTGATTTTTTTCACTCTTTATATATTCTAAATAGAATTCCTTTGTCTGAGGGGCAATAGGCTATAAAAGTTTTTCCCACTCTGTGGGTTGTCTTTTCACTCTGTTGCTGATTTTTTTTTTTTTTTGTATTTTTGTCTTTTTGTCTTTTTGAGACAGTCTCGCTAGGCAGTTTGGTCTGGCCTTGAGCTCATTTTGTAGTCCAGGCTGATCTCAAACTTGCAATGATCTTTCTGTCTCAGCCTCCCAAGTCCTGAGATTATAGGTATGAACCACCATGCCTGGCTATCTTTTGATGTGCCAAAGCTTTTTAATAAGGTAAGATCCAAGTTATTGCTTTTTTGAAGTATATCCCAGGCAGTTTGGGTTTGTTAATGAACTCCCTGCCTACACCTAAATCTTGAAGATTTCTACTTACTTGCTCTTCCAGTAGACTTAGTATTTCTGTTTTAATATTTAGACCTTTGATCCACTTTGACTTTAGCTTAGTAGATGGTGATAGACATAGTCTAGTTTTAGTCTTTGGAATGTTAGTAAGCCAGTTTTTACAGCACTATTTATTAAAGAGGTTATTTTTGTTTCAGTGAATATGTTTGGCATATTTGTCAAAAATAAGGAAATTGAATGTGTTTATAGTTGTGCCTGCATCTTCTATTCCTTTCCACTGATCCTCAGGTCTGGTTATTGCCAGTACCATGCTTATTTTATCACAGTACATTTGTAATATTATTTCAGGTCAGGCATTTTGATATTTGTCTTAGTTGGGTACTCCTGTATTTGTGCATATATATTTATGGTTGTTATCTCTTCTTCAAGTTTTCACCTAATGAGTATGTAGTGACTTTCTTTATCTCTTTTGACCGTTCTTGGTTTGAAGTTCACATTTTCTGAAAACAGAATAGTTACTACTGTTTTTCTCTGGGTTCCCATTGCATGGAATATTGCTTTCCATCCTTTGACTTTCAGTCTATAAATTTCTTTTTGAGTTAAATGTGTTTCTTGTGTATGACATATTGTTGGATATTGTTTCTTGATCCATTCTGCTACTCTATTTCTTTCAATTGATGATTTGAGACCATGTATATTGATGGTTATAACTGATATGTATTGGCTTATGTTTGTCATGTTATTTTAATTCTGGTGGTTCCCTGCTTTTCCTCTTTGTTTAATTACTTGCCCTGCCTGGTGGTTTCTTTTTGTTGTTCATTGTAATCCCAAATATTGTGAACAGTTATCCAAGTATTGTAATCCTTTTTCTAGTCTTCCTCAAAATCCAAAAAGTTATATTTACAATCCCATTGAGACGTTATTGGAATCCCAGTAAGTTAATTTCAATCTACTACCTCCAATGCAACCCATGGTGAGAGTAGACACCAAGCCATATTCCAAGTTAAGGGCAACCAAGGGGTCCTAAATCCAATCCCCATGAGGATGTGCAGACAAAGGCCCTGATCCTAGGCCTCTCTCAGAATTTATTATCTTGTGAAGAAGGGGATGGCTTGAGGATGAGTGACAGTGAGGATGGTGGGAATTATATGAGTAACTTGAGCTGGCTAGCCAGGTAGGGAGAAAAGCATCTCTGCAAAATGAAGAGATAAGGATATGGAGAAGGATGCATTTGCATAATTCAATTAAAGTAGCAACTGAATTGTTTTAGGAGGCTATTGCTTCTATTTCTGATATGTAAATTTTTGTGCCTTCAAGAGTTATAGCCTCTTCATCTTGAGGCTCATACCCAGTTGACATTCCTAGAGCTGACTGGCTCTACCATCCCGCTGTGCTTATGTTTTTTGGAGAGAGCACAATGGAGGAAGCAGGAGACTGTCTGAAGGCTTTAGAGATTACATACCAGTAACCTCGGCTAGCCTTATTTGCAATACTTAGAGCCAATTGAAGAAAGAAGGAAACACCAGTCAGCTCTGTACATATCAGTATAATGAAAAAAGTCTCCATATAATCAAAGTTGCAGCAATTGTTCTGCATTTAAGGGGAGTCACTCAAGTTGTCTTCCACAGTTGTTCTTGGAATTGTGGTCATTTTCATCTCTGTCTAGAATATCTTTTAGTACTCTTTGTAGAGTTGGTTTGGTGGTCATGAATTTCTTCAATCATTCTTTGTCATGGAGGTATCTAATTTTTCCATTAATTTTGAAAGATGGTTTTGCAGGTTACATCAATCTGGGTTGGACATTGTATTCTTTTAGGACTTGAAATACTTCACTGAGCTCTTTTTGACTTAAGATTTATGTTGAGAAGTCTGCTGTGATTCTAATGGACTTTCCCTTATCTGTTTCTTTTCTCTAACAGCTTTTAATAGTCTATTATTGTGCTGAATTTTGGGGATCTCAATTATTATATGTCTGAGAGTAGATTTATTTTGGTAATGGCTAATTGGGGTTCTGTAATCCTCATTTATATGTGAGGTTCTTTTTCCATACTTAGTACATTTTCTGTTATCACTTCTGCAAATAGTCTTTTTATGTCATTTGTGTTGACCCTGCTTTTTCCTTGACATCAGTTAGTCTTACTATTTTTCATTGCATCATCGTGCAACTGTGGAATTATTTTTTATTTTTAAGAGATGTTTCCTTTCATGATCACTAGCACAATCCTGTCTTCAAGGTCTGAAAGTCTGTCTTCAGTTTCATTCAAGTGGTTTTGCCAGCTTCCAAGGGAGTTGTTAATTGCCCAGATATCTGTTTCAATCTGTTTCATGCCTTCTGTTTCTTTCTTATGTTGGTCATCCACAGTTTCCATCATTTTTCTGTGCTGCTTAATTTTTAAAAATATATTTCTACTCTAGATTTGTTGATAAACTCCTTTATTATGATTGTCATTTCTTTTTACCTGAGAGATTATTTCTGATCTGATTTCCTCTATAGCTTCATGGATTTTGTTTCTTTATGTCAGTTGCTATCATTTCAGAAACTTCAGGTGCGTGTATAACATTTTCCTCTATCTCATCTCCTGGTCTTTGTTCTGAGTGGCCTGGAGGTCTCAGGTTGCATTTTGCTTCCATGTCTTGTCATTTTTTATTTTGAAAATTTTTACTTTGTTTTCTCTGTCGATCCTTTTAAATTTTTAAGTCTTTATCACTAGCGTCAAGGTCTCTCTAAGAAAAGTCTGCTCTACAGGGCTATATTCTGTGTGTACATTCTTGGGTGTCTGTCCCAAGATCCTACCTCTCTGGTGAATTAAGCATGAGATATTGGTATCTCTTTGGCTCAGTCTCAAGTCCTTTGGTGCTGGGGTGTGGTGAGGTTATTACCCCAGAGCTTTCCAGTATTCTTATAGAAGTGAGACCAAAAAATATGACACCCTAGCTAAAGTATTTGGGTTGGGTACTTTTCTCTCATTTCTCTAACAAAATACCTGACACCCAAAATTAAGGAAAGAAAAGTTTATTTAGCTCATAGTTTGTAGCAATTTCATTTGTAATCACCTGGCTCTAAAGCAGCGTGGCATGGCACAGGGGCAATCCTTCAAGGTGGTAGAAGACAGCAAAAGCAACAAGAACAAAAAGGGAGAGCAAGCCTCTTTTCCTCTCAGGTTGTAAGCAGTCTACTCTCACCCAGGGGATGGTGGTGTAGCACTCATAACATCTCTGCTTACTCTTCTTGAACAGAATAAGGATGTTTACAAAGAGAGGATCCTGGTCTCTCTTGAGTGGCTTAGTTAAACTTCTAAACTTCTGGAATTGGCACAATAATTCAACCATAACAATCTACCCCTTGTCAACTTGACAACCAGACACATTTGTTTAAACTGGTTTTCAGTTATAAGGACGTGCTTATTCTTGTCATTTCACAACTCAAACATTATAATACATGTTTAACTATTCTTAAGAACCATCATTAAGTCTGTCAACATTACATTACATTAGAACCATAATATTTTGTCCCTGGCACCTCAAAGACTCATGCACATTTCTTTATGCAAAAAGCATTTAATTTACTTGCAAGAGTTGCCAAAGTCATAGGTTTCAGCATTGCTGAAAAGTCCAGGTCTCAAGTCTCCTCTTAGCTCTGAGCCCCCATACAATAGAATTTTAAACACTTCCAGCATTCAATGGTACAAGGTAAACATTTTCATTCCAAAAGTTATAAACAGGATACAAAGAAATGGGACTAAAGCAATGGGGTAAACATTAAATCCTCTAGTTCCATGCCTAGCATCTGTAGCATTCTGTGGCAAGTTGTGAGCTCCAAAGTGCTGCATGACTCCACCCCATGGCCCTTTTGGCGGGTATAGGTCCCACAGTTTCTCTTTTGGGCTTTTTTTGCTGCCTCCTTGCAACTTTCCTTACACAACCCACATTCTTGGTTTCTACAAACTTTTGGGGTCTCTAGTGTACCTTTGGCTTCACTCTCACAGCTTATACATTGTCCTCTCAGGGGCACACTGCCTGGCCTTTCAGGCTTCTGGAATTGGGGTGGAAACCTTCTTAATCCCACAACTCTTGCATTCTGCATGCACTTAAAACCAGCATCGCATGGATGATGCCAAAGTCTTCTGCAGCTGGAGCAGTAGCTAGGCTTTCCTCTCTCTTTGCTACAGGGGTTGAGTGCCTGGAACACTGGGCATTCAGAATCCAATATTGAACAACAAATTTGCTATGCTACCACCATTTGCTATGCTACCACCATATTTTATTTGTACCAGCAAATCAAATAAAAAAAATCCTTTGGTGTCGACTGAGAGTCCAGATACTCTATGACTTTCTCCTCAAAGCAAAGTCTTTCACTTTTCCAGTTTTGAGGCTGCAAAGAGTGGTGACTTGTTGCTTCCTCAGGCCATCTTTTATATTTTCCTATTCCTTCTCAACAATGGAGACGCAGCTCTATCTTTGAAATCCACAGCATTTTTTTTCCTTTTTGGCCAAACTCACAACATTTTAAATCATCCTTCTGGGCTCTTTGTTCTTGATTCTCAACATAGATATGGCTAAAAGCCCCCAATAATAGCCATGCCACAGCCTCAGCATTCAACTGCCTTGAAATTTCTCCTGCAAGGTTAATTAGTCCTCCACCCTTAATCTCAGACACAGGTAAAATGCAGACAAACTTCCTGCCAAGCCATAGCACACATCGTCTGGAGTCCAGCAGCCAATGCCTCCTAAGCCTGATCTTTACTGGCAAGATTTCTGTCAGACTTCTGGTCATCTGAACACTGACTGGAATCTTCCATACAGAACAGAGTAAGGTTGTCCAGCTCTACTCTTTCAGGCATCTCCAAACCTTTCCAAACTCTTCCCATAAGCTGTTCCCAAAGGCTCTTGAACCACATGGTCAGGTATAGTCACAGTGATGACTCCACTTCTCTGGTAACAAACTCTGTCTTGATTACTTTTCTCTTGTCACTGAGACAAAATACCCAGTACCCAACTTTAAGGAAGGAAAGGTTTATCTAGCTCATAGTTTGTGGTGGTTTCAATTCATAATCAACTGGCTCCAAAGCAGGGTGGAGTGGTATAGAAGCAGTACTTTAAGGAAGCAGAAGTCAGCAAAAGCAATAAGGGCAAGCAGGGAAAGCAAGCCTCTTTTTCTCCCTTATATTGTAAGCAGTCTACTTCACCTGGGGTGGGGGGGATGTGTAGTACTCACACCATTTCCATTGCCCTCTTGCACAGAATGAGGATGTTTACCAAGAGAGGACTCTGACCCCCTGCTGAGTGGCTTAAGCATCCAAACTCAAAATGACACAACCATACAGTAGTATAATTACTAACAATAACATCAAGCATAGTTTAGAAACTATTAATTTTGTACCTTAAACCGTAGGGGCAAAATCTACAGCTATATAACAGAACGAATGAAAAATGGAGGGCTTATGTGCAAAGTGTTTCCCCTTGTATAGTGGTTTTACCCTGAGGTGAGGAAATTTAAGAAGGATAGTAGATAAAACATGGATAACAGGAAAGAAATAAAGTAGAATCAGAGCTAGAAGATGAAGGAGGACCACACAAGCTTTGGGAAACTAGAGAAGAGGGCAGAAGAAAATGAAGGTGTAAGCAAGGGATTGTTGAAGTTAACCCCAAAAACTAGAGAGACTATAAACTCATATGAAAATATGATTAAATCTGGAGAGGTGAACTGAGGAAAGCAGGAAAGAAGACAAATAGATTACAACAAAAATACAGGTAAAAGACAAAAAAAAATAAAAAGAAAAGGAAAGAAAGCAGCAAAGAAAGAAGAAAAAGCAAATCAAATAAAAAAAATCCTTTGGTGTCCACTGAGAGTCCAGAACTACTGGATAACACCGCCAAGCCTGCATGCAGTAGAGTTTGTGCTGTATTTGAGGCTGATCTTGGCTTCCAGATGTGAGGGCCTGGGGCCAGAGTCTTCAGTCAGTACTTTCTGTGTGTCCCTTAGTCGCCTCTTACTCCTTACGCTGTTTCTCTCAGTGTCTCTCTCTCAGTTGCTGTGCTGCTTTCAGCAGAGACAGTGGGCTGTCCCTACCTTTGGCTCTTCCTGGTCCCTGCTCAGCCTTCTGTGTTCTGTTTCAAGTCTCTGTCCTCTCAGGTCATTTGTTGCAGGTGGGGTGGGATGCTGTGTGGTGCTCTGCTCCTGCTGTGCAAGGCTGCAGTCCCCATTCTTTCTTCTTTCCCAAGGCTGGAGTACTAATTTCCCTCTTGTTGCTTTTCAAGGTCTGCCACCACCACCACCACCCACCTCCCCTGTATAGTCTGTTAACTTTGTTAGTAAGGTAGGTTAGGGTATTATGGGGTGCCTTTCCGCTCCTGTCCCAAGGGTGGGGACAGCCCCAGGCTGCACAGTACTATAGTGTAGGACTGTTTCATTCCCAGTGCCTCTCTAACCACAGGTCAGGTTAGGGGGCAGAGGTCAGGGGGCAGAGGTTAGCTGTTCCTTTCACCACGCACCCCTGTAGTCTTCAGTCTTATTCCTAGAGATTCCAGTCAGTGCTCTGGTGCACAAAAATAAAGGGAAAAAAGAAAAAAGAAAGAAGAGAAGAGAAGAAGAGAAAAAGAGAAGAGAAGAGAAAGAAAAAAAAGAACTAGTAGATTGTCAGCGAGCGAGCAGTTCACTTGCTCCTGGGTATGTTGGTGGAATTTACTGCTGAGCTGTACTCCTCTGTTTGGAGGAAGGCGAAAAGGCAGAGCACCTTATAGCCCAAGGCTATCCTGTAGGCTTGATTTAGTCGCGCTATTTTAGTATGTCCACTTTTTTCCTTCTTTTCAGATTCCAAGTACGGTAGGCAGTCATCGCCGTCCTGTGATCACTGATTGCTGGTTGGGTTGGCTGTTTTATTAAGTCCTTTATTTTTTGCTTGATCTGTGAGTCTTTTCAGATCCATTTTTGTTTCAGGATGTATGTCCTTCCCCTTTCTTCCACTTCTCTGTG
This sequence comes from Hydrochoerus hydrochaeris, assembly GCA_004027455.1. Taxonomy (NCBI): domain Eukaryota; kingdom Metazoa; phylum Chordata; class Mammalia; order Rodentia; family Hydrochaeridae; genus Hydrochoerus; species Hydrochoerus hydrochaeris. The sequence continues at coordinate 164,277 of PVLA01000753.1, forward strand.
TTTTTAGTTGAATTTCTCTGAGTAGCTCTGAAGGAGGCTCCTCTTCTCTTCAGCCATGTTGTTTCTCAGCTTTTTCTGTTTAAATTGTATGTGTGGTTCAGTTATTCCAGCCTTTCTTTCTACTATAAACACTTAAAGCTGTAAATTTGCTGAACTTCTTTGGCTGCATCTCAACATGTTTTGAAATGTATATTTTAAGCACAATTCCATTCTCAGTGTTTTAAATTTCCAATATTATCTTTTCTTTGACCAATGATTTATTTGGAGGCTTTGTATTAAATTTCAAATGTATGATGGTTTTTGAAATCTTTTTATTGTTGGCTACTTATTTAACTGGTTTGGACAGAGAATGTGGTTTGTATGATACTGGTTTCTTGAATTCTATTGAAATTTGCTTTATTGAAATGTGAACATCCAAATTTAGTATGTTAAAATCTTGAATGAATTGAAATTTTTATTATACTATAGGATTCCAACTAAATTATGTGATGTATTTTATCTGATGTTACTATAGCTATTCTGACTTTTTTTTTTTTTTTGGGTAGGGTGGTTAATGCTTACCTGGAACATTTGTGTTATCCTCGACTTTCAAATTTTGTTTTAATAGTGTGACTCATAAAATGGATACAATTTGATTTTGCTTTTTTCTAATGTGCTTAGTCTTCTTGTGTTAGCTCTCAACTGCAAAATACCTGAGATAATAAATTTATAGGGAGAAAAGACTGATTTGCTCAAGATTTAGAGGCTTCAGTCTGTAATTGGTACCTCTGTTGCTTTGCGTCTGTGGCAGTGCAGAACATTACAGTGGGAAAAGCTGTTCCCCAAATGGCACTGGGAAGCACAAAAAGGACTGGATGTTCCAGTATCCCCTCCAAGGGCACAACTCCCATGGCCTAACTTCCTCCCAGGAGGCCCTGCCTCTTAAAGCAGACCATTACATCCAAGTAGTGCCATAGCCTGGTGACTAAGCTGTTAGCACAGGGGCCTTTGGGGACATCTAAGATGGAAACACTAACACTTCTTTAAACTGGTGCGTGCAGTCACCTTAAATTCTTCATGGCAAATGATAGATTTATGATTGTTATGCCATGTTTTCTTCTTGTCTTTTCTGTGATTGTCTTCCTTTTTTCTTCATTTTTCATGTTTTATTGTGTGCTTTCTTTGTTTGCAGTTTAGGTCCTTTATTCCAAATATTTTAGTGATTACTCTGGGAAATATTATTAAGGTTACTTGACAGAATTTAAACTTGTTTCTGTGACCTCCTCCTAAACCAATGGAGATTATTAAACACTGTACTGTCTTACAAATATTAGTGTCTAATATTCTAGATTTGTCCTTTTATTATTAGTTTGTGGTAATTATGTAGTTCATGTGCACTTAGATTTGTATTTACACTGTATTTGCTTATCGCTCCAAATGGTGGCTCATTTCCTCCCATTCTTTTGAAGTAAATCAATTTCTTTAGTGTATCTCTAGGTGATAAATACTTTTAGTTTTTGTTTATATGAAACTATCATCATTATTCTTTTGTCATTGTTGTCATAGTCTTTTTTTTAAAAAATTATTTAAAGAGGAAAAACAAAGTAGAAAAAAGGGTAGAAACAATACAGAATTTCAAAAAATAAACAGTAAGAAATCACTAGTTGATAAATTACATATTCTCTTCTTAGACATAGTTGTTAAAGTTACAAAATTAAAGCATACAAAGTAGACATTCAAACAGTGAGGCTGCAAGCAGTTCCATTCAATGATCCAATAAGAACTTAGCAACATGGTTATCAATCTTACACATTTAAACATACATACAGTTATATCCTTTAGAGCACTTTCTTTTCCTCCTTTTGCTTTTTAAGTCCATTATCTGTTTAGTTATATAATGTTTCAGCTTATTCAGTACCTTACTGATCTGTTTTGTTGTTGTTATTTAATTTTTAATCACCTTATATAATTCTGTTGATTTGTTTTTGAGTTTCTCCTCATACATGCCCCATGGATCAGCTTTGGTGGAGTTGGGAGTTTTTTGGAGGTATTTTGTTACTTCGTTATCTTTTTCTTTTTTCTTTTTTTTGAAGCTAGCAAAATACAGAACAAGACAGAACAAAGTCAACTGAGACAGAAATTGGCACAGAACCTTACAGCAGGTCACCAGGACAACAGCAATAGGCACAATAGTACATCCCGTTCTCTTCACAATAACTCTTCTTTCAATCAGGTAGAGCAAAATGGAAGGAAATACCAAACTTATAAAAACAGAATATTGATAGATGACCATATTGTTGGATCTTTGAGCAGAACTGTTTGCAGTCTCATGGTTTGAATGTCTACTATGTATCTTTTAACTTTGTAACTTGAACAGCTACATCCAAGATGACAATATGTAATTTATAAACTAGTGGTTTCTTAGTAGGGTTTTTTTCTTTTTTTCCTTTTTTTTTCTTTCTTTTAGAATTCTGTATTGTTGCTACCCTTTTTTTCTGTTTTGCTTTTTTTCTTCTCTTTAAATAAAATTTTAAAAATGTATAATTGCTATTGTAAAACAGGAAATAGGAAGTGCTATAAAAGATATAGCTGCATGTATGTTTAGGTGTGTGGGATTGATAACCATATTTCTAGGTTCTTGTTGGATTGTTGAACAGATCTGTTTGCACTCTCACTGCTTGAGTGTCCATTTTGTGTGCTTTAATTTTGTAACTTGAAAAATTATCTCTAAAAGAACAATATGTAATTTATCAACTAGTGATTTCTTACTGTTTCTGGTTTTTTTTTAAATTCTGTAATATTTCTATCCTTTTTCTGTTTTTTTCTCTTTAAATTAAAAAAGTAAAAAAAAAAAAAAACAGAATGTTGAATAGAGTAATACCATTAATCAGAACTGAGAAAAACAGTGATAACAATATTTGCCTTCAAAGAGATGGTAGAATGAAATCTCCCCTACTTGCCACATGGCATACGTTCATCCTCCCAAGAGATACTCAGACCTCCGGCTCCCACTTGCTAACAGGTGGGGTGGGGTGGGTGGGTGATGTTTGATTCTTAGGCCATGTGCCAGTAGGCCCACAGCTGCTTATGAGAAGGGTGAGCTGGCTGCTTGTTTTCACAGCGCCCCAAATTCCAACGTGGCACGGAGCTTACAAAATGCTGATGGTTCTCATCCTGGGGTGGCTGCAACTTGCCAGACCACAGCCAATTACCAGAGCAGCGAGCTGGCTGCTTGTCTTCCCAGTGCCTCAAGTTCCAATATGGCGCAGAGCTCAGGAAACACTGATGGGTCTGGTCCTGGGGTAGCCACTGCTTGTCAGGCCACAGCCACTTACCAGAGTGGTGAGCTGGCTGCTTGTTTTCCCAGCACCCCAAGTTCCAACATGGCGCAGAGATCTGTCATTGTCTTTTTGAGTCAATGTTTCACTATGTAGTTCAGGCTAGTTGAACTCACTTTGTAGCCCAGGCTGGTCTCAAACTCACAGTCTCAAACTCACAGGCATATGTTAACAATAACTATGTTAACTATAAGCCAAATTCTGGGCTTATAGGTGTGCCACCACACATGGCTAGTCACCATTATTCTTGACAGTTTTTCTAGGCAAATAGTTCTGTGTTGGTTATTTTGCTTCTGTCTTTGAAGAGGAGCTGTCATATGACTTTTATTTTGTTTCCTTGAAGTCTGCTATCAGTCTGACTATATTTCTATGGTAAGTGATATACTTTTGTCTCAGTTGTATCTGAGTAAAGTCTTTGTTTTGTTATTGTTGTTTTTGTTTGCTTTTTGCTTTTTAAAAAAAATTATCCAGCTTGATTTACATTGCCTCTAAAATTATCTGGCATATAGTAGACAACAAATATATGTTGAATGAGTTAATGTGTTTTCTTTAACTGTGAATTTGATTTTTTAATCAGTTCTGGAAAATTATAAACTGTTTTGTCTTCAGTGTTGCTTTTCTCATCCATCAATCTTTTATTCTGAGATTCTAATTGGACATAAGTTGGATTTTCTTTTCCTTTCCTTTCTAACTTTATCTTACATTTTCTAGTTTTGTTCTATAGATATGGTCTAGTTATTTTTTTCAGGTCTATTTAGCAGATCACTTTCTATTTAACAGTATGAAATCTGCTATTTAATCCACCCAAAGAGATCTTTATTTTAATGAAAGTTAAAACTTTTTATTTATCAATTTTTATAGTCAAAATTATATTTATTGTTAACATATGCCTGGTCATTTATTGGTGGACTTTTATTTCTAGCTCATTTTTGTGTTCCTATTTTTCAATTTCCTGTAGTGTGTTATGCCTGATTACTCCATTATTTTGCATCTGGTAATCATCTGACTTCCTTGGTGTTCTAAGTCTGCTGTTCAAGGTTTCCTGAGTGTTCAGTGTGTATTGATTATGAACTCTGGGGTAATATGGCCCTCTTTGTGGGAGACCTTGCCCCATCCAGCAAGGATTTGCTCTTGCCTCTTTGGGAGCTGGGAGACAGCACTGACCTGGAATCCTCTCCCTTCCAGACTGTCTGGCTAACCTAGAACAGTGAAATCTGTTGTTTGCTTTTATTAGACATGTGTGGTTTCCCTTACTTCCTGAAACACCCAGAATTCAACAAAATTATGTTTTATGCTATCTTGTTTTTCAGCAAAAGTCCCTCAAAGTATTACCTTCTGGGGATGGCAAAAGTATTTCAATAGCTAAGTATTTTTTAATGGACGCTGATGAATGAAGTCATCCCATTGTGTATCTGCTTCTCAGTGTTGGCAGTAGGATAGACAGAGATCCATAAAATAATGTTTTTGAACCCCAGAAGAGCAAGGAAAATGTGCACAATGAGGAGCTTCATTAGAAGAATGTGTGAAAGCATCTTCTGCTTCTCTCTGAGGGCTGATGTTTTGAATTATCCTTAATAGCTCAGTGGGAATTTATTTAGCATTTATTGTATGCCAGGTATTGGGCTAAGTTGGGGATACAAAAATGGGTGGAATTCTTTCTCTAGCCAGCTAAAAACCTGGTGAAGAGGACTGTGCTGAGACTAAGATGTCAAGTGTGATGGTGGGATGCATTTCGTGATGGCACTCAGGGTTAAACCAGGGAAGAATCCACACTGACCTTGACCTCAGTCTCAGAGGACAGGGAAGTGCCCAAGGCAAAAATATGAGAAATGGTATGCAATGTTCTCACATTTCATTGTTTTCATCATCCTTTTCTCTGGAGCCATTAAGTGTCCCTGGAGCACTAGTTGATGTGCACTCCTGGGTCCTGCCCACATAATAGGAAATCAAAGGTGAGGAGGAGTGGGTTTAGGAATGCTGCTTTTTAAACTTATTATTTATTTATTTACTTACTTACTTCCTTTTTGGTACTAGGAATCAAGCTCAGGACCTTGACCTTGCCAGGCAGGCATAGTGCTGCTGAGCTATACGCCCAGCCCTGGAATCTTCCTTTTTCCAAGCACTAGGGCCCATGCAGGTGGTCCACAGACCTCCCAAGGAGACATATGAGTGTTTCTTAATGAGAAGTATGATGAAAATACCCTTATTAGGACAGAAGTGCCAGTTCTGCAAATGCACCCTATAGACTCTGGGAAGAGCATATCATCTCTTTATCTCAAGGCTGGATTCCCAGATCTCATCTAGAGAAATGCTACTGCTTATTTTCAAAGAATGTTAAGAGATGTCCAACAGATAGAAAGATTCTATAGCTGATTGGGGTAGGAGTCTCCAAGCTGAGTCACACTCTGTGAGAATCTTGGTAAACCTTGGAGAGAACTTTGGACAAAAGGAGAGGGGCACAACCCCATGGGCCATCCAACAGATATGGTATTGGTGTCTACATTTTTTGATCTATGTGTTAAAGATTCTTGGAATGAACACCCTAGTGGAGTCAAAAAAACATGTATGTCTTCTGGAGTCAGGTGGGTCTGGGCCTTATTCCAGCTTCCCTATCAACTTGAAAGGCAAGTCATAGCAGCTCCTGCAGGGTGAGCTAGTGCTGCCTAAGTGACTGTTCTGGTGTTTGCAAGCAGAGTGGCTGCCTTTGAGGATGCCCACCAGTAATGCTCAAAACAATTGTTCTTGTGACCATGGAAGGACTCTTGAACTCAGGAAGAGCTTTGGGTGGGAGAAGACACAGGCTGTGGGCTGGATTTGTCTCTGGGGCTAGTTTGTTGAGCCCTGATCTAGCATAATAAAGCAGTCATACATTTGCTTTAAATATTAAATAAAAGTCTCTTGGCCACTAATTTACCCTTAAGGCAGAGAAAGCCCTTATGACTTCCCTGTAGACACAGCTAGGTCATCTTTTCTGGCTTCCTTGCTGCTTGTGAGGTCATGCATCTGATTTCTGGCCAGTGACACTGGTGCAAGTGTCATGTGACACTGTAAGGTCCAGAGCCAAAGTTATCTTTCTTGTTTTAAACCACCCTTGTCCTTCCTTTCTTCCTGTACTGACTGACAGAGGACCCTGAAACTATAGCAGCTGTGTCCAATCTGTGGTCCACCTCCCGCCTCACTTTTTCTTTTTGCTGTTCTAACAAAAAAAAAATTACAAAATGTTTTTTAAAAGGATGTAGACATCTATTATACAATGTATCATATATGCAACCCAAGACAGTTCACTAAAAGAGAGAGAGAGAGAAGACAGACAGACAGACAGACAGACAGACAGACAGACAGAAAGAAAGAAAGAAAGAAAGAAAGAAAGAAAGAAAGAAAGAAAGAAAGAAGAGTTGGGGGAGGAAGGCTAAGTTGAACATGGCTGCAGGCCTAAAGGTTGGAGTCCTTGGATGGAGAAGGGTCAGTTCCCCTATCCCGCTAATACCTCCTCACCAGTTGTACTGCATGAAACTATAAGAATGTCAATCAGAAACTTGTGTCTTGTCTTAAACCACTGAACACTGAGTGTGTGTGTGTGGGGGTGTTTGTTATTGCTCTTAACTGTTAGCCTATCCTGATTAATACATTTTGGTGTGTGTCCTGGTAGGCAAAGATCACAGTGCTGCCTGATAAAACAAGAGGAAGCTGGCATTTTTTTAGGAAACTCATCTCTTCGTGTGGAATGCAGGCCACCCGTGATGGCAATCAGCTCCGAATGCCAGCCTGTCCTACCCTGGGTCCTTGTACATTCCCTCTCAATTTCTCAAAAGGCCTTTCTTAGTTTAAGATGTGGCTTAGTGTTTCTTAGGCCAAAAATTCTTTTCCTAACTTCTGTCTCCACCCTAGGGCTGGGTTTGGTTTCCTTTCTCTACCTAACCACTCTAATGTGCAGATAGCGTGAGTGGCTTCCTCCCTCATCAGACTTTGAGTGTCCAGAGGACAGACTCATTGTCCTGCACTGTTGAATGTATTTAGTAAACATTTGTGATTAGATGCCTCAGTGAATGAAAAATGAGTGACAGATTTCACCTCTTTATAACCATAGGTAGGTCAGCTTTGAAACTGAGTGTCACAGACTGGCATAAAGCTCCTTTCTCCTAGTAGTGCCTCTCCTCCTTCTCCTTTTTCTCCTCCTCTTCTTCCTCCTTTTACTTCTCCTTCTTCTTCACCTTGAGTTGAACTCAAGGCCTTGTCATTGAGCTCTTTTTTGTTTTTTATTTTGCGACAGTCTTTCTAAGTTGCTTTGTACCCCAGGCTGGGCTCAAATTACAGTTATCCTGCCTCAGCCTCCCAGAGGGCTGGGATTACAGCATACCACCACATCTGGCTCAGAGCTATTTCTTAGCCACTCACAATGCCAAGTGTGTGTGTGTGTGTGTGTGTGTGTGTGTGTGTGTCCCTCCTTGGATCTCTCTCAAATTGTGACAGATCTGCAAGGGTCAAGGGCCCTGCACAATCTTCCCCAGGACTTTGCGGCAGGGAGAGGGTCAGTTGCCACCCCATTGACCTCTCTGCACGTTGGTGTCATCTTCAGGATCTTTACATTGGGAATGTGATGTGGAACAGAAAAAAGCCAGGAAGGATAGAACTGTTGGTTCTTTGGGGTCATCATTTTTATGTACTAACCTCTGTTGTACATAAGAGGTTTTTCTCAGCTGTCCTGGTTCTGCTTTGGTGCCTATGTGGTCAGCAGAGTCCACTGCAGGGGCAGCTGGGCACAAGTGTGGGGCCAGGCACTAGGGGGTACCCAGTGGCAGGCACAGCCAGGAACCCTACAATGTGAGAGCTAAGACAGACTCTGCCTAACTTCAAATAGGGCAAAATCTTTCCAATATTCTTTGCTCATCTTTTTTTCTTCTGTCCATCTGTTCATCATCTGTCTCTCTTCTCTTCTCTTCCCTTCCCTTTCCATTCCCTACCCTTCTTTTCCTTCTTTAATTTTCTTTCTCCATAACCAAGAAAAGCAAGCGTGATTTTTAATATTCTGCTATACTGTGCAGTAGTTTTAGTTGTGGGTAGCATAGCCCCAAAGTGTAAGACTGATTTGTCTCTCTAACTTTGACTCTGTGCAGAAGGGAGTTAAAAATGAACTTCAGGGAAGAAGCGTGGGAATTACAGTTGGGTAGTTTCTCCTGAAGCCTGGGTCCTCATCTGCCTAGTCCACAAGCTGGGCCTGTGGTGGGAAGAATGCTGGTCCCTAACCCAGCCATCTTGTCACAGGTTATCTGTGTGTGATGGGGTAGGAGAGGGGGTTGCCCCTCTTCTCCAAGTGAAGTATCCATTGTCAGCTGACCGAAGTTTGCTCTGTACAACTCTACAGCCAAGTCATGTTCAGACCCGGATGTCTTTGGTTCCTGACCCTGAACTTATGATTACCCTCTCTGTTCAAGGGTGGGAAGATGTTTCAGGATGAAGCTAACTTGACTTGCAGAGGTGTTGGCCTCTGATAGGAAAATGATCTCTTCCTTTTCCTCAGCTTCTCTTCTTGGTGGACTCACTATGCTTCAGGTGATGTTGGCAGATGGGACTGGATGAAGGGTCATGGTGGCTCTGGGGCCAGTGAACACCTTTCCTGGTACCTGGTAGCGAGTCAAAGAGGAGCCCTGCCAGCTTCTGTGCACAGAAGGGAACTCAGGTGGAGGCAGGTGGGCAAAAGCCTGGACTTTGTAGATGTTTATTCTGTTCTCCCTCCAGGCTGTGAGGCAGGTGACCACTCTTATAGGGTTGTTTTAGGGGACAAGAGATACCTGAATGACATATGGGGCTCTGGCTTTCTCTTTTAACAGTCACTGCTGGGACCTGACAACTGGGACAGCAACACAGAGAAGTGAACTGAACTTTCAGGAGCATACTCACTCACATACCTTTGTCTCAATTGTCTGTTATTATGACTTAAACATTCATTTAACTTACAGAGTACAGCATTTAAGTATCTTAAAGTAATTCTGATGAAACTATGTCATTTAGGAGATCTAGGTGAAATCTGGGGGTTTCAAATAACATCAGCTGCCCTGCCCTGGGATCAGTTGCTGCTCCTATGGAGACAGACAGTGATCCAGCAACTTCCCTCTCCCCACCCAGTGGGGCAGAGTTTTGGTTTTGTTGGTTTCAGCTGCTTTCATAGTGGCACAGTGAGGCAAGATAGTTTCATTTTTCTTGGTTTTACAATTCAGAAATAGGAGTAGAGCCCGTGGGAAACTGTTGTGTGGGATACAGTTATTCTCACTGCAGTTTCAGTGGGTCCTTTGAACGTGCTTTTATTTTCACCCCTGTAAAGTGGAGGCACATTTGGGAAAATGGTTATTTTCTGTGAAATGCCTTCAGCACAACAGAGTATGGAACAAGACATCCAAGGAAAGCCTTCACGAGAGGTGGATGAGTCAGAGCCTTAGGGAGTCATCTCTCCTGACCAGAAGAAAGTGGGATTTCCTGATTCTCAGGACAATAGGAATGGCGAGACCATTTGGACTTAAGAAGTCTGGCTTGAAGTGTCTGATTTCGGGTTTCTGGAGTTGGAACCTCAGTCCTCATCCTCTGGGTAAGTCAGAGATAGGTCAGTCTTCCTGAGAGAAGATAGAAATTGAGTGAGCAGCATGTAGCTTCCTCCAAGCTGTGTGATGCGGCCTTCTCACATGAAGACAGATTCATCCTCTTCTGCACGACAGTGTCCCAAGGCTCAGATGCCTTTTCCAGTTGTTGCTCAGCACATTGGTCACACAGGATGGCTCTGATTTCACGACTTCTGCCAACTGGAAGCGTTGGGTGATCAACAGCTAGAGATGAAAAGTGATGTGTGTCTGCAGCCCCCTAGGGAGGGATTTCGTAAGCTGATACCTCTGAAACACTAGGTACCAAGAGTGCCTGTTCGAAGGTTGATGGTGGCACATTTATGGAGATTTGGTGATGTTACAAAAAGCATGTACTTTACAGTCAATGAGTTATTTTTTAAAGGGATGTAGACATCAGTTGGGAAATGAGTTTCCTTTTATTGCTGAAATTTCAATGTAAATACTCATAGGGAAGTCACATAAATAATTAAAAATATTAAATATCTTAGCCTGGAGATGTAGCTTAGTGGCAGAGTACTTGACTAGCATGCATATCTCCAGGTGTGAGTCCTACCACAAAATAAAAAATAAAAAAACTTAGAATAGTAGATTTAAACTAATTTGAATTAATCTGACATCAACTTTTAAAAACTCAAGGAAAGAAATAAATTTTAGTGTCTAGAGTATAAGATAGTTTCCCAAGAACCTTTCCCACTAGAGTTCTTGATTTTTCTGTGTGTTGTTTCAGTTACTTGGTGGCTTAGATAAACTTTATTTGAGACCTTCTCTGGCCAGCCCCTCTGTATCCTGATAGGATTGCTGTGATCCCCTGTCTACCTTGTATATGGATAGAGTATTACAGAAGAATTCCAATTTTAAATATAAACTAGTCAAATATATTACTATACCAAATAAAGTTATCTTTGCATTGGTCAACTCCATGGATAATTGGATAATGACAATTTATTGCTGTAAAATTTTGCAAAGACTTTTGTGTCTCTGTTCATTAAGTAGATTAGCCTGTAGATAAGCCTTTTTTGGTTAGGTCCTTCTCTGATTTTGGTATAAGGGAAATACTTTCTCCCAGGGATGAATTGGGAGTATTACTCACTTCCCTTTCAATTTCAGTAAAGAATTTGAGGAGTAATGGCCTGAAATCTTCTCTAAATTTCTTGTAGAATTCAGCAATAAATTCGACAAAACCTGGGCATTTTTTTGTGGATAAGTTTTTAATCACATCTTCAATTTCATTGATTGATATTGGATTATTTAGAATTTTTATATCTTCTTGATTCAGCTTTGGTAATTCATTTTTATCCAGGAATCTGTCCATTTCTTCTGTGTTTTATTAGAGTAAAGGTCCTCAAAGTGTAGGTATTGATCATCTGGATTTCCACAGGATCCATTGTAATTTTACCTTTTACATTCCCAATTGCATGAATTTGAGTCTTTTCTTTCCTTTAAAAAAAAAAGATTGGCTAAGGTTTTAACAATCTTATTTAATCTTTCAAAGAACTTGCTCTTCATTTCATTGATTCTTTTTATTTTTTCTACCCTCAACTGCATTAATTTCTGCTCTGATCTTTACAATTTCCTTACTCATACCAGATTTGTGCTTGATTTCTTTTTCTAGAAGGTGAGGTTCAACATTTTAGGTTGCTTATTTGAGTTTGCTCTATTTTCCTGACATGAGAGTTTACCACTATAAATTTCCTTTTGAGGATTACTTTCACTGAATTCTAAAAATTCATTTAATTGTAGATATTTTAAAATTTCTTCTTTAGTTTCATCAGTGACCTATTTGATGTTCAGGAGGGTTTTATTTAATTTCCATGTATTTATGCAATTTTTGTGGTTTCTTTTGCCATTGATTTCCAGTTTCATTGCACTATGGTCACATAATATTCATTTCAATTCCTTTGCATTTACTTAAGCATGTTATATGAGCTAATGTGTGGTCTGTTTTGGAGAACATCTCATGTGCTGCCAAGAAGAATGTGTATTGTGGCATTGTGGGGTGGAACACACTAAGTTGATTTTATGCTGAGTTTGATTCAATTCTGATATTTCTTTGTTGATCTTTTTTCTCTAGTTGATGTATTTGTGACAATGGAGTATTGAGATCTCCAATTACTACTGTGTTAGTGTTTATTTGATTTTTCATGTTCATTAAAATTTGTTTTATATAGTTGGGTACATGGGTATTTGGTGCATATATATTTATGATTGTCATTTCTTCCTCTTGGAATTTTCCCTTAAAAGTAATGCGGTGACATTCTGTGTGTCTTTGAATCAGTCTTGGCTTGATACTGGCAAAAAATGTGGCAAATCATACACCATGATCAAGTAGTAGTCAACACAAAGTTACAGGGATGGTTCAACATGTGCAAGTCCAATAAATCTAATATACCTTATCGAAAAAGCCAAGGACAAAAATCACATGATCATCTCAATAGATAGAAAAAAAAACATTTTGACAAAGTATAACACTCATTCATGATAAAAAAAAAACAAGCAAACAACCCCCAAAAAAACACACAAACTATAGAAAATTGGAAAAAATGGACTTTGTCTCAATCTGATAAAAGCCATCTATGACAAACCAGCAATCGACATTATACTAAATGGTCAAAAACTGAAAGCTTTCACTCTAAAATCAGGAACAACACAAGGTTGTCCATTGTCACCATTCCTATTCAGTATAGTTCTGGAAACACTAGCCAGAACAATTAGACAAAAGAGAGAAATAAAAGGAATACAGACAGGAAAGGAAGAAGTTAACTTATCATTATTTGCAGATGACTTGATACTCTACATAGATGACTCCAGAAACTCCACCAAAAGACTTCTAGATTTAATAACCAAATTCAGTCCCATAACTGGATACAAAGTCAAAACTCAAAAATCAATAGCATTCCTGTACACAAATAACAGACTCACTGAGAGAGAAATTAAGGAAACCAACCTCTCATAATGGCATTGAGAACATGAAATACTTAGTAATCAGTCTAATAAAGTAAGTACAAGATCTATATAGTGAAAACTACACTACTCTGAAAAAGGAGATTGAAGAGGATACCATAAAATGGAAAGATATCCCTTGCTCTTGTGTAGGAAGAGCCAACATAGTGAAAATGGCCATACTTCCAAAATTGTTATACATATTTAATGCAATCCCGATTAAAATACCAATAGCATATCTCAAAGAATTAGAGAAAACATTGTTAAAATTGGTTTGGAACCAGAAGAGACCTAGAATAGCAAAAGCAATTCTGGACAACAAAGGCAAGGCAGGAGTCATCACAATCCCTGACTTGAAATAATGTTACAAATCTACTGTAATAAAAATAGTATGAAACTGGCCAAAAAAAGAAAAAAAGAAAAAACCCAAACCTGAGGATCAGTGGTACAGATTAAAAGATGCAGAAACAACTCCAAACATATTCAGCCACTTTATCTTCAACAGAGGCCAACCAGCTGCACTGAAAGAAAGCCCCTTTTGTAAGTGGTACTGGAAAAACTTGATTTCCACACGTGAACTAAAACTAGACCCTGCCTCTCACCATACACTAAACTAGAATCAAAATGGGTCAAAGATCTAAATATTAAAACAGAAACACTAAATCTTCTGGAAGAGAGTAGGTAGAACTCTTGAGACATAAGGATAGGCAATGATTTCGTGAACAAAACCCTGATCACATGGGAAATACTACAAAGGATTAACAGCTTGGATATCATCTTATTAAAAAACTTTCACACAGCAAAAGAAATCATCAACAGAGTAAAAAGACAACTCATAGAGTAGGAGTTTGCCAGCAGTTCCTCAGACAAAGAACTACTATCTAGAATATATAAAGAACTAAAAATTCAAAGACCCAATTCAAATATAAAGACCCAATTCAAAAATTGGTATCTGAAATGAATAGACACTTATCAGATAAAGAAGTAGAATATGTGAAAAAGTGTTCAACATCACTGGTCATTTGAGAAATGCAAATTAAAGCAATGCTGAGATTCCATCTCAATCCAGAAAAAATGGCTATTATCAAGAAATCAACGAATAACAAATGCTGGCAGGGCTATGGGGAAATAGAAACCCTACTCTGCTGTTGGTGGAGTGTAGAGTGCAACCACTGTGGAAAGTATTGTGAAGATTCCATAAAAAATTAAAACTAGAGTTCCATTTGATCCAGCTATACCTCTTCTTGGTGTCTTCCTGAAAGAATAAAGAATCATACCACAGTGATATATGCACACCCATGTTTATAGTAGCACTGTTTGTAGTAGCTAAATCTTGAAAACAGCCCACATACCCATCACCAATGAATGGATAAAGAAGATGTGTTTTTTTTTTTTTTATGCAGTGAAATACTGCTCAGCCATAAGGAAAGATAAACGAGATGTTTCTTGGTAAATGGGTGCACCTAGAGACCATACTCTTACGTGAAATAAATTGAACACACATGTAAATACCACATTGTTTCTCTGATGTGAGAAACATAAAGTGTAAGTAGGACCAAAATGTATGGTAAATATTATGAAACAGGAAGAAATGTGCAAATGAGGAGAGCTTGTGAGGGGGAAGGGAGAAAGGAAAGAAGAGAAGAGAAGAGAAGAGAAGAGAAGAGAAAAAAAGAGAAGGAAAAAATGGAAACAAAGCTTTTGTAAATAAAGGGGAGAGGTGGTCGAAAGGAAAGTAGGGAAATGGATAAATAAGAATTAAACTATCATGTATAGGAACAAATTCCCTATGATGAATGTGGTCATTACATATCTAAAATGTACCAATAAGTTAGAGACTTTCAAATTAAAAACAATACAGCATAACAACAAAAAATTTTTTTGCAAAGAAATGATAAATTTTAGATTTGAGTTGGCACAGTGTGTCCCATTACCAAGGCAAATAAATGGCTAACTGGTTATTTAAATGAAACAGGCTAACTGGTTATTTAAATGGAAACAGGCTTACTGGTTATTTAAATGGAAGCACCTTGCTTACTTTGAGGTTTTTCTGATTCTCATGAGCTGAGGATAGCACTGTATGGAGTCCACTGATGGGAGCTTATTGCATATTGCCTGCAAAGTGCTTGTTTTATTTTCAGTGCACCGAAGTATTAAGTAACTGGTGACAGTTGTCATTGCTCATAACAGGAACTGAAGAAATGGACTCAGAGAGGTGGTTAGGGTCTGGAAATGAGGGGCAGATGGCAACCCTTAGGCCTGAGGGAAGTATTCATTAGGCAGGACACCAAGATCTCAATATAAGCATGTGATAGGAATCCACTCTCTGGAGCTGGTAAAATCTGGAGCTTAGTAATAAAGATGAAGGGAAGATCCAAGCTAGAAGGTGAGAGCTGCATGTTTTTGCAGAATTTCCCAAGCCTCCATTTATTCAGTTGTGACAAGGAGCTAACAGTCCCTCCTCACCAGGTGACTATGAAGGCTAAATGAGAAATGTACATAAACTGGAGAGCATGCAAAAGGCCTTTGGCACATTTAGAGTCCTTCCTTCTTGCTTTTTGTCACTAAATGTGGCACTCAGGTACTCAGCATGCACCCTAGTCTGCCTTGGGACTGCTGGATTCAGACTCATTTAGAGTCCCAAATGTGTTTAGACAACCCACAGACTGAGTGGAGGGTACTGGGAAGAAGTCCTGTACTTTGCTAAACAGGAAAATTCCAGCACTTGGTAGACTGGAGCTCAAAGGAGCCTGGACTGAGAGCTGCAGGCTCAGGGAGGAGGTCTGGTGGCATGTGAAGATGCCTGTATTCCCAGGACACATGGGGTAAATGTCAGCTTTTAGCTTCACAGTTGCTGCTATTGGAGGTGAGTAGTG
Organism: Hydrochoerus hydrochaeris; assembly: GCA_004027455.1. Classification (NCBI taxonomy): domain Eukaryota; kingdom Metazoa; phylum Chordata; class Mammalia; order Rodentia; family Hydrochaeridae; genus Hydrochoerus; species Hydrochoerus hydrochaeris. Next base: position 180,021 of record PVLA01000753.1, read on the forward strand.
GTTTCAGTGTCCTAGCAGGTGATAAGCTGTTTGAGGACAAAATGATGCTACTCAGATTTGTATTGCTGACACTGCTTCCTGAGCCTCAGGCCCTTGCCAAGTACTGTAAGTCTTTGACTCTTCATCTTCCTCAGAGATTCTCCTGACTCCATTACTGTTTTCCTCATCCTCCAATATCTGATTAGGCCGAGCAAGAAGCCTGAATCTGCACTTCAAGCTCAGACATAGCTTTGGCCTTACTTACCCAGTTGCTTCTGCCCAGTTGGAGGAATCTGCCAGACGTGGCTCTAGGAAGGAGATGACAAGGAGGGCAGATATTCTACCAGCTGCTTTCAGCACAGTGAGTCTCCAGCGAGCCAAGGAGAGGAGGAGCCCAGGCATGACTGCTCTGTAAGTAACGAAGGCCTTGGCTACAGAGTCCGGTGTGGACGTCAGACTGCATCACCTGTCACCCTGAAGGACTTTCTGTGCCTGCATGTGCCTTCTGAAGTTGGATTCAGCCTCAGCCCCAGTGCTTCCTTGCCACAGCTGTGACACATCCAAGGAAAGAACTTGGTTCATTACATGAACCAAATCCTCACAGTGAATGTAGTCATTATGTATTGCAAATATGTACTAATAAAAATAAAAATTTAAAGAGGAAAGGGATCCAAGAGCAGAATCCAAAGGCAGGATGAGGCAAAGATAACACAGGATACAAACAGAACCCCTCCCATCGGAGCTTCCCCCCATCCCGCATGTTCCTGGAGATGAGGCTCAGTGCCCTTGAACTTTCCTTGATTGTTTCTTCCTCTTCCCTCATTTGTCCTTTTCCCTCTGCTTCTGTTTCCCCCAAGAAAAGCACCATAGTCACATGAAATTATTCTGCTCTTTTGAGCTTTTCCAAAAAGCTATTCCCACTTCCCCAATCTAATAGCACTTTATTCTTCTCCTTCCTCTTCTTCATAGTTGCTTCTGTTATTAGGTGCTCTCCCTGGACATCAGGTATTGTATAGCATCTCATTCAATCCTTAACACAATCCTGTGATATGTATTGCCCTCTAGTAAACATGAATACTGGAAATTCAGGTGATGGTGAAGTAAATTTAGGTTAGGTCACTAAAATACAATTTATAAAAACAACTTAAAGTCCAATAGAGGCCAAAAAGCTTTATAGTTACTAATATATATCTCCTGCTTAGAAACTTATTTTCTTCCTTAATTACTAGAAAACATAAAGACATAATAAATTTAATAATCAAAAATGCTAAATTTTAATTCAGAGAAGAAGATTTTATGTTGTTTGGCCAAAAAAAAAAGTATCAAAAAAGATGTTTTTAAAATCTAGAGTTTTCAGCCAGTAGGAAAACTGCAGTCTACTCAATGGGCTGCACCAAATGACTATCTTATAAGGCAGTGAAGGTTGTAGTTGATCTAGCATTATTGGTTTGACAAATCACAACACCAGATGAAACAACAAAAAACTGATGATAGATCTGAAACTCAGCTTTGTTCAACAAGCCTTCAACAAGGGCAGATACATTGATAAATTATTCAGGAATACCTCTATTCATTTTACCTTCCTTGATGGGACTCTCCCGTTACACAAAATGCAAGATCTGAAAGTACTTCAATGTGGCAATATTTTGTGAGACTAAAATCTTCCCTGCTTGACCACACTGTGAGAGGACCCTAGCAGGGTGCTCACCTGTGGGGTCTCAACTATCTATTTCAGAGCAGATGAAGGTGAAGAAGAAGCAGACGAGAGAGAAGCTGCAGGAAAAAGGGGAAGCTGGTCAGCTTTTTCCTAGAAGGGCTGCCAACCTCCGGCATACACAGAAAGTTATTGAAAGAAGTGAACCTGTGAACTTTTAATTTGGAAACTCTGTAGTGACTAAGGCTCAGATCTCTGCTTCCAGGTGTTCTTCAGAGGAATGAACTGAGTGGATGCACACTGATCGCTGAAGGAGTTCCAGAAAGTTCTCTCACTGTTTTCCCAAGAGGGAAGATGAAAAGCACTGCAGAAAAGACCACACAGTCACCCCAAACCAGATCTGGATCTTCAGTACCTGTATTTCCTGAAAATAGTATGAGAGGCTCACAGAAAGTGAGGGTCTAACTCAATGCACATGCCTGGGGCCCACCTTTGTGCACTGTGCCTGCCCCTGTTTTTCTGCAAAACAGAATCAATACAGTCTTAGCAATAGTCAGTTCTCCTTGTCTAGCCTAAATCTGAGCTGAGAAAAAGACATATAAATTGTCAGGATGAGCCAGAAATCATGATACACATCTGTAATCCTAGAACTCTGGGGAGCTGTGGATCACAAGTTCTAACCCAGCCTAAGTAACTTAGCAACTTAATGAGACTGTCTCAAAATTAAAATTTTTAAAAATGGAAGCTGAGGATGTAGCTTGCTGTGAAGGCTTTGGGTTCAGTCCCCAGAAATGCATGCAAAGCCAAACCAAATACTGCCAGAATGATTCTGTTCTAGAACCTTCTCTCCTATGCAAAGTGAGCATAATATTGAGACCAATATATGTAACTCTTATACTCAAAAGCCTGCATCTTCCCTCTTGCCAATTGGTTTTAAAACTAGTATGAAACTGCCAAAATGATGCATGCAGAGAAAGAAAAAACCAGGCTGTTAGGAGGACAGCACTTTTTTGCACTTTACCAATCTAGGAAATTTTAGTTCAAGCATGAGGCAATAGTCAATTGGTGAAAATATGATGGAAGTAGCTCACATATGAAAAAGGGATACTTTAGCAAAGCCTTATATATTTAAAGAAGAATAACCAGGGCTTTTAAAATATCGAAACAAGCGTGGCTATTTCCTGTACTGCATACTTATCCAAGCAAAAGTATTTTAGAATGGTCTCAAACTTCCTTAAATGAAGAATATATAAGTCAATGATTTGAAAAAAAAAATGTATCCTTTTTTGGCTGCTGGGACTGGTTGCAACAACCCAAGGTAAGGGCAGACTTGTGTGGACACAGGAGTCTGTGTTCAGAGTCCTTTTCCCAGCTGACTGGCATGTAACCTCTCCCAGTGTCCTGATTTCTCTGTTTTGGTTTCTTTGTTTGTACAGTGAGGATAATAGTCTCCTTCACAGAGTTCTGGGAGGACTTAATGAGATAATGTATGTATGAAACTACTAATTGGAAACCTGCCCAACAGAGTGTGGGTTGGTTATTAATTGCCAAGAAAAGTGAGTATCATCCACTCAATTACAGTCTAGAAGCCTGCCACAGTGCAGAGCATCCCTGTGTGTTCACCAGAATGTGTAGAATTAAAATTGCCCAGCTGTTGAAGGCTACTGGCTGGTGGAGGCTTTCTCATTATGTTACTATGTGTTTAGAGAGGGAGTGCTACATGCCATGGGGTCATTATGAAATCCATCTACATTTTCTTATTTCATTAAGAAGCAAATGTTTTTAATCTAGGATCTTATACAACTATTGGTGCTGTGCTAGAAGGTCCCAGGACAAATTAGACAAAAAAAAAAAAACCTGGATATTAACTTAATTTTGTACTAGAGCGTCAGAATCCACATGCACAGCTGATGTGGGAAAGATTGCATCTCTCCTAATGAGCTCCACATCTGGACAAGGACAGCTTTGTGTATCCTAAGAAAAGGAAAGACATTTTTGAATGAGGTGAACTGCTAACAAAAAGGTCTTTGCACATGTGGAACCAGTCAGAATTTCGTGTCATTTGGGCTGCGCTCCATTCCAAATTACAAACTCTGCAGTCTTACAGGGCAGTATTTGCAAAGTTGAGATCTCCAGGTGGACTCAGTCAATGATTCCATTGCCCCAAGGCTGGACTGGACATCGTTGAAGCCCTGTATCATAACATCTGGCACAAACTGTCCTAAGATTAAATGTTTTGCCTGATTCCAATCAATTAGAAATGTTATGTAAACAATTCTATTGTCCAGCCCTACTTACTCTTGCTCTCAAACCCAACCACCAAAAGAACAATAAACAAAGTAAAACTGAACACAAGACAGAGACAGAAAGAGGCTTTCACGTTATCTGCTAAGAAAGCTGAGGCTTGGCTGGAAACTTTTTGTTTGCTTAAATCAATTCACAGTTTTTAATCTTAAGGTAGTTTGTCAACTACTAACAATAGCTTCTGTCTTTCTAATTTTTATTTAGTGTTATCTTTTTCCTCTAAAACTTTTTTTTTGTCCTCTAGTCTAATAGCAATAATTTGAGTGATATGAATGACCTCAGTGTTTGTTTCTGATGCTCCTTCTGCGTTCACTGAGTCAGAACATATCAGGGCAAATCACTGAACATCAGGATGATTTAGTCTTCTCTAATTTGACTTGAGAAAACTCTAGAAGAATCTTAGAGTTAAAAAGGTGGGAGTAAAATTATAATACAGCTTTTTAATATTCATATCAAATTCAATCATTTTTAGAAATTTAAAAAAGACGCATGTTAAGCTGAGGAAATACTCAAAGCTGGGAAAATACCAAACATTTTAATTTTTATATTCTGAAAAAGTCATGTTTGACAGGGCATTAGTGTTGGTGTTTCTGCAGCTTGTCTGTCATAAGAGTATGTTCTTATTAGAAAATGTGGGCTCTGGCAAACTTTAAAAGGAGCACATTACTATTTATTTTTAGGAGGTGATGAAAATCATTGTCAGTTATGGTTTCCAAGTAAGGAAAAAGAGCTTCCAGTAATTCTGAAAGACAGAAACCAAAATCTAGTAAGATGTGATGACTCTCATTCTCCATGCTAGAGTTCTTCTCAGGGAATGTCTGGTGAACAGTAATGTAAACAAGGACAGTCTTGATATCTCAAGATGGCAGATTTTTAAGAGATTAGAATCTGGATGTTGTAGAAGTAACCCCAAAGAACTCAACTTCATGTCCTCCTAAGGGTGGCAGATGCAGGGAACAGAGAGAAAATACTTTATTTTTAATTTTCCTCAAAAAAAATAAACTTATCAAGGAATTTTTATAACTTTTTAAACTTTTTAATGCACTTCCACTATCCACTTCATTATCCCTGTCACCCAGCCCACCATCTAACAGCTATGGTGTTGTCCCTTTATGCCCCATGGGGTTTTAGAACTTATAAATCGATAGAAGATTGCTTTGCTGTGTTTGAAGAAAGTTTATAGCAGCAAAGATACCTTTAGTACAGTTTTCAAAATGCCAATCACATGTGATAGAACTAAGTTTTGCAAGAGTGAAGTGTCAATCTTTTTTTCCTGACAAGCTGATTTAGTATCTTTTTCCAAACCAAAGAATCATAAAACACAGCTAAACTTTGCCGTGACTAGAATCAATTTTGACTTTTGTAATGATGCTAAGGAGCAATCTTACATGTTTTGTTCTGTTTAATATGCACAAACACTTGGCTTTGTTTTGTACTGTTGTGTGATTTCAGATACATACCAGCCTCCAAGGAAAATTGTAGTCAGTGTCAGAAGAAAGAAAGTCCTTTCTGATTAACATCTCATTCTTTATAACCTGCTCATATGAAAATAAATTCATCTGCAATATATATACGTATATATATATATATATGCCAAATACGTTATCAGTTTTATTCTTCCTGCCATTTAGTCAGAACATCCTTTGTTCCAAAATCCTGAGTCATCTTCACATATTTATACCCCTTTAAAAGTTTTTAATTATTCATTTTAAAACCTATGATAGGTGACCATTAAACAACTGAGCAATTCCTGTGCTCTGCTAATTTGTAATTAGCTCCATGTGGTATCCACTCAGGATTCCTCCTGCCTCCTGGGAATCCTGGAGCTATTCTTCTTCACACTTTCAGTAAAACTTTACTAATGTACGGGGGGGGGGCACTTACAGCTCTTAATTAGTTCAAGAGATTTGTCCTAGGGGATTATTATGTAAGGGCCACAAAATCAATTATGTACAAGAAAAGATTGTTGTCACTATAATTAATTCAGACTAATCTAATTTATTCTGACATCTTATTTTTGGAAAATTGGAATTAAAAAACTGGAAAAACAAATAGGCACCTGTGGAATGTGCTCAAGCACATTTATTTTAGCAGATCTGTGTGTTTTACAAAAAGGCTTCTAATCTAAATAAATTATTAAGTCATGTTACATAATATTTTTAACATTTGTTTTAGAATAAGTTGAAATATGAGGTTTAAAAAACAACTGGAATAATTTTATTGAAATTATAATTTAATTTTTGCATCCAATACATTCATTTGCTTGCTCTGATTTAACTGTACTTGAAAATTCTTCTACATTTAGCATTCCCTTTTTAAAAATAAGACTTTCAGTGTGTCTGCTTAATAATGGTGGGAAAAGTCACATAATGCCCTATCCAAATTAAGAGTTGGTTTAGAATTGTGGTCATATATACTGTATACAGTGTGGCCACTCTGTCCATGGTTGGCTAACTTCAAAGCAGAAATTGCATGGTGGAGGAGAGCTGCTTGCCCCATGGCAGCCATGAAATGGAAAAAAAGGTAAAAGCTGGGGACAAGAATACTGTAAACCCTTCCAGGTCACACCCACAGTGACCCATCTCTTCCAGCCAGTCCCCACCTCCTAATAGCACATTCAGCTATGAACTCATTAGTGGATCAACCTACTTATGAGAATAGTGCACCCATGATCCAATCACAATTTAAAAGCCTCACCTCTGAAGACATAAGACTTTTGGGGGACATTTAGATCTAAACTATAACGTGGGATCAGGAGATGTCCATGGCATTAAGATTTCTGGTAGCTTTTCCTTATAGGGTTTTCTGTGGCCAGAAGTGCCAAATCCAGGCATGTATACAACCATGCTCTCCCTGCAGACCTTGGGAGCAACTGGTCCATTCCTCTCTCTTGGCTTCTGTAGTTGCCCATAATCTTTGCCTCTGTCCTGATTGGTAGACACCAAACCCTTATCTCTGCCTCAGTCTCTACATGCTTCCTTCTGCAGAGTGTCTTTTTCTGTTTTCTTATAAGGATGACTGTCATTGGATGGTTAGGGTCCACCCTAAACCAATATGACCTCATTTTAACTAATTACACCATGAAGACTTTATTTTCAAAGAAGTATACATTCTGAAGTTCTAAAAATAAAAATTGGGGGGGAGGGAAAATACATTATTCAACTCAGGTCAGTATGCTACTGTCTTGGTTACTCTTCTTTTACTGCTAAGACAAGCTACCCAACACCCAAATTAAAGAAGGAAAGATTTATTGAGCTCACAGTTTATGAGGGTTTCAGACCGTAATTGGCTGGCTCCAAGGCAGGTTGGCATGGCACAGGGGCAATTGTTCAAGGCGATGGAAGAGAGCAAAAGCAGTAAGAGCAGAAGGGAGGGGGTAGCAAGCCCCTTTTCCTTCATTATATTGTAACCAGGCTACCACCCCCTTCCTCACACCAACTCTATGCCCTTCTCTTGCACAGGCTGAGAATGTGTACAAAGTAAGGACCCTGCTGAGTTGTTTAGTTAAACTTCTAAAGGTCTCAAGTTGACACAGTGTATCACTCATTATAGCTATAATTGATTATCCTCAGAAGATATCTAAATAACTGATAGCTTTTGTTCAACACTTACAATTAGGTTAGATTCTGATTTAATTGGTCTGAAGTGGAGCTCAGGGTTTTTTTTTTCACTTATTTTAAGTAATCTCTGAGCAGACAGTCTTGAAAACCATGGTATAAAAGCATTAATTTGTTTATTATCCTCATTGTTATATGACCGATCATAAAGTAGTAATATTGATAATAGCTATGTCATCTCAGTGACACCAAAAGTGCAGTTTTTCTCATTCTAGATAGGGACACAATCATCAAAGAGTTGGAGATGGCACAACCGCAACCTTCAGGCTGTGTGACTCCAGTATATCCACTCCTCTGCTCAGAGAGCTCTGCACACATGGAGCCTTTCATCTTCTGTCTTTCCCAAGGCTCAGTCATTATAGAAACTATAACATATTGAGATGAGTAACTGGGCATCTTCGCTACAGAGAAAGGAAACAGCCTGAATGGAGAGGCTGATGTATCTACGTGCCTTCTGTGATATAGTCTTTTCATTTCTTCCAGTGTCACAACTCAGTCAAAAAGCCATGGTATTTTAAGGTACCTTTCCATCCTATTTTGAAGCTTATTTGCTTAACCATACCTTAAACCATGGCTACCATAAGTCTTAGGAACTGATTGCCAGGACAAGCAAGGACCAGGAACCTGTGTTTTCTGGGCAGTGCTGTAAACTCTCTGAATTCATTCTGTCTTTGTGATTTAATTTCATTTCTCTGTGCTCAGGACATTCCGGGCCTTTCCAGATTTCTCCTCCATCCTGCAGAGCTTCATCCTCCTCCTGTCCCTGACTCTCCCTTGTCTCTGGTTTCCTGGTGGAGGAATTCACGTCTCACCCTGGACTCACACTCCCTTCAGCGCTGAAGGCAGGAGACAGGTGGCTGCTCAGCTTAAACGACTGACCTTCGCAGCTCCACAGGCTGGAGCAGAACCTCAGGGCACCCACATGTTTGCCTCTGTCGGGCACATTGCCTCAGATGCGCTCTGTTCCCTTTTTCTTTCTGCCGACTGTGTACGTCCTACCTTCCTTATGATCTGACTGCTTCCGCCCCCGCCAGTCACTTCTTGCTGTGCATCCCTCACACTTATTCTCCATCTCAGCTGCTCGGCGTTTGCTTTACATAGATTGAGTGAGGCTCCCAAACTTTTTTAAAAGCTCCTAACAGAAACAGATATGCCTATCACTGTTCTTTTATTTGCCTGTGTGAATAATGCCAAATTCTCCAGACAGGAGTTAGCTAGAAAAACCTGTGATTAGTTTCTTTTTTAAACATGCTTGCAGTACATGATGTTCATGCTCCTTGTGTGTAGTTAGTTCATATACATAACACATCTTAATTCCTTTGTTTTTCTCCTTTCCCTTCTCCTTCTCTCCCTCCATCTGTTGATTTTCTTCCCCTTTGGGAGAGATCTACTTCCTTATTTTAGAGTATCTATCTTTTATTTTGCTTTTTATTCATAATTGGGATTTTTCTTAAATGAAACCATATGATATTTGAGCTTGTGTGCTTGATTTAGTTCACTTAATATTATGGTCTCCAGGTGCATCCATTTTCTTACAAATGACTCAAATTTATGTTTCTTTATTGGCAGAGCAGTACTGCATTGTGTGTAAATACCACATTTTCTTTATCCATTCATCTGTTGATGGACATACAGACTGCTTCTAAGATTCAGCTGTTGTATCATGACAGCTTATACCTGTAAGGAAAGTATTATGTTTTGATATTAAATGAAGGTACCCAAGTAATGCAAATAGATCCTGTTAAAATGTTTTAATTATGAAGAGAATTAAAAATGACAACCTTTCCCCTCATGGATACTCCATCCAAATTATTTGATTTTTGAATACTATAATTTTTAACCATTACCGGGCTCTATTGTGATGCCTTTCTACTGATTTAAAATGAAACTTGCTCATGAAAGTCAACATATGATCCTTTGGTCTGTGCCAGATGTAGCCAGAACATACCATAGTGTCAAACCAATGTGTCACTGATGTCTTTAACACTAATGAAGAATTTAATAACTCTTAATTTTGAGCTAAGAGCTGATTAGGAATGTTTTTATTTATAACTTGTATTAGTTCATTTTCTGTTGCTGTAACAAAATATCTGATGCTGGACAATTATAAAAGCAATGATGTTTACTTATCTAACAGTTGTGGAGGCTGAATGTGTGAGATCAGGCAGCCTTTGGTGTGGGCATCGTGGTAGATGACATGTGACAATGGTCGCATGTGTATGGAGAAGGTCGGATGACAAGGTGGAAAGCCCGAGTTATTCTGGGGTTAGACAAATTCATTTTGTACCATTTTGTAGTCCACTTGAGGGAGACTAACAGGAGTCCTGAGAGAACAACATTAATTTCCCACCTCTTTTTTTTTAAAGTACTAGAGATTGAACCCAGGGCCTTTGCACTGAACTACATCCCCAACCCCTTTTTTAATTTTTATTTTGAGACAGAGAACCTAAGTTGCCCAAGCTGGGTTCAAACTTGGATCCTATTTCCTCCCAGAGGCTCCCACTGCCACACTGAAGACCATCATCTAGCACATGGACCTTGGGAAACCACATTTAAACCAGTATGCAGCTCAGTCTTAGTTGAAAAAGGGGCAGATAGGAACTGCAATTTGACTTCAGAGACTTCTCTTTTTCCCACAACAGTGCACAATGAATAGGTACTACTTTGTTTGGCTCATGAGTAAATTCAAATACTGTACTGTCTTCTAAAGTTCAAATCCCTTAGGTGAGAGTCTGGTTAGAGGGCTGCATTGTGGGAAATCCAACTGAGGGCTATTCCTGTGGTTTAAAGAACAGGCAGGGCCCCCTCCTGAGTTTCTAAGTCTTGTATACTTGCATTATTTTTTTACCTTACTTCTTACCTTTGGCTTTTGTGTATTGCAGATATTTTATCACTTCATTTTTAAGAATAATTTAAAAGTCAAAACTTTCACATTTGTCTAATAATAACTTGCCTCAGCATTTTATCATGAATCTCAAATTAGCATAATGTCTAGGTTATATTAAGAACAGCCCTAGATTAGAAACCCTTCAGAAGCACCTAATTTGACTGGAATTGTGCGCAGTTCCTGCAAAACAAATTCTTTTAGCCTTATCAGACTGACTTTCTGCTCATACCAAGGAGAGTTATTCTCTGTGCAAAAGTGACTTTGGAGATTAATAAGTAACAGGATAGGTACACATGGGATTTATAAACATTAAAAACTTTTAAAATACTTTTTGTTTTGATTTAAAGGGAAAAATCAGAGATATCTACTTGTTCTGTATAATTTGTCTGAAAAGAAAGACACAAACTCTTGTGCCTCTAATTCAGAGTTAAGTAAATTTTTGATGGTCCACAATGACCTCCCTTTTGCAAGAGATGGGTTTAGGTCTTCTGAAAGACTACAGGCTGCTGGCCTCTGAGAAATTACAAGCCTGATGACCTCTGTTTAAGCACATCTCTGGCTCAAACCGTTGTAGTTACGGGTAGCAGAAGACAGGAGTCTGTCCCCATGACTATAGGAACCAGAATCAAAACCTCACTCTTGAATCCTTGCATCTGCAATGTTCCCTGTGCTGGAGACATTGGTGTGCATGTATGTCTGTATGCATTTCTTTAAAGATATAATACTTTAAGTTCATTTGTTTGGTACTTTTGGAAGCCTAGTCATAAAAACAGAAAGCTGGATGAGTCTCTTAAGCAGAAAAAAGATTTAATAAAAGGATTTGTATTTGAATTGTTTTGGAAGGGCTAGAACAAGAGAGGAAAGGACCAGGAAAAAGAGATCTTGTGTTAGCTTGAGAATCTTTCTTGTCAGCCTATGTACTGATGGAAATTGCTTTTTCTTTTCACTTTACTTTTTTGGCAGGGGGCATGCCGGGGTTTGAATACAGGGCATTTGTGCTGAACTTCTGAACTACATTTATTTATTTATTTATTTATTTATTTATTTATTTATTTATTTTGAGATGGAGTTACATTTAGTTGCTAAGTTGTATGGGCTCCTTGAACTTGAGATCCTCCTGCCTCAGCCTCCCAGAGTGCTGGGATCACAGGCATGCCTCACCACATTGGGTTTGGATAGCCAGTTTTAAAGCCGGCCACTCCTTGGGGTCTGTCCCTTAGCAGAGTAGTAGTTATAGGCCCTGACTGACTGCTGCAGTTACTAGCCACTGTTATCACCTCTAAGACTGGAACCAGAGCTGCTGTCAGGGACAGAAGCAGAATCCCCACCAACTCCATCCTGCTTTCTGTGCCCCTACTATTCCCTAAACCTAAACAGATCCCTGTTTGCAAAGTATTCTGGGAAATGTAGTGTCTAGACTTCTACCTCCTAAGATACAGAAACCACAGAGCGGCAGGCAGTGTCTAGGACAGGTGTCTCTCAGAGTACATTATTTTTTTTTTCTTTTTAAAAATTTATTTAGTTTTTTTATTGTCACATGTTTGCTATACATAATAATCACCTTCATCATGGAGCATGTTTGCCTGTACATAATATATTTTAATTGTTTTTTCTCATTTTTAGGATACTTTAGAAAATGTTATCACAGCACTTTTAACATTTTGATGTTTAATTTTATTTAAATATGCACTATAAAAATCATTATTATTTATGGGAGAGTGGAAAAGGCCTTATAAAAGTTTTACATTGAAGAACACATTGTGGGTTTAAAGGCTATCTGGTTTTAATTCATACAACTCAAAAACAACCAACATCATTGGAAGGATCACTCTTGCAGGGTTGTGAGACCCAGTTGTATCATCTGTGAAAAGCACGGTTTGTATCCTATGCTATGTAGCCAACCCAACGATTTGAAGTACAGTTATATGAAGCAAATTCTATTGGATGGGCTTTTGTACCAATGATAAGGCAAAATGTTCCCTTTTCTCTGGTAATCAAATAATCTATTTACTTCCTGGGATTTTATGTACATTTTTTGTGGGCACATTCTTTATATATTTCATTCCAATAGAGAATTTTTCATACAAAAAATTATTTACAGACTTAAAATTGTGCCTTGAAGAAACAAAACTGATGATAAAAATCCTTGTTAAATTACCACAATTAGATAGATTAATAGTATTATGTATGTATGTCAATCTCATTGCTTCTTTAATCTCAATGGATTTTTCAGCCACTCCTAAGTGGGCTAGCTATTGTTGCCCAAGCTTTGTTTCAGAATATGTTAAGCAACATGTTAGCAGACATAAAACCAGGACCAGAAGTTGGGGTATTCTGAATAGATATTTGTTTGTATATGGAATATATACAGTATGAACAAACAATGTCGTTAATGTTTAAGTTTTTGAAGACTTATTGTAATAAAAAGCACTTTGCCATTAATCTTCCTCAAAAATATTTCCTCTGAGGAGGGTTCAAGACGACAGATCGCTAAGCAGCAAGATAGTCAGCCTCTCTAAGAGAGACAACTCATGCCGGAACGTCATGGAGAGCTCCGGACAGAGGGAGATGGATCCTCTCGTCGACTCAGGAAGAAACTAAAGGCAAAAGAGCTGGTCAAACATGCAGTCCCAAGGCTACAATTGCAGAAGCTGAAATTTGCGGCCACAAAACTCTCCAGCTGCCTGAATTCGGGCCACCACAGCGACTGGCCAGAGCAGCCTGAACTCGAAACTCACAGAGCTGTGACCCGCTGGGGCTTCCACCCACCGGAGCCGCCGCCCACCGGAGCTGTGACCCAATGGAGTGACCTGAACTCGCGACTCGCACAGCTACCGTGCGCCAGAGCCGCCGCCCACGGGAGGCAGAACCAACTGAAGCTGCAACCCGCTGGAGCCGCTGCTCAAGGGAGTTGCAACCGGCCGGAGAGGCCAGAACTTGGGACTCGCGCAGCCGCCACACCCTGTAGGACGCAAAATCATGCTGCTGTGACTGGCCGCTTGTACTAAAGACGGAGGTAGGCGAGCTCAACAGAGAACGGAGCCAGCGAGGAACTCCACAGTGAGTGCTGGGTATAAGATCCCCACACACATGGCGAGAGGGTGAGCAACTGTCCCACATGTTGCAATCGGGCAGGAGGAGCCAGAACTAGGAACCACAGTGACTTCACTTGGTTGCTCCCTTCCCAGAGCAGATTGGTGGGATCTGCTTGGCCTGGGTCACACCCCTGGCTGGGACCCAATAAGTCATCTCAAATCGATTCCCACTGCCATAGCACACACTATCCCAGTGAAGACCCCTGAAGGTTGACGGGCCCAGTGGGGAGGGGCCAGCATACACAGCCTCTGCCTACACCTCAATGACCAAAAGCAAACAGGAGAGGGCAGAAATCCTTCGCCAGCATGCTTCAGAAGAACCATAACCAACAAGGAAAGGGGCTAGGACTTCCCTATACACCTGTATGGAAGAAACCAAAAACATGACAAGAGAAAGAAACAAAAAGAAGTCCCCAGCCCCAAACCCTGAGAACATCGATTCAGGAGAGGGAAATACAAGAGACTGAGGGCAGGAAACAAGCAACATTAGACACAGCTTCAATAGATTTATCAAGAGATATCTTCGGGACCTTGTAGATGAGCTCAAAACTGAAATATTAAATCAGGTAAAGCAAGATATAAGTAGATTAATAAGAGAGGTGCTGTGCACCTCTCATGAAGACACAGACAGAAGGGAGGAACACACACAAAAAAGGAGAGAAACCTTCGATAAAGAATATAAAGAAAACCTAGAATACATGAAGCAGATTCAAAAAAAATACCAGGAAATTAAAAACTCCATTGAAAGCTGGAAAAACTGCCTAAAAGAAACTAAGAATAGACTATCAAAACTTGAAGACAAGTTTGCAATGTGTGATCATGAAGGGAAAGATCTTTTAAAAATAAGGAAACAGGCAGTAACAATACAAAGGCTAGAAGATGACAAGAGAATCTATAATTTAAAAGTAAGAAACATGAGTGAAGAAGCAGGAATACGAACAGGTGAATTACAAAGGCTATTCACAGAAATAATTAAGGAAAAGAAGATAATTAAGGAAAAGAAAAGAAAATAATACTTGGATATAGGAGGCGTACAGAACTCCAGCCACCTACAACCAAAACAGAGCTACATCCAGACATGTAATAATCAAGATACCAGAAATTCAGTATAAAAACAATATAAAAGCCTTCAGAGAAAAGAAACAGATTACCTATAAAGGAAAGCCCATCAAGATCATGACAGACTTCTCAACACAGACCATCAGATCAAGAAGAGCTTGAAGCAAAGTATTCCAAGCCCTGAAAGAAAAGAACCTTCAGCCCAAATTGATGTACCCTGCAAAACTGTCACTAGAAATTAATGGAGAAACAAGATGCTTCAATGACAAAGAGGAACTGGGGGAATTGGGACCACCAATCCAACCCTACAGAGAATACTGAAGGACATTCTAGAGAGGAAAAAAAAAATACCAGGATTTTAGGAACAGTGGCAGAAAGGCCTCAATGAGCAGGGCATGCAGTAGAATGAAGGAGAAAACTAGACAAACAATGGCCGAAAAATAGCACAGCAGAAATGAGGCAGAGGTTGGCTATAATCTCTAACATAGATGGCCTTGATACACTAAAAAAAAAAAAAAAAAATACAGGCAGAGTAGATCAGGAGGTAGGGTCCATCGAGATGCTCTGCATAGGAAATATAATCAACCTGAGAGAGGGTTTGTGGACCAAAAATCAAATATGAGAAAACAATGCTCAATGTAACATGGAGCCAGAGAGAAATAGGGGCAACTCAACCACTACCTGCAGATAGGTTGGAAAGACAGGATACTTATGTGCAGTAGAGAACTACTCAGCTGTAACAAAGGAAAACCTTGAGGTTTTTGTAGGTAAAGGAATACAACTTGAGATCAAGTCCAGGAGTAAGAAGGTTTGGAACCACTTAGGTAAATAGCAGGTTGCCCCCCTAATCTAAAAACTGAGGAAATTGATGGGACCCAAAATGCAAAGCACCCTGTGGGAGTGAAAGGGGAGGAATAGTCTAAAAAAAGAAGGCAGAGGATATTGTTAATAGTACCAAGATTTAAAACCCACATTACTCACACCACTCTGCTTAGATGGATTATATTCTGTTCCAGTTTGTCTACTTGTAGATTTGAGGGCGCAGACAGTTATCCCAAAGATAGCAGGATATAGTACAGTAATCATCCTTAATTTCCTACTAACTTAATCTGAAGTTCTTTATAACTTACACTGTTCTACCATGACTGATCTTAATTGAATCTGGTTTGTTAAATTGCTGTTTTGTATAAATAGACTTTATTCAAAGCTGTTATGATTGATAGTATCAAGTGTGAGAGTATAGGCAACTACACTGAAGATGACAAGATTCACTAAGATACCCACTCTGGTTTATTACCTGCCTTTGAAGTTTTACATTGTCTACAATGCTTTGTTTTTATTAATATTGTTATGTACTGCTATATTCAATTGTACTGCTGTATCCAAATATGCCTAATAATATAGACAATTCTATTGAAGATAACAACACAGTAACCATTGTAGATCACCTTGTACTGTGGTTTTATATGGCTTTTTGGTTTCATGTTTTTTATAGAAATTTGTTTTGTTTTGTTTTGCTATGTTTTGTTTTTCCTTTTAATACAGAAAGAATAGAAATACAATACTTTGTATGCTTTAATTTTGTAACTTGAGTAACTATTTCTAAGAGGACAGTATGTAATTTATCAACTAGCGATTTCTTACTATTTATCTTTTTTAAAAAATTCTGTATCATTTCTACCCTTTTCCTGTTTTTTTTTCTTTAAATAAAAAAAGTTTTAAAAGTATTTCCTCTCCTTTCAAACACATTATCCCTTTGTACATGACATTTTGTGAAGCAATTCTGAAAGTTCTGCTTGCTAGTGTCTTTAGTTGCATTGTCACAGCTGCCTTGATGTACTGTATTAATTCAAAGCCTTTACCTTGCATGGTCATTTTGACTTTGGGGAAAAACCAGAAGGTTCATGGTGCCATGTCTAGTAAATAAGATAGCTGAGGACACACTATAATGATTTTGTGAGCTTGCTTTTCCATTGGATGACACTTGGGAGCAATATATTTTTTTATCGTCTCATAAAGACACTCAGGAATG
Source organism: Hydrochoerus hydrochaeris (assembly GCA_004027455.1). Taxonomy (NCBI): domain Eukaryota; kingdom Metazoa; phylum Chordata; class Mammalia; order Rodentia; family Hydrochaeridae; genus Hydrochoerus; species Hydrochoerus hydrochaeris. The sequence continues at coordinate 196,648 of PVLA01000753.1, forward strand.
AAGACCTCTTAAATGCTTCAGGAAGTGGCAAGAATAATGGGATATGTGCTTGAAGCAAGGGGAAGTACTGTGAAGAAGATTAATGGAAAGTTTCTTTTACTGTAATTATTTTTTTTTATTTTAAAGATAGTAAAGATAGAACAAGACAGAATAAAGCCAGTCAAGACAATGCAGTGAAACTGGCGAAGAACTTCAGAGCAGGCTATCAGGAAAACAATAATAGCTACCATGGTATATCTTGTTGTCTTCACAGTAGTTGTCCATTCCATTAGGTATAGAAAAATCAAACCAAAACACTATAAAACCAATCAAAACAGAATATTGAATAGAGCAAAACAATTAATCACAACCTAGCAAAACAGTGAAAACAATATTGGACTTCAAAGACAAGACAGAAGGAAATCCCCCATATTTGCTTACTGCATAGTGTCATACAGTGACAACAATATTGGACTTCAAAGACAAGACAGAAGGAAATCCCCCTTATTTGCTTACTGCATAGTGTCATCCTCCAGAGAGATGCTCAGGCCGCTGGCCTGAGGCCTGCATAATCAACCAAACAGTGGAAGCATTTAGTTGCTTTATGTACCTTAGTTGCTATCAATTCAGGCTGACCTCAGAGCCATTTGGTTGCTAAGTGAGGCAGGGGCTTTGATTCTCAGCCCAGACCAGTAGGCTCATGGGAGAAGCTGACTTTTCTCTCCCTGGTGCAAGCAAGGCTCGCACTGCTTACAAGGAAGGCTGGCTGGTTGCTTTTTTGGCTGGTCTCCCAAGTTACAGCATGCTGATTCCTGTAATTATTTTTAAATTTTAAACATTTATCATATTTTATAATCACACCTCATACGTTTGTGAGACAATTCACAATTTCTATTCCAACAGTATGAATTTTCTTTTAGTGCTGCAATCTAGGGAAGAGGTTGTCAAGCTGGGACGCTCTTGGGAGATTTGTAGAGATAGTTGCAGACTGGAAGGCCTGGATGTTTCTAAGAAATAAGTTTTCAGATCCTCAGCTCACTTATTTTCTGTTTCCCTCTCTTTCTTAACCTTCTAGAAATTGGCAGGTGCATTTCCTGCAGAACTTTATTCTTGTATAATAATTATTTCTCAATATGCAGGACACTCATGTTTTTCCAGTTATGAACTAAAAGCCATAAGACTTATGGCTCAAAAAAGTCTAATATTTGGAGGCTTATTGCCACTGGAAAATTTAAAAAATTAAATGTCAATGAATATATAACTTATTGTACACAGAAATATGGTAAACAACAGGATGTTTTCTACATAAAGTATATAAATTAGAATAAAAGTATGTAGGAGTAAAAATAAGCACTCATAGCACTAAATGATTAATGTCAAATCTTATATAGGATCATAAATCCTAAATAGGATGATTGTATAGATGCCCAATTGCTACTGTATTTTTACTCTCCTGGATATGCTTAAAAATGATGTAACATTATTTGAAAACATGTATGTATGTAGTTATGTATTTTGCACCGGAGATCAAACTCACAACCTCATGCTTGCTAGGCAGACGCTTGTGCCAAAAAACCAGTGTTTACAGTATGGTAGAAATTATATTTTTACAGTTATTTAAACTGACAAAATATTCTATATCTGTGTAAAATATGCATGTGATGAATTTTCAAAATTTAAGCAAGTGTTTAAAGGTCAGTGATCTACTTAAGAGGTAAAGCACTTCAAAGGCACTTTTTCTTTGTCTTCCCAGTTTGACCTTGTCTGTGTCAATGCGTGGATGCTGGACCTCACCCAAGCCATCCTGAACCTAGGCTTCCTGACTGGGGCATTCACACTGGGGTACGCAGCAGACAGGTAAGTACAGATGTGATAACCATTTTATATCACTATAACATCACACACACGTATGGAGAGGAGTATACTTTTTATATTAACTATTAAAAATGGATTTGCTAAATTTGGAAACAGTTATTTTATTCTACCAGTCATCACATTGATACTTGTTTGGCTTGATTAATTCATCCTTCTCAAACTTTGTCTCCTCACTCCTTAGATGAAGGGTAAAGCTGTTCCTAGTGCGTCTGAAAGTATTCAAGGGAAAACACAGACCTACAGGCAGTAATGTCACAGTTAGGATGCGCAGAGATTTTGCTGGATACAGCAATTCTAGGATTGTGGTCTGATTAATATAGTAATAAAATCAACCTATTTGATTTTATTATCTAAATTAATTTCACTTTTAAAATTAAAAATAGTAAATCAATGGAAAAAATAATAAAGTCAAAATCTGGGCCTTTGGGGAAAAAATACTAAAATAGTTAAGTCTCTAGCCAGGCTAAGAATAGAAAATGTCAGCTCTTAAATTATTAATGTTACAAAAGAAAGAAAAGACATCGTTCAGATACCATGTACATTAAATGATAATAAAGGAATATTATGGGGCTGGGGATTTAGCTCAGTGGCATAAGCGCCTGCCTGGCAAGTGGGAGGTCATGAGTTCGAGCCCCAGTACTGCAAAAAGAAAAGAAAAGAAAAGGAATATTATGAACAACTCTATGCAAATCTGTGCAACTCTATGTAAATCTGACAACCTATATTTCTTGAAAAACCTAATCTGCCAAATTTATACAAGAAGAAATAAATGATCTGAATAGGCCTATATCTATTAAATGAGTTAAATCAACAATTAGTAACTTCTCAAAACAAAATAGTAGACTTAGATGGCAGTTAAATTCTGCCAAACATTAAAGAAATTCTAATTATTTCATAATTTCTTTCAAAAAATGGAAGGAATGTTTCCTAACTTATTTTTGTACAACCATCATTACTTACTGCCAAATTCAAAGATATTTTAAAAATGGAAGCCATGGACCAATATTTGTCATGAACATAGATGCAAAAACCCCAAACAAAATATTAGCAAATAAAATTTAAAAATGTATTTAAGTAATTAATTATACACCACAGTGGAAGGTTTATTTCAGGCATGCAAAACTAGTTCAACATTTGAAAATTGCCTTAGTCTATTCTGTGTTACTATATCAAAATACTTGAAGCTGGGTTATTGATAAAGAAAAGAAGCTTATATTAACTCAGTTCTGGTGGCTCAGTAGCATAATGCTGACATCTGCTTGACTCTGGTGAAGGTGTCATGATAGGTGGCATCATAGTGGTATAAATACAGGAAAAAGGGAAATAACTGTGAACAGAAGAGATCACACCTCACATTAAAACATCCAGCTGTGTAAGCTGCATGAGAATTCATCCCTGTGAGACCCAAGCCACTTTGTGAGACCAGCATTAATTTATTCACAAGGATGTATCCCCTGTATTCCACATGATGTCCTTAATGGTTCCACCCCCTCAATACTGCCATTAGAGACCAAGCTTCCAGCACATGAAACTTCTGGGTGACAAATCATACCCAAATCATAGCAACAAATTTAATGTGACCTATCACTCCACTAGGTGAATGGATAATCTACGATACATCCAGACAATGAACTCATACTCTGCACTAAGCAGAAATGAGCTATCAGCAATGAAAACACATGGAAGAGCCTTAAATGCTTATTACTGAGTGAAAAAAGCCAAACTGAAAAGACTAAATACTAAATGATTCCACCGATATGACATTCTGCAAAAGGTGAATCTATGGATACAGTAAAAATTCAGTGATTTTCAGAGGTTAGGAGCAACTCTTAATGATGAATAAGAAGAATGCAGAGTTATTTTAGGATGGTGGAACTGCTCTGTACATTACTATAATGGAGGATACATGCCATAATATGTTTGTCTAAACCCATATAATGCATTACAACAAGAGTGAACATTCACACAAACTATGCACTCTAAGTGATATGCCAATGTAGGCTCATTAACTATTAACAAATGTACCATTTTGTGGGAGCTGCTGGTAATAAGCAATGCTGTGTGTGTGGAGGCAAAGAGCACATGGGAATTTTGGTGTTTTCTATTCAAATTTTACTGTGAACCTAAAACTGTTCCAAAAACTAGTCATTTAGATAAACTAAGGTGATTTCTGTCTCCATTCTGCTGACTCAAGCAAGATACAGATGGTTTAAAGTTGTTGGTGGAAATTTCCATGGAAAAATAATCAGAATAAAATCTCTTAAAGGTCATTGACAACCAGCTTTCACCAGGCAATAATTTGACACAACTATACCAAACCAATTCACTCTACATATACGTTTAGTTTTGTGAACAATACTCCCATTCTTTTTTTCTAAGCTGTTTAATAATAGTTACATAAAAGGTGAAATGAAATCACAAAAATTTAGAATAACTCACATTGGTTGTGAACTTTACAGCCTATAGAGTTTTGTCATTAACATCTCATTTGATCTACCTTACCACCTCTTGAAAAGTGAAAAATAAAAAATAAGCAAACAAAATGTGACCTTATGACTGATAACAGATTGGAGCAACTGAATGACTATAATGCTATCATTGCTACTTCCTTCTATTTTATTTTTCCTGTATCTCTGCCCACAAAATTGTTAGATGATATCACATCTGTGCCACATAATGTGAAACAGTTAGAGAATGGATCATCTTTTAGGGAACCACAATTGCAAAGATCATCTTGGTGATTTATAACACCATTTTAGTGACATTTAGTTTTATTTGCCTTGTTTTGCCATAACACCTAAAGCTTTTTGCAATCCTTTCCTTTTGTAGTAATGAAGTTATAATAGAGAACAGATTTTCTGTACCTACAACTTCTTTTGGCAATCTTAAAGTGATAGGTTTTCTCCTCATGATATTAAAGAAATATTATAAGGTAATCTTGTTTTCTCTCTTTTTCTCAAAAAGGTATGGCAGAATAGTCATTTACTTAATATCCTGTTTTGGTGTGGGTGTTACTGGTATTGTGGTGGCGTTTGCACCAAATTTCCCTGTGTTTGTGATCTTCCGATTCCTACAAGGTGTGTTTGGAAAGGGGACATGGATAACTTGCTACGTGATTGGTAAGACTTCATTATATCCTCTTCTTTGTTTGGGAACTGGGGTCAAGTGACCAAGAAGTGCTGCCAAGTGGGCCTTCCTTTAACAGTAAATATAGGAGACTTCATTGTGACTTTAATTTCTTATGAAAACAGAAGGGCTTGAGGGTAGGCTTCTGACTTCTTTGGAAACTGAAATGGTATTTTAATTTGGGAACCAAATATGAAATGTAAAATAGTGGGATAGATCATTTCTGACCATTCATGTTTTGGTTATCACATTTTTCAGCTTTGCATCTCCTTGAAATATTTTAGAAGTATATTTGTTCTTAAATAGTATTTTTAACTCTCACATGTGTGAACTATTTACCATGTGGGAGATACGTTCTAAAAATGAAAAGTTTATGAGCCTTTGATATTTCCCATTGACTTTCCTTGTATTTTTTGTTCATATTAGTGGGAAAGTTCAGCTGCTCCCCTTGGTTCAGTTTCTAGTATAAGACCATCTATGTACTACATTTCAACTCATGGTAGACTCAAGACCAGGGTAATAAGGCTTGTCTCAGATTATTACTCTAGATTTTTGAGGGTCACTCTCTTTCATTACTGATATACCCAAGCATTGCCTACTTTAAATATTTTCAAGACCTTTTTATGAGTGGGAAAATGAGAGAGAATTTTAGGAGAGATTCTTACTGACTGGAGAATAAGGAAAAGTCTTGGAATGTGAGACATTTTAAGGAGACCTAAGTATATATGAATGTTCAAGATTGTTACCATAGGACAACATTAAGATAGCTTATCCCAGGCTGACCAGAGAATAAATCAATGAGTGGAAAGAGGCAAAAGAAGAAGGACTCTACCAATAAAATGTACCACTTGATTTTAAATAAATGTCACATAAATGAGAAGTCTAACACTGTGGAGGGAATTGTCATTTAATAGAAACTATCTTGTTATAACCAAAAGCATTTGTAGAATCTAATATGCATAACGAACCTCTATAAGAAAGTATAATGTGCAAATATTTAAAAATATAATGATAAAAATTTAGCAGTTCACTATACTATTTTTATAATTACAATTACTTTCCAAAATAATCGTCATAGAGGCCTCCTTACAATCAACTCATATTCTTTGTATTTCCCAACTGTACCCAGAAGGGTATCAAAGCTTGGTGCCTAAAACGAATATGGCAAAGAAGACAGTGAACAAACATGTAAGGAAACTGGAAAGTGCATCTCCATCATTTCAGCGAATATGGAAGCCTCAGTATCTTTGAGTTCTAGAGTATTCTACCAATGCTAACCCATGTAACAGGTGTAATGTCTGTTTATTTTGGAGTTGGTCTTGAGCACCCTAACTTCTTGTGTTTGTGTTTCTTCAGTGACAGAAATAGTGGGTTCAAAACAAAGGAGGATTGTGGGAATAGTGATTCAAGTGTTCTTCACCCTTGGAATCATAATTCTCCCTGGAATTGCCTACTTCATCCCCAACTGGCAAGGGATCCAACTAGCCATAACGCTGCCCAACTTTCTTTTTCTCCTTTATTACTGGTAATGTGGTTTTGATCATTATTATATTTATATTTGTTCCATGGAAATGTAGAATCTAAACTAACATGAAAATGAAAGCAATGAAGGAAATTTTCTAATATTTCCAGAAGGGATATGGGTTTTGCAGATTTTCAGAGTACTTGACAATTTATAGAGATTACTTATTATCAAATTAATGATTGTTACTAAAAATGATAAAACATCAAAACATCAAAATTCTAGAGAATTGGTTTTTATTTTCTTATTTTGAAATATCTTAATGCAAACTATGAGGCAGCAAACTGTCAGTATTGGAGAAAGCAAACTGGATGTAATTAAATTAATTTGCTTCTCTGTATGCTTTATTAAGCAAATTAACATTACTCAAGAATTCTCTGAGGAATAAGAAAATGTTAAGACCATCAGAAATTAAATTATCAAGAAGGTAGAGGTGTATTCACTTGACTTTTATTAATGCAAACATGTTTTAGTCATTTCTCCCATTTGATTTTACTCTATAGATAAACAATTTACATAAATCAGGTTATTAACTTTTTCCTAATATTCACTAAACCCAGTTCTTTTCATATATATGTTAGAGATACTATATTGCAGGACAGAATAGTCTTGCAAAAGCAATGTAATATTATTTTCCATGAGCAGTGACCAAATTATCAGATATACATTTTTTCATTCATTATAAATTTGCAAAGATAATCTATGTTTCAGAGAGTGTGTTGTCAACTTGTAGAGTGATTGCAACCTATACCTAAATGCAAGATCCATTGCGATAGAAAAATTCAAATCATAAACTTTTAGGTTTTGAAATTCCTGACATAACTCAAAAAGCTTTCTTCTTTACTAGGTTGGTTCCTGAATCTCCTCGCTGGCTGATTACTCGGAAGAAAGGAGACAAAGCATTAAAAATTCTGAGGCGCATTGCTAAATGCAATGGGAAATATCTCTCTTCAAGTTACTCAGAGGTAATTTTATTCATTACTATAACAAATATTATTAAAATGGATGAATTTATTACTTATATACTTAATTTTGCTTCTTAAAATTATATATATATTACATAACATCTGACTAAATCATTTCTAGTTGAGGAGAATTAATCATTTCAGTCTATATTTCAATAGTTGGACCAAGTTACTTGAATTATTGTTGCTTATTGTTGGCCTCATAATAGTTAATGACTCATTTTTATTGCACAAACTATGACTCTTTCTTGATATTCAGCTCACTCTAAAGATTTGTATTTATTTGTTTATTTATTTATTTTTGGTATTGGGGACTGAACTCACAACCTTGCACTTGCCAAACAGATGCTTGTACTGCCGTGCTACATCCCTAGCCAAGATTTGTTGTTAAATTTAGTCTCAGAAATACTATTTATTCAAATTGGGGCTCAACCAATAATGCAGAATTTCAGCTTTAGGCTCACATTTGCTTTCTTCCCTTTTCCTTTTCCCTCTTTCCCTCCATCCCTCCCTCCATTTCTCCCTCTTTGTTCTTTCCTTCTTCCTTACCTTTCTCTGACAAAGGTTTTTTAGGAATCTATGTTTAGGAAAAAATGAAAAGCTTATTCTTTGACCTTTGAAAGATATGCAGTTGAGGATATAATGCACATATTCAAAGTAACTACTGAAATATATGACAGCACTTTAGCTGCAAAGATCAAGTGAATGCAGAGTGATGAAGTAGTAACTAAATTCCTTTTGAGTTAAAGAGTGTCACATTTTTCTTAATTGCAAGATTTTTTAGAACATATAAAATACAGTCAGATCTTTTGGCATGCACCCACTGTGGACTTTCGACTTTTCCAAAATAGCTGACCGTGACTTTGGGAACTTAAAATCTGAAGTTATATGTAATAAACTGAGATTATTTGGTCCATAACATTTGGAGGTTATTTGGAGGCAAAGAAATAGTAAGGCACCCATTAGAGATGTTGTCTATCCCCTACTGTCTCTACTTTTTTCTTTTGCAGAACTCAAAAAAGTTCTGCTGAGGTACCATATTCATACCTTATGTTGAATACATTATTGTTTCATTCCTTGCTGATAGATCTTAGCTACACCTTAATTAGAGAGTGGTGCGCAGTGTAAATAGTGTTCCTTCCCTTTATTACATCATTATTTAAGGCAAGAAAATGGTTTTAAAAAAACATTAGTTTCTCATCAAATGGAAATGTTCTGTGTCCTGCAGAAGGGAGCCTCCTAGAGCAATGGTAACAAACCTATGGCATGTGTGCAACAGAGGGTATGCAGAGCCCGCTCTGGCAGCACTGGAGCCAAGTCACCCCAGCAGTCAAGCATTGGATTACAGTTGTTTTTTCTAAACTGAGCCTTAGGATTCAGGTTTAATAGCAGTGCTGGCATTTTGGGATAAATAAGTGGGTTTTGGGTTGCAGTTTGGACACTCATTCTCTGAAAGTTTTGCCTTTACTTCACAAATCTGTGCTGAGTTCTTTACAAGGGATCAGAAAAGTACCATCCTGTTTACACTTAACACATGAAGATGTGTGGATGAAAACTTGGTGTTAGGAGTAAAGTGGGGCTTTTCCATGTTATTTTTACTCTGGTCTTTGAAGTATCATAGTTTCCAGAACACAAATTGGTTTCATTCCACATTAGATTTTTACACATGATCATCTCGTAACTGTGCAGTGATGAACTTTGAAACTGTATACTGAAGAGTCATGAGGATTTAAGAAAAACACCTTTTAAATATTTGCATATTGCAGTCTCATATAGAGAGTTCTTCTAGTCATTGAGATGTATATTTAATGAGAAAATTCTGCACACTGTTCAGTGTAACTTTGATTGTAAATCTGGTGGATTATGCTGTTAGTCCTCATAAGTCTACACAGTGCAGGTACCTGAAGATCACCTGAGTGTGACAGTTGTGATGGTGAAGCTAGTTGAAAAACTTCCCATAAAGCCATGCCTCACAGTTGTTTTGTCATCCAGCCCAGGCAGCAAGCCACATTTGACAATGTCTGATGTGTGGTGAGTGGCAAAGCCCTCACAGGTGGGTGTCCAAGACATCCAACTCCATCAGACTGAACAGCTGGTCTTTTTCTGTAACTTAGCAAACAGACTTGCATTTGTGCTTGCCACTAGAAACTTCAACAGAAGATGTGGGTCTAGGTGGACAACACTGTACATCCCTCTGTCTTTTTTTAAGTAGAAGACAAACACAATTTTTAATATGCACATCTAGCAAATAAATCAGTATAAATTACTTATGGATTTCCCCTCCTATGTTCAAGTCTTTAATGGTTAAGATTTCTTTCCTTCCTTCCTTTGTTTGATGTGTTAATCTTCTTTAATAACACAACACATAAACCATGTTATCACCAGGGAATGTAAGTTCAGGTTAGACAAGAGAATTTTACAAGAATTTACAAGCATTCTGTAATACATCAAAGTTCATGTGTATTGTCTGACCAAGCCAGCTTACTCATAAACCACTAATCTATTTTGGGTAAAATGTTTAACATTTACAATTCTTATGGAGAAAATAAACATACTGCACACATTTAAAAAGTTTTCAATTATATGTATATAAATTTTAATTTAAAATAAATACTTCTATTTCAAGATGACATTTAAAAATTATGCTCATAAAAGCAGCAAAAATGTAATTGTCTAATTATAAAAAAGCTAAACTGGAATTCACAATTAAGCTATTTTCATGTTTACAAGTGTGATTCTAAAATAAATACTACTTTAATGCATCTCGGATGTAAGTTTTCTAGGTCTGAACACACACACACACACACACACACGCACAAATAAGCTATAGCTCACACGTCTTAAAGAGAGTCCTTTAAGTGTCTAAACACTGAAGTTCTCACACCAGACTACAAGGCAGACAAATAAAAGCTGAAAAAACTAGGGTCAATAAAAGATTCCTACATAACATGCAAGGCATGTGATATTTGGTAGCAGATTGTTTGTACTTCAGGGTTGGTGTGTCTGTTACTTTTTTCTTGTTGTTGAGACAAAATACCCAACATACAAAGTTAAAGGAGGAAAGGTTTATTTAACTCACAGTTTGTGGAATTTTCAGTCGATAATCAGCTGGCTCCAAGGCAGGGTGCAACAGTTCATGGCAGTGGAAGACAACAAAAACAAGAGCAAAAAGGGAGGCACATCAGAGAAGACTCTTTCTGTCTTTTATATTGTTATATAGGCCACACCCACCCAAGGGTGGGTATAGCATTCAGACCCATAAACCCAGCATCGGGCTATGAATCAGTCACAAACTCTAGAAGGCTACCCCTGTGACTGCATCAAGCTTTGGGGAGACATTCAGACAAAACCATAACAGTTGGGTTGCTTTCTTCTTTGTACTAATTTTGTCATGAAGATTTAAGAAAGGTGGACATTTTAACACATGAAGTACATTTAGGTGACATATTTCTTTTATTCTGACTCTTTGAATGATCCAGTTAGTGAACTAGTCACTACTAACTTAGCCATCAAGTCTGCAAGGAAAAAAAAGACATTATTCAAAATACTATAATGTAGTCAGAACCAACTCTTAATGATTTATTTTTGACACAAATATGTAGCCTCAATGTGAGATGTCTAACTAAAGCAAGCATTTCCAAAAAGACCAAGATGGCATCTCTTCTTCTAAAGTTTAGGTTTTGCCCCAGAACTCCCAAAACACAGAATAGCCCATACCAATGGTCATTACTCCTATAACAAAGCCTTGGGCTACCACCTGCATGTAGATCAGGTGAATGGACATTTTAGTGTTTCCCCTGCTCTTCAATTTGCATACTCCATTTGCTGCAATTGCTACAAAATTTGTCCTTTCATTAGGGACAAATAGTGCCTCTTTAGCTTTTCTGATAACTTTAAATCCCTGATCTTCCTTGTATGAAGAAAGAGAAACATCTGTGTTGCTTGACATAGTGATTACTGGAAGAATCTTCCAAAAGCCATAGAACCCTGGCTTCTGGCCTCAGTCTGTGCACCACATCGCATCAGCCGAGCTTCTCCCTATCTTGCCCACAGCCTGTGCCCTTCTTCTCATTTTTTTAAAAGGGTAGCAATCTTATGGCCTTACTTTTTCTTATTCTAGGAACTAATATGGCTTTTTATCATGTTCTTAATTTTTTAATATTATTATTTTATTTATTTGTTTATTTGTTTGTTTGGTGTTGGTACTGGGAATCAAACTCAGGGCCTCCTGCTTGCCAGGCAAGTGCTTTATAGTCCAGGAGCAAATTCCTAATTCTTGGAACAAATTGCAAGACAGTAAGTTTAAAATTACCTTTCACAATGGAAAACATCTAAAAATGTTTGAGAATCTGCTGATATTTAAAAGTAAATGCAATTTAAAAAGTGATATTAGCAATTTTGGCAGATAATAATATTGATTTAAACCTTAACATTATTAGACAAAAATATTTCTAAAAATTAGCATTGTTTTCTTTGTAGCATTCAGCTTGTTTTGATAGAAATATTCTAATAAGAATGTTATGATAAGAAATGAGTTTTGTTGGCTCTATCATTCCCTTCCCTCCCACCCAACCTCCCCTAAATTGATCATATTTGTTTGGATTTCCACCTTTTGCTTCCCTTCCTTTATGAAGTAAGAAGCAACAGCCTCTGTGTTTAGGAAGATTCCAGCTGATCAGTTGTTACTGTTGCAAGTAATTTAATGATGAACTCTGACCTTTACACTGAAAATATGTGTCGGAGATAAAACATGTATTTTTTAAGCACTAAAACAAGTCAATCCTTGTCATTCTTCGAGTAAATACACTTAACCAGTGAATTCCCTTTAGGTAAAGAAATGTTCTGCTTCTCTCCCAGGTTGTTCTCATCCCTCTGGCTATAGGTCCTCACGATTGGATGAAAGTTATGATTATGTAAATTCAGTTTCAATAGCCAAGTGATTTTTCTTTTTTTGCCAAGTGATTTTTTTTTGCTACTTATTTAGCAGTAACCTGAAGATATTGCACATATAGTCCCATTGGTATAAGATCTAGACCAAGGTTTGTAAGAATATAGAAACAATAGTTCTGTGTTAATGGCTTATGGAATGCAATGCTGTATCAGCCAGGCATATCCAGTGTCATGGTGAGTATCACTGAGATGCCATTGTGATCCCAGAAGCAGCTGCTGTCACATATCCTGTGAGTGTCTGGTTCAGTGCTATTCTCACAGGCCCACTGCCCTGGCCCCAAGTTCATGAGCACAGTAGCAGTCACTTCAAAGGGAAGCAGTTTAATCTTCTACATGGTTGTGCTTCTACATGGTTGTAACAGATCATAAACACTGGGATCCAGTGGTTTCTAGGTCATTATAATATGAATTATAAGCCATAAGGCAGATTATTTCCATTCAAAATCTAGGATTTAAACCCAGTTTGTTTCTCTAGGGAATTTACTCTAGCATCCTAGCTACCACTAATTGGCTTTCTGTCACCAAGACTCAGTTCTGGGTTCTTGTTCATTGCTTCTTTTTGTTGTTCCAATAAATATTCACTTCATTTTATTTTTTAAAAAAATTTTAATATAGAAATTTTCAAATGTACTTAAAATAGAGAAAATAGTTTAATCTTTGTCCACGTCACCCAGCTCTGATGATTACCAGCTTATAACTAATTTTATGTTTCTGTACAAGACTTACTCTCTTTACCTGCTGATTAAGAATCATATGCGTCAGATCATTTCATCTTGTAATGTTTTCTGTAACATAGAAACACTTATATATTTACTTGACTCTAGGGTCATGTGTACACTATCTTCAGGACATTGCTGAATGAACAGTAAAATAATATTCATTTGGCTCTCATAATTCAGTGTAAGTAATAAGTATTTTGATCTAGCTGGAAGACGGGTAGCTGTGGTAAGAGCAAATTGGGAGGGCAATGTTATATAGAATATAATCTCAATAGCATTATTCTAATGAAAATGATTAAACATAATTCCTTAATATCAAATATTGAGTCAATTTTCCAGTTTCCTGGTTGTCTTGCAATGTTTTTATAGTGCTTTGTTGTCTTACAATTCTCATGAAGTTTGTGTATTGTGATGGTTGATATGCCTCATCATATTTCTTTTATCCATAAGCCCTTTCTCTTTTCCTAAAAACTTTGAGGGTGAAGAATCTGGAGTGTTTTTCCTTTAGAGTTTTCTGCAAATTGAATGTTCTTGGTTACATCTCTTAGGCTCATTTAGCACTTCCTCTGTCTTGGTAATCTCCTGATAGAATTTAATTGGGTATGAGTTTGGTGTTCTTGGTATTATTGCTTCATAAGTGGCTTCATATTTTTCCATTAGACAGACTTAGTGTCTGCTTGTCTTTTCTTTGAGGATGTTAACTGCCACTGATAATCATTGTCTGGAAAAATTAACTCATCAGAAGCGAAGAAATGACAGTATTGTCATTGTATCATTATTTCTTCATTTATTTCTAGTACATTTGTATAAAAACCAAACTTTTTAATCAACTCTTGGTTACCCTAGGGCATAGTTCAGCTCAGAAATAAAATTTTCTTTTCAAACTAGTGAATTGGTCCCTACCTCAAAAAATGGTCAAAGAGTTATGTGGCTTTTAAAGCCTTACTATAAACTCTTGGATTTAAACAATTCTTTGTGGTTATTTCAGTAGTATCCTTTTTGGTGCTCACAGTGTCCCATCTTGGGGTAGATGCAGCTTAGCTGCCCTCATCTGGTAGTTTCTAAACATTTCCTTGTACTTTAATACAGGGATTTTACAAGCTCGCCTCTCAAGTTCCAGTCTCCCACTTGGAAATGCCTGCTTCTTCAGGGGTACCTAACTAATGCCTGCTATGAGTTAACAAATGGCTTCCAGCTGAAGCTATCCATCTATAACCTTTTAAATTGTATAACATGCAGAAGCAAAATATCTTCAAAAAGAGAATAATTTAACAGTTTCAGTGTAAAGCATCTTACTAATAACTGATTTAAGTTTTATTTTAAGGCAAGCCATAGTTTTCTATGCCAAAGACCTTTGTGTTCCCACAAGACATAATAAAGTACAAAATATCTCTTATGGTAACCCAGAAAAACTGGCCAGCGATACAGGGATTTTAGTTGACTTCCAACACCAAAATCAAAGCATGTGCTTGTAGTACAACTTTTGTGCAATGATAAGCATGCACAATTACTTATGTTTCAGTGACCCAAAAAAATATTGTCCATGTCAGTATTAGGGTCATCACGAAACTTATATTTACACAGTTACTTCACCTTATAGTATTTCCCTACATCTGGCACTTGGGATACAATCTCAAGGACATTCAGTTTCAAGGCTGAATTGCCAAATGTTGTCTTTCTGTTTTCCTCAAAACCTCTTCCCAGTAAATCCTGACGTTCAAAATTTGTTGTTATATAAATTGTTTCATCTTTAAAGACCTTTTGCTAATCTTCAGGGTGGCCAACACAGGGAACAGAGAAATGGATTTGAAAGAATGTGGTAAGATTTGAAGCAGCTCTAGGAGATGTGGCAGCTCTGTACTTTTTTCAACAGTACCCCAGCTGCCTGCCAAGTCTAGCTGGTTCCATTGCTGACACCAGAGGTCCTGAAATGTTTTAGGGAATCCTTATGAACTAGTTTAAAACTACCCAAAGATGCTCTAGATTATAGAAGGCAACCTAAATTCACTACAATCTAGAACTATACCATTCTCTGGGGCTTTAGTAACTGGAGGGGAGAAAATAGGTACAAGAGATTTAGTTCCAACATCCTTCCAGATGGATTATTCCATGGGTTGGTTGTTCTGTCACTCACCTCACATGAATGTTCCTCTTTTCATAGGCAGACAACTGTATTTCTCTATCTCACTGGTGCCTAGGCTTCCATTTGTTGAAGATCCTGGGTGACCTCTGTCTCTGCAACAGGGACAGCCGGTAGGAAAATAGAAGTGCAGATGATTAGCACTTCAGCATCTCTGAATATACTAACAGTGTAACTATTATTCTCTGAAAAGGAAGTCCAAAATCAAACCCATTGCCAAGCAGCATTTTGAACAGTAGATAGTTATTTGAGGCAGAAGACAGACTAATTTAGACACCTAGGCTGGTGATTCCTAAAAGCCTTTTAGCAAGCAAAAACTACAGTTTTAAGACATTTTTGAGAAAATTAAAGCCAAATTATTGGTACATCTATAATAGGAATGGAACAAGCACAGCCACAGCATAGCAGGATCTCACATTACATTGAGGAGCCTCTAGTCATCCACTCATCCATGGACACACATCAGTGATGAGAGCTGTTTCTGCCCTGGCCACATCTGTTTTGCCTGTAATGCAAATTCGTTCCATGTTTTAGTAATTGTAAAATTTTTCCTGGTATCAGTTTAAGATTATTTCTTAAATATTACTCACATTATGCTATTTTTCTGCCCTATACCTGATCATTGATTCAACTTTCCAGTCCTGAATGGCACACATATAATAGAGCTATGTGCAGGGATGAATGGTGTGTGTGTGAATAATGTACGTGGGCTATTGAATGATAATGCCCATCTGAGGATATAGCTATTATGAGGGTCGAGACGCCCGCCACGTGTAGGAAGAAGCCAACAGACGCCTTCTCATGCAATAGGCAAGGGGTTTTTATTATCCAAGCATGCGTGGGGCTCACTGAACACGCAGGAACAGAGAGCCACGAGGTGTGCCGGAGCATGGCTTTTAAACTACAGAACAAAGGAAGGCAGGACTTTGGCAAGCGCGGTTACAGAAGCAGAAGGCATTGGTTAGTTTAAATGGTTTTTTACATTCATTGGAGGGGACGACTATAGGGTGGTCTAGAGTTGGGCTGCAGAGGGCACTTCCTAATATGGGCAGCAGATGCTCAGGGAAGGTACACTCCATAAATTCCTTAAGCATGGGAGGGGGCTGTTTCTATCTCGCAACCCAGGTTTTCTAGTCAGCTTTATCCTTGTCCGAATTTAACCTAGGCAGCTTTAAACTATAACAGCTCAATTCCCGGAATATTGGGAGGAGATGAGCAGCATAGACCATGTACTTTTAACTAGAGAAAATTCCTCTTACACTATGATCAAGATGCTGAATGCTTGTGCTCATCACAATAGAAAAAATGGACACATATTTGAGAGTGTGTTTTTGCTAATAGTAGACTTGATCTATTGGTAACTAGAGGAAAGCTAGGATTATTTCTTGGTGAGTTTTTTTTTCTGTCGAGAAGTAGTGTTATCTGTGATAGAATGGATTCATGTTCCTAAATATTCATATATACTGTAAGAGCATTATATATCCCACCCCCAGCCATTGCCATGTGACTTGTGACAATACCTCTCCATAGATAATACCTTCACATCTATTCACACCCAGTGTCAGTCCTGGCCACCTGACTTGACTGAGCTCTAGCAATCCAGAACAAAGCACCCCGCCCCATTTTTTTGAGGCAAGGTCTCACTATGTAATTCAGGCTGGCCTTGAACCCACTGTGTAGTCTAGGTTTGCCTCGAACTTGTGGTGATCCTCCTGCCTCAGCTTCCTGAGTGCTGGGATTACAGGTGTGCACCACCATGCTCAGCTTCAGGACAAAGATTTAAGAAGCAAGTTTCTGGAAGGCCCCCTGCTCTTACCATCTTCCACACATGTAGCATACCTCAGCAGTATAGCACAATAGCATATCCTAACATGGGCTTTCGACAGGCAGAGTTGCAACTAGGAGCAGAGCTATCACAGATGGCCTACAACTGCCCTGGGGAACATGGTCAGGAAGTCACTGTTTCCTCCATAAATTAAAGCATACTAGGATATCTTGGTATGCTGCTTGGATGTGGGGTGTCTAATCATGCAGCCAAAACCTAACTAATTCAGTTGACCATAACAGTACTTGTTCACTGCAGAATCAGAGTTAATGCCCTTTGGTCATCCAGAGGGCATTTGATAGAGATAAATTAGATGAGTGGAAATAGTCACTTTCTTCTCTTCAATTACATGAAATGAAAATACTTCTGGGTTCATTGATGTTGGATATGGCAATGCAATTTGCTTTGACCTCACTCATGGTCTGTGAAACGTATTGCCTGCTCTCTGATACTGGGCATGGCCATGTGATGTGCTTTGGCCAATGGTGTTACCAAATGTGATGCAAGTGAGGCTTTGCATGTACTTGTGTGGTTCAGCCTTTTTTCTGTATTTCAGCCATGATCATGAGGACAGTATTTCCAGACTCACTTATGCTTGCAGGGGATGCACAGAGAATTTGGAGGAAAGTTGGTCCAGTAAAAAGTCTCCAAACCTAGATCAGCAATGTCCCAACCCAGCTACAACTCTGAGCAGAATTAATGTTTATTGTTTTATGCTTTTGCCAACTTCAGAGCCCCAACTGGGTCCTTTTTCCCTTTTGGAATTGTAGCATCAATAACAAGGTTGAACACCAGTTGAGCAACAAAGGAGACTTTTATTCCTGTCCAAGAATAGAAGTGGAAGATAAATTCTCAGATTAACTCTTGACTTGTTGGGGATTATCTTATAGACATAAGGTAAAGGAAATGGTGGGGAGGGATAGACCAACAGTAATGAGGAATGTTCTTGTTTTTCCTAGGAACTGACACAGATTTTTCAAAGATTCAGCACCATGTCTTTTTGTTTCTTTTATGGTTCTTTCCATTCATCGTCATGGCAGTTATCAGCTCTCATGAGCTGGAGGGTATGTCGTTTAGCATGCAGGTAGGATTACAATGAAATTACAGGTTGTCTGGCAGTCACCTTGGCAACTATTTTAGATCCAACCTTAAGGGGGACCTCTGGCCTGCAGGCATCCTGTCCTCAAGAATAAACAAGATTAAATTGGGGTAGAGATTCAGGTAGGTGACTTGGGCAGTACAAGATTAGGAGGGGTAACACTTACTACTAGGATTGATGGTTGTCATGCAGCTTTATTTATCAATAGTTGACTGACACACTGGTTGATCAGCCAGGTTCAGCCATACTGACCTGGATTCTACAGTCGTATAAATCATAAACATTTTTTGTTTCATTTTTGTTCAAAAATTATAAAAACTTTAATCCTAAAAACTTTAATCCCCAAACCCTCTATATAGAAAATGTTCATAGAGAGTAGTAGGTTATAACTTTTAACAGTCTCTGATAACAAAAGACTATTCTGAATAAGTTCACATTCATTGGTGATATTTTATTCCATACTGTGCCAACAAATTTATAATATTTGATTATAATTTTCTGATTTTATGATACTCCTATATAATTTATGGCTCATATAAATAATCTTACTTTATTAAAATTGAATTCGAGATATTATAGCAATATGTATTCACTCACAGATATGCTCATGGGATGTTCTGATGCTAGTATGTTTAGGTAGTATGAAGAATAGATCTTGGAGCTTTCTGACCTTCTTTTGGGCCAATTATCAGTATGAATGATCTCACTCTGATAGATCTCTAAAATTGGAAAGATTAAAACCTCATTTATAAGTGTTTTCTTAGGTCACCTCAGTTATCAGAAAGACTTTCACTCTTGAGAGCTACCTTCTTTTATACACTCTTATAAGCTGTCACATAAACATCAGTATTGCTACAGGAAGGGATTTTTTAACTTTCAGAATATCTGACATTTTCTTTCAAAGGGGAATTTCTATAAACATTTCTGTTCTTTGGAAAGAGAAACTACATCACAGTTCTGACATTCATGGGCCATCACCAGGGCCATGTGGCATTTTGGTTCAGTTATTGTGCTACCTTGGTAACTGTTGTGTTTGTTAGTTTAGATTTAAAATTTGAAAACTCTCTGCATGGAATACATTTCAAAAGATTCCAATAAGGTGGGCAAGGGCCAAGGAGTACACGAAGGGTCTCCAAGCCTCTCTGGTCTCATGAACCAGAATGGCACAAGCCCATGTAAATGCTAAAAGAAAGAAAATCATTGGAAATTTTTCCAACCCTAAATCTGCTTTTTTTTTTTTTTCACTTCACACAGTGAATAGTACCACTAGCAAAGCCGCCATCCCTAAAATTATTCCTAAATATGATAACTATGGTATGGCTACCATTACATCAGGTTTCATTTAGAATACTCTCAAATGCATAGAAAGTGTCAGGACACTGGGTATACTTATGAAATGGACCTTTATAGCTAAGAATTAATTTAATAGTACTTCATATTTTGGGAAATAGCTTTTTATAAATAGATATATGTAAAAGGATTTCTTTAGTTTCCATGTCTTTAACTTTTTGAAAATAGGACTACATTGCATAAAATTGGAAAACTGGTTGTGGTACAATGAAACAGCCATAAAAACAGTGCTGATGAGCTGTGATATGCAAAATAAGTCAAGAACCCTGAACTCCTTTCCCTAGCATGGTGAAAAGTTTCTTTCATATAAGAAAATTTTGTCTAATAGCTTTCAGGTCAGCATGCTATCTTTCAACCCAAACACTGAGACGAATGCTTCAGAGCATCATATGACTTTAATTTAATAAGAATTTTGGATGACATATGCCTTAATGAATGAGAGTGCAGTCAGATTAGGCAGACTTGGGAGGTGCCTCACCAAAAAGCAGCACTTTGAGTGAAGAATCTTGGAGAGATGGCCTTCTTGCCCACTCACACAAATCCATCTTCCTTCTTGAAGTAATTAGGTTGGGCTTTTATCAAAATCTTAAATTTTTTCTTGCACAAGTTAAAGTTTAAGGCATTCTCATCAACAGTATGAAAGGAAAGCTCTCAGCATTACTGTGGAGAACTTTCCTGTGTTACATCCACCAGTCTTGGTATATGGTGACACATATGAAGAGTAATTATATCACAGAACCAGGTGCAAATGAGTAGAGTGGCATGTTCCCACTTGCCCAGGATCCAGTTATTCTTGGAACTAAAAGATGTTCAAAGCCAACACTTAGAATATCTAATGCAGGTGTCACTTTATCTCAAACTCAGCCCTCACCCTCCAGATTGTGCTCAGAGGAAGATATCAAAGATGTATGCTTGCAAAATTCCCCACCCCTACCCATCCCATCTCATGGATCTTCCCCAGGAGAAGACCATGAGATTGCTAGCCTGACTGGATGGTAGGGCTTGGAACTTGTTCTCTTGGTGGTTTTGTTTCCTGCACCAACAACGTTTCTTTATGTTCCTTAGCCCTTTTATCTCAGTGCTTCCTTTTTATTCTCATTCTTAATCTGGCTTTGAATCTTAAGCTGTTTCACTGAGGCCCTGGACCCCTACTTAGCTCATGCCTGCTTCTTCCTCAGAAAGCAAAATCTGGTCACTTCCACCTTCACTCATTCATTGTCCCAGAGCAATGTGCTGGCACCATGTAGATGGCAGGCTGTGCCTTTCTGGAGACTGCTGCTGCAGACGCTCCTTCTCCAGGCAAGTTCCCAGGCATTAGACCTTGGTGCCAGCCTGCAGAGGCCCGAATATGCACCCTCCCCCACTAGAGGAAATTGTCCTGTTGCTCAACCAGGCTCAGAGCCAAAGCTCTTTCCCTTCCTGCACACTCTGCTTTCCCTGCTGAGAGCCCCAAGCCCTCACTAGTAGTCTGTGTGGTTTATGACAAGGGAGAAAGTTCCAAGCTTTTAGTAGAGAGTCAGTCATTTCTTAGTTGTGTAGTATCTGGAAGTCAGTGGTCATCACTGTCCCCTTCCTAGTGACAGAGCTTCTCAGTATCCTTTAGGAGTGAGAGTCCCTTCTAGTTCCAAAACTTCCCTCTGTATAGAGACGCACTTTCGTTTTTCTGGCCTCTCGCAAGCTCAGGCTGCATAATACACAAATAGGCTAAAGTATAAAGCAAAATGAAGACACCACCCAAGTTTATTTTATCCCCTCAATATTAGGTGGACTCTTTGGTGGGAAAATATCTAATTCTGTTATTTTAATTCTGAGCCTCTGTCTAGTAGACTAGAGGAGTAAGTTTGCTTTTCCTTTTTTTCTTTTGGGCATACACCAAGGGAACAGTCCTCTAATCCCTTTGCTGAATCTTTGTGTTCCAACTGTGAGATGGAGAAAGATGGAGGCTTTTGCAAGTGTTTTGTTCCTGTGCCATTTGGCTCGTTCTTGTGTTTTCAGCAAAACCAGTTCTTGCAATCCAAATTACTGTGCTTTCCTACTGTGAATCAATAAGAAAATGCTCCTCTCTGTGAATGTGTTCCTCCGTGAGGGCCTCGAACACAGTGCCCACAGCCCTGTCCAGGAGCGTCCCCTGCAGGTTGGCCAGTATCCTTCCTAATCCATAGCCACTATTCCTTGACAGCAGTGCTTGCTTAAGCTTTGATCCAACAGGACAACTGTCTTTGTAAAACTGTCCTAAGAAAAAAAAAAGATGTGGTCTGGAGAGCAGGTGCAATCCATTTCAAATCTGCAGAGCTAGGTTGAACGTTGGTGTGCACAAATGTGTCCTGGGGATGTTTATAAAGCAGGAGGAAATTTACTAAAGATATGGGACAAAACACATTGAAATGTAATCTCCCAAATTCTCACCAAGATGGTAAACAAGGTATTGGTTGTTGAATTTTCATGGGATAAATCCTCTTTTTCCTAAAAATAGCAAAAATCAAGAATCCTGTAACAGATGGCTGAGTTAAGAATATCTGGATTGTTTGGCATAGCACTGCTTTTTCCTGTGAGTGCTGGTGGTGGTCACATCCACTCATACAAATAGGACTTGGCCTCACAATGCAAAGACAGTTAGATACTCAGTTTGGGACTAACATTATCTGTGCTGTTTTCTGTTTTCTTCTAATTTGATGCTTTTGGAGGGAAGGAAACATAATTTAATAAATACACAAAAAGAGAAACATAATGAGAAGTCATCTGCCATCTCCACACATAGATGAATAAAGGAGGCCTTGAAGAGTAGAGACTTAGGAGAGAGACCAAGACGATGGAGCAGTAAGCAGCAGAGACAATAACCTCTCTGAGGTCACCATCCAGATACTTGAATATAGCATTGTGAGGAAGACAAGAAGGAGAGAAGGGGGTCCACTGGACCCAGGAAGAATCTTAAGTATGAATTAAAGCCTATGGAGAGAGTGAAAAGAGAAACTCCAACAAAGAAGGAAGTAGCTTGTGGTGCCTTCTCCCTGAGACAGAATTCACTGCACAAGAGGAGCAGTTTAAACCTGTGGACCCAGAGGAATGGCTGGCAAACTTGGAGGCCTCTACAGAGAGATGCGGTAGTGGAGGGGAGCAGCAGATGTGAGGGGCTGCACTGGTTGGCAATTCGTGCAGAGGACTTAGTCCTCCTGTAGGAGAAAGCAATTAGCCACGATCCATCTTGGAGATGGAAGGCTGAGCTCAGAACCCAGAACTGCTGCCGGTTCCATCTAGCAGATCCCAGCTAGGCTCAGACACACAGAAATTGCTTGGACAGCAGCAAGCCCCATGAGTCTGGTCTTGGGGAAGACCTGCTGAGATTATCCATTACCCCACCAGAAAGCTACTTCTGGCTTTCTGGGAGAAACCTGCATAGATCAGGACTCTGTCTTCACATATTGTCTACTAGTGAAACCAGGGAGCATCCTGGGAGTGGATTTTCTCTCTTTCTTTTCTTTACTTTTTTTAACCCTCTCTTTTTTATTATTTCATCTTGTTTTTGTAGGAGTGTGAACCTGGCTCCTAGCCTCTTTGTGGTTCTGGTTCTATTCTGTTCTTTTCCATCTCACTTTTCCTTCAGTCATCTGCATCAGTTTCCCAAAATTGGTATGATCCTTCTTTATCCTCTGACCTTGCAATTCTAATCTCTTTCTCTTCTTCCACTTCTCTATTTTCTCCTTAATCCCTTCTAAATTCTAACCCCTGAGGGCAAAATTGACTAGTACACTGCATATAATTTTCTGGTTTGTTTTAGATTTTGTTATATAACCACAAATCTAGTTCATATGGTTATAAGTGGCAAATTAAGGGTTAGCTTGGTTTGTCATTTGCTAGGATGTTTTTGTTGCTATTGGTACCACTGTAGCCAAAATTGACATAATTGTTCTAAACTTCTATTAGATCTGGAATTCCATGACTGAGATTGACTGAGGGTCACAGTAAATACTGTGGCACAGTGTCAAAGAACCAGGGACTGGGCCAAACAAGCACCAAATTCTTACCTCCAACAAACTGAAGAGGTAAAATCTTCCAACAGACTCAAACCTAAAAACCAGCTACACCTGGAAGATACCTCAGAGAAGTAGCCATCATCTAGGGATCCTAAATACTAACAATAAAGCAACATATCATAGGCAATTTACAAGCATCACCTCAGAAATTAAACTAAAAAAAGAAAGAAAAAAATGAAAAGACACTTAAACAAAATGCAGCCCCAGACATCAGTTCACCAAAGGCAAATCCAGGGGGCAATGAAGTAGAACAATCCAAAAGCCTCCCACTTGGCCTCCCTGAAGTAGTAACAACAAAACAATTGAATGAGGCTCTGGAAAAAATGAAATCAGAAATAATCTCTCAGATAAAGACTATCCTTAGTGACACTAGTGCAGATACAGACAAAAAAATAGATAAGCTTAAGAAAATTACGAAACCTCAGTATAGGAAAGAAATGGAATCCATATATCAGATTCAAGCAGATATACAGGAAAGTAAAAATTCTATTAAAAGTATTCAGAGAAGATTAGACCAATGTGGGGACAAGATCTCAGATATTGAAGACAGGCTTACAGTTAGTGATCAGGAAAAGAAAGATTTCTTAAAAACAGCAAGGGACCATGAGAAATCAATCCAGCAACTGATAGATGAGACAAAGAAGAATAACTTAAGATTAATTGGAGTCAATGAACGAGAAGAAGATACCACAAATGATATAAAAAAATGTTCATAGACATCATGGCAGAAAATTTTCCTGGTAGAGAAAAAGAATTTGACATATAGATAAGCAGGCATATATCAACAGAACCAAGGACAAAAACCATATGATCATATTAATAGATGCAGCAAAAGCTTTTGACAAAGTCTAGTACCCATTCATGATAAAAAAAAAACTCTACAGAAAATTGGAATAGATGGTTTTTATCTCAATCTAATAAAAGCCATCCTTGAGAAACCAACAGCCAACATCATACTAAACAGACAGAAACTGAAAGTATTCTCTCTAAAATCAGGAACAAGACAAAGATGAACACTGTCTCCATTCTTATTCAACATAATCCTAGAAACTTTAGCCAGAGCAATTAGACAAGAGAAAAAAGTAAAAGGAATAAAGATAGGAAAAGAAGTTAAACTATCATTATTTGCATATAACATGATATTCTACATAGAAGAACCCAAAAACACCATTTAAAAAACTGGTAAATTTAATAAGGAAATTCAGTAGCATAGCTGTATACAAAGTCCACACCAAAAAATAAATAGCCTTCCTGTACATGAATAATAAACTTACTGAGAGACAAATCAGGGAAATGACACTTTTCACAATAGCATCCAATAAAAATGAAGTACCTAGTAATCAATCTAACAAAACATATATAAGACCTCTATATTGAAAACAACAGTACTCTGAAAAAGGAAATTGAAGAGAATGTCAAAAAATGGAAAGATATTGTGTGCTGTTGGGTAGGAAGAACCAATATAGTGAAAATGGCCATACTTCCAAAATTTTTATATAGATTCCATGCAAACCCAAACAAAATTCCAATTGCAGAATTAAAGAAAACAATCCTAAAATTCATCTGCAACTAGAAGAAACCTAGACTAGCAAAGGCAATTCTAGGCGACAAAGAAAAAACGAGAGACATCACAATCCCTGACTTGAAATTATACTATAAGGCTACTGTGATTAAACAGAATGGCACTGGAGGAAAATAAAAAACAGACTCAGAGATCAATGGAACAGATTAGAAGATGCATAAACAATTCCATACACACTAAGACACCTTATCTTTGACAAAGGGGCCAGACATTCACCGGAAGAAAGATAGCCACTTTAATAAATGGTGCTGCAAAAACTAATCCTACACATTCTGAGGGTTATAACTGGACACATATCTTTTACCATGCATTAAACTAAAATCAGAATGGATCAAAGATTTTAAGATTAAAACAGAAACATCAAATCTGCTGGAAGATAGAGTAGATAAAATTCTTGAAAACACTGGTGTAGACAAAGACTTTATAAACAAAACCCAGATTGCCCAATGAGCACAAAGAATCAACAATCATCCTATTGAAAAGCTTTTGCACAATAAGAGAAACCTCCAACAGAATGAAGAGACAACCCACAACATGAGAGAAAATGTTTGCCAGCTGTTCCTCAGACAAAAGATCAATATTGAGAACATACAAAGAACTAAAAAAAAAAAAATCAGTCCTTCCAGAGTTGAAGACACAATCCAAAAATGGGCATCCGAGATGTATACACACTTCTGAGATGAATATAAACAGCAAATAAATATGCTAAAAAATGTTCAACATCACTGGTCTTTTGAGAGATGCAGATTAAAACAACTCTGTGGTTCCACCTCCCCCCAGAAAGAATGGCTATTATCAAGAAATCAACCAATAACAAATGCTAGAGGCACTGTGGGGAAAAAAGTAACCTTTTTTTGTTTTTTTCCTGTTGGTAGGAGTGTAGACTGGTGCAAATGCTGTGAAAATCAATGTGGAGATTCCTCAAAAAACTAAGACTAGAGGTCCCATTCCACCCAGCTATTCCTCTTCTAGGTGTCTTCATAAAAGAAATAAAAACACCACAGCACAGCAATGTATGTGCACCCATGTTTATAGCAGCATAATTTGTAATAGCAAAATCTTGGAAACAACTTAAATGCTCATTGACTAAGGAATGACTAAAAAAGATGTGGTATTTTTGTACAATGGAGTCCTACTCAGCCATAAAGAAAGATAAATTGGAGACATAGGTAAATGGATGCAACTTAAGACTATACTTATAAGTGAAATAAATCAGACACATGTAAACATCGTATCATCTCACTAGTGTTAGAAGCTGAAAGAAACAACATGTACATGTATATGAATATATATGTATATTAAAAAGATAGTTAAAATAGTTATACTACTGATTTCTCTAAGTCTACTGAAGAAAAAAGTTTGTGCTGATATTGTTTGGACAATTGAATGTAGATGTCTTGTGCCCTGAGTGAATTTTTGGGGGATGACAATGCCCAGTGTATGTACCATTGTTACCCCCTGATTGATGTGTTTTCAAATTTTGATTTATTTTTTTCTTTCCTTTTTCTTTGCCTTTGACATACAATGGATTTTTTTAAAAGGAGTAGATACTTAAAGAACTAAGGACTGGTTTTCTGATAGGGGAATCTTTCATGTTATAGCAAAGCTTTGTCATCTTTCCTAGTGATGAATGTAGAATGTGACCAAAGAGGGAACCCTGAACCATCAGATTAATTATTCTTATTCACCCTCTTGTCACCAGAATTTTGGAAATAAATCACATTTGCAGTGTGTTCACAGATCATAGTTTACTGGTGGGCCACAGATCCTCAGGGAGTGTGAAGTTATTACAAAGGACCACAAACCATTTGCAACCAAACCGGGACTGTAGAATGAATTAATACGTCTCAGATAAATATGCTCTTTTCAGATAAAGGCAAATTCAGTTACAATTAATACTTAATAATGAATTAATAAGCATTATTTTGGAATTTTGTGTCACTATATGGTCTCAAAGAGCAGGAATTGAAAACACAGAACCTATTACATATTTAAATATTTTGACATTAACCTACAATCTTCACACTCAAAAAGACCTGGATCTGTAAGGTCAAACAGTGTTTATCTTCATCTGTTTTACATTTTTGCCGTTATTTTCAGAATCCAAATTATATCTATTCTTAGGAAAACCTGAGGAACCCTGTGGAGTCTTGGCATATATTGAGTTCTTGATAATACCTCTGATCCTTTTTGTTTTGTATCCTTAAAATAAACTCAAGTTAATTATATTCTCATCCTATACTAGATAGAATGGTTAAGGTGAAATATCAACTTGATGGGCTTTGGGGCCCACTCAGAGAATTTGCAGAGCACCTTTCTGGGAATGTCTGGGTGGGTCATGAAGGCATGACTTGGGTACTAGATATGGTCCCTGGTCTTTTACTTTTCTGGCATTATTATTCTGCTCTGCTTCCTGCTGGCCATGAATTAAGAAGTTTTGCTCTCCCAGGTCCTTTTGCCATTAGGTTTCTGCATTGGATCCTGCTAACCATGAACTGAATCCCCTTAAAATATAAGCTACATTAAGTCTTTCTTACTTTAAGTTTTGGGTGTCAAGAATTGCGTTCAGGAGAGAGAGGCAGGAGGAGGTCCACAGCCCAGAACCCTGAGAGCACTGATTCAGGAGAAGGAAAAACAAGGGAGACTGAGGGCGGCAAACATGCAACATCAGACATGGCTTCAATGGACATTAAGAGTTATCTTCGGGACCTTGTAGACAAGCTCAAAACTGAAATATTAAATCAGGTAAAGCAAGATATGAGTAGAGTAATAAAAGAAATGCTCTCAGGAAGTATCTCTCAGGATGATACAGATGAAAGAAGGGAGGGACACAAAAAAAGGAGAGAAACATTCAATAAAGAATATAAAGAAAATATAGAATACATGAAGCAGATTCAAAGACACTACCAGGAAATTAAAAACTCCACTGAAAGCTGGCAAAACTCCTTAAAAGAAACTAAGGATAGACTATCAAAACTTGAAGACAAGTTTGCAATATGTGATCATGAAAGGAAAGATCTCTTTAAAATAACAAGGAAACAGGCAGTAACAATACAAAGATACAAGACTAGAAGATGACAAGAGAATCTACAATTTAAGAATAAGAAACGTGAGCGAAGAAGCAGGAATACATACAGGTGAATTACAAAGGCTATTCATGGAAATAATTAAGGAAAACTTCCCAAGCATGGGAAAAGAAAATGACATTCAGTTATGTGAGGCATACAGAACTCCAGCCACCTACAACCAAAACACTGCTATGCCCAGACATATAATAATCAAGATATCAGAAATCCAATATAAAAACAATATTAAAAGCCATCAGAGAAAAGAAACAGATTATCTATAAAGGTAAGCCCATCAGAATCACAGCTGACTTCTTGACACAGACCATCAGATCAAGAAGAGCTTGGAGTGAAGTATTCCAAGCCCTGAAAGAAAATCACCTCCAGCCCAGATTGATGTACCCTGCAAAACTGTCACTAGAAATTAATGGAGAAACAAGATGCTTCCACGAGAAAGAGGAACTGGGGGAGTTTGTGACCACCAATGCAACCCTACAGAGAATACTGAAGGATGCTCTAGAGAGAGAGGAAAAAAATACCAGGATTTTAGGAACAGTGGCAGAAAGGCCTCAGTGAGTGGGGCAGGCAGTAAAATGAAAGAGAAAACTAGACAAACAAAGGCAGAAAAATAGCATAGCAAAAATGAGGCAGAGAAGGATGGCTAGAAACTCTAACATAGATGGCCTTGATACATTATATTTTTAATAGTGCACCAGGATTTAAAACCCACATTACTCACACTACTCTGCTTAGATGTATTATGTTCTGTTCCAGTCATTCTACTTGTACTAGATTTGAGGGCACAAACAGTAATCCTGAAAATAACAGGATATAGTACAGTAATCATCCCTAATTTCCTATTAACTTAATCTAAAGCTCTGTATAACCTACACTGTTTTACCATGACTGATTGTAATCGAATCTGGTTTGTTGGATTGCTGTTTTGTACTGATAGATTTTATTCAAAGCTGTTATGATTGATAGTATCAAGTCTGAGAGTATAGGCAACTGCACTTAAGATGACAAGATTCACTAGAATATCCACTCTGGTTTGATTATTACCTGCCTTTGAAGTTTTATACTGTCTACGTTTTATTACTAATATTGTTATTTACTGCTATAGTCAATTATACTGCTATATTCAATTATACCTGATGATATAGACATTCTATTGAAGATAATAAGAAACAACATAGTAATCATTGTAGATCACCTTGTACTGTGGTTTTATATGATTTTTTGGTTTTGTGTTTTTATAGGAATATGTTTTGTTTTGTCTTGCTAAGTTTTGTTTTTCCCTCTAATACAGAAAGGATAGAAATACAGGTAGAGATTCATACATGCGTAGCTGTTTATGCTTTTACTGTTTGACTCTCTACTTTCTATGCTTTAATTTTGTAACTTGAACAACTATTTCTAAGAGGACCATGTGTAATCTATGAATTAGTGATTTCTTATTGTTTATCTTTTTTTTGAATTCTGTATTATCTCTACCCTTTACATGCCTTTGTTTCTCTTTAAATAAATAAATAAATAAATTTTTTAAAAAAGAATTGTGTTCAGCAATAGGACAGATGACTGTGTAATACAATGACCTTAAGGATAAACTCTCCAAGTAGCAGAACTTGAGTAACATGATTCAGAACTGCTTCACTTTCCCTTGAAAGTGAATTTTTACTTTTTTTTTCCTCGCTTACATGCAGAACCCAGA
The DNA here is from genome assembly GCA_004027455.1 of Hydrochoerus hydrochaeris. NCBI lineage: Eukaryota > Metazoa > Chordata > Mammalia > Rodentia > Hydrochaeridae > Hydrochoerus > Hydrochoerus hydrochaeris. Next base: position 226,587 of record PVLA01000753.1, read on the forward strand.
TATACAAACAATTTAGATCTTGAAGAAGGCATAGAAGTCTTACACATGTCTCTATGAGACCTGACCTAACTTGACTAAAGACAGTTCAAGTACTCCAAAGTTCATCACAGTTGACATATTCTATGTATACAGGCTGCTCTAAAGTTAGCAGTACACAGATTTTGATGTCAACTGAGTGAAATACAGAAACTGCTTCAGGTAGAGTTGTTTACAGTCTCTTTTTTCCCACAATTCTGGAAATGATTTAGTACGCTTTGCTGTCTAAAAATAACCAGCATCTCATGTTCAACAAGCTAGTTATTAATCATCACAGTGAGAATATTTTTCACATTAAGAACTGAATTACAGAACATGTTATTTGTTGAACATTTCTAGAAAATCTATTTTCCTGGGACTTGAGATTATCCTAGAAACAAACCTATATTGCAACACACACACACACACACACACACACATTCTAGCAATTATTTATCCTCATTGTCTATTCAGTAGTTACTGAACTCTGGATTCAGTGCAACTTTTTTTGGTGGTATTGGGAGTTGAAACAGGGCTTTACCCATAGTTAGCAATCCTTCTTTACCACAGAGCTACATCCCCAATGTTTTTTATTTTATTTTGAGACAGTTCAAGCTAGCCTCAAACTTGTGAGCCTCATGCTTCAGCCTATTGAGTAGCGAGGATTACAGGAGTGTGTTACCAGGCCTGACTCAATGTATCTATTTTTTAAATAGCCTCTATTCAGTGTTTACTTTCAAAAAAATGTTTCCCTCTATGTACTTGAGGTTCCTTATATTTTTCCAAGTCTTTGTAGTTGTTTTTCTTCTTTTTTCTTTTTTGATCTATTTGTAGTTTCTCCTTCTAGCAATATTTCTTCATTCAACGGTACTTTCTTTGATCATGTAAGTATGTTAACAAAATTAAATGCAAATGTTTCATCTTCTTTGAAGTTAGAGTAAATCTGAGTATATTTGAATTTTGGTTGTTTTGTGTGTAAGTGGCAAGATATTTGAATTGAAGTATAGGTTAGTATATCTGTTAATGATGAAAATTAATCTATATGTTTATTTGACTACAATAAATTGAGTCACAGCTCAAAGTTATATCAAGTAGTGTTCACAAAATACCATTAATGCTCTTGACTATATCTAGAGATCAGCAACATAACTGCAAAATGTTATACTGTCAACAACTTTCAGATTTATGATTCCAGAGATGATGGGTACCACCTAGTAATGGCTTACACACAAAAGCATTGCATTTTTTCTAAAGAGCATTTAGAAAATACCAGTAACAATAAAATATTGCACATAGAAAATGTTCTGTGAGAAAAGAACCAGAAAAATTCAGTTGCACAACTTACCAAAGGATTGTGATATTTTTTACTACAGTTTCATTACCTGGAATCATCACAACCTCACACTTGCCAGGCAGGCACTTATGCTGCTGAGCTAAATTCCTGGCCCCATGATTGTGATATTTTTTGAGGAACGTGTGTACTAATCTTCAAAATCTTTTATTTTATCTGAATTTCTTTGGAAATTTTCTCAAAATTCTCAAATGAAACCACGGGCCTTCTAAATCACAGAAGGAAAATATATTTATAGATATTTGGGAAGTGTAGAAGCACTGAAAATTAAGGAGATGCCAAAATAATTTCTAAGTTACTCCATGTGAGGAAGTCTTTATTACTGTTGTTTTTCCTTGGGTACAAAGTTGGGATCACCATGCCTCTCTGCATGGCACAGTCATCTGAGTCCACCACTCTCTTGGCCTTACTGGTTCCAATGCAGAACCTGTTTTCTAAGCACCAGTTAATAAGCAGACTCATCATTTTAACAAATTATCATTTCTGAGTCTAAATTAGTTTACAACCTAAAGCCTGCCTACTACTTTTAAGGTTCCCAATATCAGGGACTTCCACGGGCAGATTTCACGTTGTAAGTGCTTCCTGGACATGGCGCTCATGTTGGCAGAAGTACAGAAAGTTCCCAATTTGTAAGTGAGTTCTGTTCCAGGAGAACATTTATAAGTTGGATTCATTCATAAGTCCGACAAAGTGAGTCTTATACACCTTTGACACAAATATACAGTGTAAAGCATTAAAAAAAAAACCAAACACACACAGAAATAAACTATTTTTACTTTACAGTCCTTATTCTTTAGAACCTTGCCACCTGTTAAACGACTCATAAGAATGAGAGATATCCATTATCTTTTTGCCTCAGTACAATCTCTCAATTATTTTCACTTTTGTTTCCATGGTTATTGTTCTGCTCATCCTAGCAGTTCCTCCACATCACTACTGCTTTTACTCTTACTCCTGTGTATCCTGCACCCTGATTGAGCACTGCACTACTATACACTTTTGTTCTATACAGTAAACACATAGCAGCACAACCATGACAGTGTCCAGCAGACACATGTGCTACGTTAGTGATTTGTTCGCATCTACAATGTTCATTTATGTCTGTGAAAGTTCACAACTTGAATATTAGTAATTTTGAGTCTTACTGTAGACAATGAGCCATAATATGTAGACCTCAGATGCCTATACAAATACCAAGAAGTTACTTTTACACCCTTGGCCTTAGAAATGCTTTTGTTAAGAAATACAGTACCTAATACTTATTGTTGTCTAAAGAATATTTTCTGATTCTAAATTTTGTTACTCTAGCTGTTCATCACTGAAATAATGTGAAAGTACTTTCCAAAGCCTGAAAATTCACCATGTGAAAGCAAAAGGGATATGATTCCCCACCCACCAAAAAAAAAAAATCTCAAGTATTTCTTTTAAAAATGATAATTACTGCTATTATTTTAAGAAATAAATAAAGCCTGCCCTGCATATCTCTCAGAAGGAAACAATATACATGAGTATATTGTGTAGAAAGAAGTCATGAGGTTTTAAAAGTCATCTATCCTTCGTTAGATCTACCTGGAGGCTGAAATGTGATTTTTATCACCATTTTATGCAGAGGTATAGGCTTTCACTGAAAATCTTAAGTTGTATGGCATTTTTGTCCAGGGTTCCTTTTGCTTCAGAGACATCCAGCTTATTTACTGCTCTGAGGCTTATACCTGTGTGTTATGGTTTGTGTCTCCCCTCAAGCCTCATGTAGTGATGGAGGCAGCTGACTCTAACAGTTGTGATTGGTTTGTTGTTCAGTGCTGAGACTGGCAGTGAGAGCTGCACTTGCTCAGGGGCGGAGCCAGGATCTAGTGTAAGGGTGGGAAGGCATGTTTTCCCTCTTTCCCCCTTTTTGCTCTTGCTGTTTGCTGTGGCCGTGAATGGCTGTCCCTTAGCCATGCCATCCTGCCTTGGAGCCAAGTGAATATGGACAGAAACCTCCAAACTATAAGAAATAAATCTTCCCTTGCTTCACTTTGGGCATCATGTATTTCGTCTCAACAATGAAAGAAAAGTAACCAAAACACTGTGATAAACTGATTAGTAACTATTAACTAAAATTACAGTAGAAATACAGTAGTTTTCTTTTCTTTCTTAGAATGTTGTGAACACTACCAAAAAGCTCCATGTTTTAAAACTACAGACTTAGTTCTTGTCTATGCCATGTAGGTTGACAGGGATTCCTCCCTTTGCCATCAGAGTCCGTACTCTCTAATCCAGGCTGTCCTCAGAGCTAAACATGGGCCATTACAGGAAAGGATTGAATCTAGAAGGCCTTGTTTCAGTAATTCCATATTCACAATTCATTGGAAGATTCAGGGTGGTGAGCTGACCTGATCACGAGGGAAGGAGACCAGCAATAATTGTGCCATATCATCGGGTGAGGGAAAGTGGAAAGAAGCCCAAACTATTTAACAACTAATATTAATGACTACCCCTAATCTCTTTTCAAAGGAAAAAATATTGAGAAAACAGATTTAAGAAACAGTCACTTAGGAAGATAAATACTTTCCAACTCAAACTATTACTGGCAAGGAGATTCATCTCTGTGACTGCTGAAAGAATAACTTCAAAGTGAAGATGCCTTTTTAAAAGTTCCTGTGGGAAAGGGGTATGAAGGCCCTTTTCCCAGGCAGAGAAAGCCCAGTCTCCTGCCACACAGAAGGCAGAAGGAAGGGTGTGTCCAGAGAGCAAAGCTCGTTGGAAAAGACAGAAGCAATTGCAGGTCTCCAGGGCCAGGCACAGGCAGGGTCTAGCTCGGAGCTGTGGGGGATACAACACTCAAGTGGAGGAATTGTGAGAGATGCCTGGGAACCAAGTGGGTAAGAGCTGCAGTGAGGAAAAGAGGAGCAGACTGTCCCTGGAGGGAAAGACTGGCAGCAGACCCCACTGCTGACCCCCTGTGAGCAATATCCTGGCTTGATCCCACACACACTTCCCTGGGCACTTGTGTAACCTGACGTCACCCTAGCTGTCCTTGGTCTGTGCAAAAAGTACCAGCCTCCCAGAATAGGCACAGGAGAGCCACATATATCCAGTTGGAGGTAGAAGACACCTTTCTGGAATCTGACTGGACAAGATTGTCATTACCTTGGAATCTTGCTCACATCAGGGCCTTGGAGCAGCCTCCTTCACTGTTGTGTGGAAGATTTGACTGTTTCTCCCCGGAAGGTCCATGTTCTTATGAGAGTAACTCCTGAGAAGTGAGGTGATAAGAACTGTGACAAGAGGGTTGATTTTTATTTGTGACATACCAGAGGGTTTGCTTTAATTCTCTCTATTTCTTCCCCTACAAAACCAAAGAACCTTTGACTTAATAATATCTTATAGATACTCAATTTGCCTATTTGTAGAGCTAAAAATTGGATGTAGCCATACAAGGTGCTATAGTTGAAGACACTGGACATTTAAAGAATTTGCTGTAGAGAATTTTTCTGTTCACATAATTATTTTTGCTATCTATTGGTACTCCTGGGTGTGTCAGTAATGTGTCTTGTTCAGCCCACTAACCTTGAATGTTAGTGTTTTATCACACATTCTGAGTTTTCAGGATTGGCCTTTTAGAACTGTGAATGATTCCCTGTTTTTCTGTCTCCTTCTCTTGATAAATATCTATCCTGCAAAAAGTGAAAATAAAACCTTTTTAGCAACTCAGCTTTGTTGTTAAGAAATGAAATGTTCCCATACATGACCCCGCAGCATCAGCTTTGCTCATCCTGAGATGGTGCATGGATCCCTAGTGGGGACTCCTAGGTAGAGGGTCCTCGGCTGTTGTGCTGTGCTGGGCATGGCAGGTCACATAGATGGGGAGGGACTCCTTCAGGCCATCCAGAATTTAGGAATAGAAGGTCTTTTCTGCAGATTATCTTGGGGAGAAGCCCCTCCTAGGGGGCCCTAGGTTATCTAACTCTGCTCTGGGCAATATGGTAGCCCCAGACCCTTGTGTCAGAGCACATAAAATGTGGGCAGTCTAAACCGAGATGTCTTCTAAGAGCAAACTGCACAGTGAAAAGTGAAGATTTAGTCTGACATACAATATAATGTATCGCATGAATAATTTCTTATGAGTTATAAGAGGAAATGATAATATTCTGAATAGACTGGATTAAATGAAGCATGTTGAAATGTTTCTTTTTTTTTTTTTTTTAGCAGGGCCAGAAAATATGGAACTTGCCTATATGACTTACATTTTATTTTTACTATACTGCACTGGTTCCAGAAAAGTGGTATTTTTAAATATTTATTATAACTTTAATGCAGATATTTCTTGATGAGTTCTTGCATGATATCTACTCTTATTTCAGTGTATAATTAAGTTTCCACACACACTCACACACAAAAAAAATCCCAAAGCACTACAGGTACTTTGGCACATTCTTTTTTGTGGATTCAAAAGAGCTATTTCCACGCAGAAACTGGCCAACTCTCAGTAATGTCAGATATTTCTTCTGGCACTTCTGGGCTTGCTGTTGGCTGATTTATGGGGTCTTCTGCTCAGTGGTGTTTGAAGGAACTTGTATGTCTGCAGGCATTGGCAACTCTCCCTGTCCCCCCAGGCACTCCCATTCCTAGTATTCATCTATAAGGTAGATTATCTTTGAGGATAATTCCCAATTCTCCAAATCACTGAACTCCAAATCCCCAAGTAGTATTTTATTCACATGAACTTCTTAGAGATTAGAAGTGTCTAAAGGACATAGCCTGCTGAGAATTTGCAAGGGCACAGACACGGAAGAAACCACAACTTTGTACTCTAGATTGATTGCTCTTCTCATCAGCATCATCTTTCCCTGTGAAGTAGGGCAGCTGATGAAGAAGTCACCTACTCAGAACCACCATCTAGATTTGTAAGGCAAGCAATACAGCTCCCTAGAACTGTCATCACCCTGCTAGTAGCAAATCATGTCCCTAAGAGAGATAGAGCCTAGTTGCTAAGTTTCCCAGCCTGGACTCAAACTTTGGGTCCTGCCAACTCAGTCTCCCACAGGCAGGTCTCAAAACTGAAATGTAAAAAAAGGTTGAGGCTGTAGCTCAGTGCAAAGGCCCTGACTCAGTCCCCAGTACCAGTAAGAAAAAATAAATAAATAAATAAAGAGGACACGGCAAGTTTTTCCCAAAAGGGGGTTTGTGCTGGGAGCACATTTCACAGTTATTTCCCTGTGTGTATTATAGCACTGGTTACAGAAAATGCTGATTGAATTAGCACCTGGGAGTACGTATCTCCCAAATGTTTTTAAAATGTGATATTAATGTTGGTAGCCTGCATCAAGGAACACTTACTGTGTGCTCTGTGTGTGTGTCTGTGTGTGTGTGTGTATGCATGTGTAGCACAGGGATTATCTTAACATAGTCTTCCAAATACCAGTTGGAGAATTAATAGTCTCATACTACTGAGGGCAAAAATCAAATAAGATGCCTGTAAAAAAAAAAATTCTCAGCAAAATACTATAGCTCTGGAGAGGCCTGTGCCATTTTTCTTTTTTTGACCCTAGACATGTCAGTGCTGCACACAGGGAGTTCGGAACACGGTCTTTATAACAGATAGTTATTTGTAATGTCTTTCTCTCTCTTGACAATTTAAACTAAAACATCAACTTGGAAAACTGTTTTAGAAAGGAACCAGGAAGAACTGTAAAGGGAGATAAACTAATCAGAGAAAGATAAAATATTCTTATAATGTTGAGTACATCATTGTTGATGGAGAACAGTCTTGGCAGAATTCAAGGACAATCAAAGAGACAGTTAGAGTAAAGAGAAATTCAGTTCAGGAAATACATGTGTATAAGGAAACCAACTTGTGCAGCCGAACTTGAGCAATGCCGTTTTTGGTGAGTGGCATTCCTAGGCAACAGGCCTCCAAACACACAAATATCATCCAGAGTGAGTTCCCGCTGCCTTTCCTCCGACTCAGAGCTGGCATGCCTCACTTGAGTGATATAAAAGGGACAGCAAAGTAATGCCAAATGAGGCCCAAGAGACGGCATGTGGTCTGAGTCTGTGCCCATGAAATCCTAGAAAAAGCAAAACTTGAGATGGAAAACAGTTTGGGTGTTGGCACAAGCAGAGTGGGTAGAAGGGACTAACTAGAGACTAGAGGGAACTTTTGGAGGCAATGGAAATGCTCCACATGATTATGATCATGTTGTTATGACTCTGTACACTCAAAACTCATAGAGGGGGGGGGTTCACTTAAAACTGCTGAATTTTATAACGAGTATGTAGTATCTTAATAAAGCAAATTTTTAAAACTGTGCAGTAACCTGGAATAATACTTCAGTTCTTTTGTGTCTGACTCAGACTAAATAGAATTTGGCACCCTTTGGCAATAGAGAGCAAGCACAATCATGGAGCAAGAGGTTATATAAAAGGACAATAGCCACGGCAGGCCCTGTGGAGGAATTGGCAAGATGCAACCAGATGAATTCCAGCCAAGAAACAGCTTTAGTCCCTTGAGGGCTCTGGGCACCCAGATAGTGGGTGGTCTTTCTGAAGATCTGCGTCACTGGAACAAGATGTTAGTAAATCAAAGACCAGCTGGATTCACTCTAAAGAGCAACAAAATACTTTCGTACTTGGAAGTACTATTAATCCTTCCATTCACTGGACAGGGAAGGGTGGTTTTATGGTCTTGATTCCTTTCACTTGTTATCAGCACTTCAGATTGTTTTGGTAGAAGATTATATGTTAAGCATTAAACTTGTGCTTTGGAAAAGACTGTGACTGCCTGGTTCCAAATCTTAAAAGTTAGAAATTAAAATTAATACCAAGTATTTTTACAGAATAAATTGGAAGAGTTAAATGATTGTGTTAACAGTAACATTATTTTGCCTAAAATAGTTATTAAAGCAAAAGCATTGTTCTGGACTGGATTCTTCAGATAATTCTGCTTTTGGCAAGAAGTTACAGAAAACCACCTTAAATGGGCTTACACAATTAGAGCATTCCCTGGCTACTGTGCCTGGAATTCTAGTCACAGCAGGGTTCTGGGTTGGCCAGACCAGAGTATCAACAGTCTCATCTAGCCTTTTACCCCTCTCTCCACTCTGCTGACAGAACAGCTTCATTCTAGGACTGGTTTCTTCATGGATGTAAGGTGACTGCTAAGATCTGTTTGGACTCATTTCTATATTCATCCCCTGAGGAAAGTGAGAAAAGTTTCCTGCAAGAGCCTCTAACTTAATAGCAATGAAAGAGTTTCACAAATTATTTTCTCATTGACTAAATAGTGTCACCTGCCCTGTTTTCGTTGGCCTAAATTGAGTCTCATGCCTGTTATTCATTGGTTTACATTGGCCACATGCCCAGTCAGAGGATAAGACTACCCTTAGGTAATCAGGACTCACCCTCACAGGTGGAAGCAGAGTCCACTCTCTTGAGCAGTTAGATAATGTGTGTGTGGTAAGTGTGTATGTGTGTGTACACAGGCTAGCTCACATGTGGTTAGTGTACCGGAGGTTATATTAGAAAAAAGAAAAGGAAATAATACCATCTCAATAATTAAGTTCTATTCTCTAACTTAAATCAACTACTTTAAAAGTGAGCTTTTTTCCTTGTTACAAATGTAATACAGATTTTATTTTTAAGACACAATTCACAGCTGCAAAGTAAAGTAAAGCAAACAGAAAACATAATCCCACTTCCTCAAGAGATTCATGGGTGAAAGTAAAAAGTGTGCTTTTCATCACATAAATACTATGCTTACATGCTTCAGATGCAGTATAGCATAATGTTTTAAAATGCAGACTTTGGTATCAGTCTCCTGGCTGATGTATTCACTGCATATCTTCCATGGCTAGCTCCTTAGCTTTCCTTTGCTTCAACTGCTTTCTGTCTAATAGGAGTAAGCATAATTGCTAATCTATAAAAGTTCTTCCAGTTTTAGCTCTCCAGTCTAGGATTCAGCAAACCACAGGCTTCAGACAGACCTACATTACTGCTTTTTTTTTATAAAGAAAGTGTTATCAGAATTCATTTTTATATTGCCCATGGCTACATTCCAGCTACAATAGCAAACTCAAGTAGTTCCAACTGAGAATTTATAGTCCATAAAACCAAAAATACTATCTGGCACTTTGCAGAAAATTTTCAGTTGTCTTGTGTCCATCTGATGTCATAATTCTGTGCTGGAGTGGTGACAGAAGTTCTGATCAGGAAAAAGTGGACAATTACAGATCAAATATGAGGGTGGGAAATGCTCAGTTGTTGTGTGACTTAGAAATAGTTGCAGACCATGAATAATTTAAAAAATCCTCAAAGATGTTTAAATGTCAAGTTATTTACAAGATCAATGATGTGTGATTTCCCTAGAAGTCTGGGATGTTGACATTGGGTCTGAATAAAAGTTACTTTGGTCAGAATCTTATCTAGTAGGTAGAAGATATGAAGGCATAGGCAGAAAATACAAAGACTAAAGAGAAAATGAAAGAGCCTAGAATAAATTGTGAATACTGATTCTGAAAAGAAAATATTGCCACCTCCATGGGCAGTGGTATAAATGTGAAGATGAGTGATCCAGTGAGGGACTTATGAGAGAAAAGAATTGAAACTAATATAGCCAAGCAGACCCAAGTCCAAGGTATGGAAAAAGCCCAAACTGAAAGAAAAGAAGCAGGGATATAAAGCAGTGGTTGAACTAAAGTTTCCATTTTTTATCAAGAACATGGCATCCTTCAAAAACATGTAGAAATGACTATCAACTATAAAAAATTTTTATGGAATAAAAGCTTTCTTTATAGTCAGCAGTGTTGGGTAATAGGTAAAATGAGGGGATTTCTAATAGCCTGATTTCAAATCTGAACTCAGCTACCTTCCTGCTCTTTAGTCTCTAATGCCTTAGGACTTGTTTTCATATTTATAAAATCAGATTATTGCAAGTACTAACTTTTATAGAGCTTTGATCAGAATAAAATGAAATAATCCATGTACTTGATCCAGAATCTAACAAATATTACACTCCATAGATGTTATCCATTTAATGTGGGTAATGTATAAAAACTCATTGTGCATAGGAAATATTTTGATAATGAACCATATAATATTGTGTGGCAATATATGTTCTTCTACACTGATAGTCCTGCCTTATTTTGGAAACAATAATGGTGAAGGGATCTTAAAATTTAGAGAGTTGGCTAAGGAACATTTTAGTAAGCATTGTGTTAGTTACAATCCTGTTCAGCTTGAAATACAGGGTTATTACAGTTGAATGGAAAATCCTGGTCAACTTGAAATACAGCGTTGTTACAGTTGAATGGGCCTAGAATAGTCTAGATTCTTGTGTACATGAGAAAAGAAATGCCAAGTGCACCCACTAGTAAGTAGCTATGTTTGTTGAAGATCACACATAAGGTAGCAGTAGCAACAGGAAAAAGGGAAAAAGGGGAGGCCTATAATGCAGGCTTTTAGCATTTAAAGGCTAAGATGCCTCTGGCTTTAGGTGCCTCCCATTGACTCTCCCTTGGTGCCAGTGCACTACCACTTAGGGCATAGAGATCTCCGAGGTTTTTGTTATTTCATTTTGTACCTCTCTTCGGATAACAGAAGCATGAATAACCATTGGGTGCTGCTTAGGGTTAGATGGGGAGAGGGGAGTGACTCACTCAACTGCTTTGTTTCTAACTGAATTGGTGTCAAAAAGAGAAAGGCATTTTTCACTCTTCCCTAGAGGTGAATAGCCCAGCTCTGACTAGGCAACTCTTCTCCATGAGGTCTTCCAGCACCAGGGTTCCATTTATTCCATTTCTTCACCATCACCCATGCTAGGTTATATAATTGAACCTCACCACCATCTTCTTCTGCAATTCCACAGGAAGGAGAAGACAGAAAATGAAGGGCAAGCCATGTACCCAACTGAAATTCTATAGATACTGTTATCAAATAGAGAAGGCAAGAATGGGGTGGTAAAATCTATTAACAACTTTCCACAAATATAATCATGGAAACTACTTTTTTTTGTTGATTTTAAAACATTATTGATTTTAAGTCTCATAATCATTTTATATACTAGTAAGTGAAAAGAAGTTATCATTTATAAGACAAATCCCAATTTAGATACTTTAAAACTTGGCAAGAGGAACAGGGTCATGTCAGTTGCTGTAGAAGAATATAATGTTAGGAAGACTTAGAGGGGTAAAAGACATTCATTTTGCAGTCTTCTGTTTGTGACTTTCCCTAAAGCAAATGTGGTTATTAGATAGCAAGCTTTAGTTGACCCACTGAATTTAATGTTCAAGATAAGTGATTGACAAGGTATTCTCAATGTGGATTTACTCTAAATCAAATTCTGTAACTGCTGGTAGAGATATCCCTGTTCCAAAACCTTGGGGAAAACATTCCTAGATTTCTACTCCTTCTGAGTTAGATCTGGAGTTGAACAAATAGAAAAGGTTCTGCCTTTAGTAGCAGGATTCCAGGTTAATAGGACGAAAATCGAGGGCAACACTGAGGGAACAGATTTAGCCAGGGCACAGGGCTTCTTGTTTTGACCTTCCATCATTAAGCAAAAGTTGTAGAACACTAGACACTTTCCTCAGTGCTACAGTGTAATCTCTGCCTCTCAAGAGCTCCAGAGCTCTTGGAGAAAGATCAGTAGATAAATCAGAGAAGCATTTGTATAGGAGCTGTGGAGTGGAGGCCTAGTTCCAATAGAGGTTAGGAAAATCTTGTCAGGGAAAGTGAGGAGGTTAAAGGCCCTCCCGACAGAGGCACAGATCATGCAAACATGTGGAATTGTAGGAGTAGTCACTGCAGGTACTGCACTGTGAGGCCTTCAGCAGCCTGGACTACAAGCAACATCTTGAGTCCAGAGGTTTGCTTTCCTCTTTGTCGCTTTTGCAGTGCCTTGTAGGCAGTAGGCATACAGCAGTTACTGAACTGATTGAAGAAAATACAAAATTTGTGGATGGAGACCACCAAATAGAAATGAGCCAAATTTTCCTGGATCAAAAAGATACCAGATTCCAATAAATGGATGAAAGCAAAATTGTATCTTTAGTACTTGCTCTTGCATTTATTATTTATTAGCCAAAGTAAGATTTGGGGATTTAATGTATAAATAAATACCTGATTGGATCTTACTTGTTTACCAATTTTCATTCTCATTTTCTCTCCCAACTTAATAAATGTATGTTTTACTTTAGAATGTACCATCTTGGCCCATGCAGAGCAGTTTACCATAAGTACTGCAATTATCCTAAGAACAGATTCTTAATTAACTGCATCTTTTGTGAGTTTGATATATTCAGGATGCCACAAGACAAGCTTTCTCATTCTCAAGTTTAAGATACAATTAGAAAAGGCCTCAGACCATTTAGTAAGATCCTTTTATCCTATAGCTTTGAATCTAGTTCTTTACAAATTTATACTCTGCAGATGTTTCTTGCTTTATATTGTTACTGAAATCTGCTTTTCTTATACAGATCACTGTTACAGATGAGGAAGTTAGCAACCCATCCATTTTAGATCTGGTGAGAACTCCCCAAATGAGGAAATGCACGCTCATACTTATGTTTGCTTGGTAAGTTTCCAGTGGATTTAAAACTTGTGCAGTCCACCACTTCCTTCGAATCAGGTGACATTACCTTTTATTTGCCAATGCTGATGCAGGTTCACAAGTGCAGTGGTGTACCAAGGCCTTGTCATGCGCCTGGGAATCACAGGAGGCAACCTCTACATAGACTTTTTGATCTCAGGAGTCATGGAGCTGCCAGCAGCTCTGCTGATCTTACTGACCATCGAACCCATTGGACGACGCCTCCCCTTTGCAGCAAGCAACATTGTGGCAGGGGTGGCGTGCCTTGTCACTGCGTTCTTACCGGAAGGTAATTTTCCCTCACACTGGTTTGGTAACTGCTGAAAAACTTGAAAACACTTATCAAAATAATTATGCATGAGGAATAACTTTTTTTTTAGGAAGTGTGTGCTGATATTGAAGCCTTGGTACCAAGTAAGCGTCAGCAGCATTGCTCACGGTTCTGCTTAATCAGTGAAAAGACTTCGAGGATATAAGATATTCTCTTATAGATTTTTCTCTTTTCTTAATTTTATATGCATTTATTGATGAAATACTTTGCTAAATCTAGCTCACAATGATGTGATTTGCTTTTGATCATCTTTTTCTGATTTCCTTCTGTGAGGTGGCTGACATTGCTTAACACATCTCTAAGCATTTGCCATCTACAGGCACCCTGCTAAGCACTAAGGTCAAGACAACACAAGAGGAATTTCTCAGCTTTGAAAGTGTCATGGCCATTCAGGGCTATCAGCACTTTAACATCTTCACAATTATTTGTGATAAATGAATTAACACAATTATTTACAAGATTTAGATACAGAAAAAGAAGAAAGAAGCAAAGAAGGGGTGGAGGAGGAAGAAAGGAGGGAGAACAGGGAGGCAGACTGGGGCAGGTAGCTCTGTGATAGAACACTTTCCCTAGCATGTGTGATGTCCTGGCTCAACATTACAAAAAAAAAGTAGGAAAGAGGAAAAAAATTTGATGGGAGAAGAAATTAATGCTTGAGAGCTCAGAAAATCTCCCCAGAAGTAAGAATGAGGCATTCATGGAGAATGCATATATCAGAAGGTAGGAGAAAAACAGTGTTTCCAAAATAGAGAACAGATCCAAGAAATATGAAAACTTTTGTGGCTTCAAGAACAAAGAATCTTTTGGCTATGGCTAGAATCCAGGCCAAGAGACCTAAGGATGGTCAGCCAGTCACCAATATGACTGTCACTGCTGGCCATGCCAGGGGCATGGCATTGCCCTGGAGCCCCAGGAGAGGAAGTGAGCTTGTTATAACTAACGTAGTTTGGACAGTGGGTGTGGGAGGGCAAGATGCTGAAAGCTGGTAGTAAGCCTGGGCAATCACACAGGATGGAAAAGAGTTCCTTTCAGTAATGCGATGGTTATGTTTTCAGAGCTTGGTTGCTAGAGGGGGATAGGTTTGGGGTAAAGAGGAAGTCAGGGGCTGTATGTGCCTCCCAAAAGCATGATTAAGACAACTGGATGATCTCTGCCATAGACACAAAAGCAGTGTGAGTCAGAGTATTATTTCCATTTTCAGAGGTGTGGATCAGGGATTATGCAGAGAGCTACATTCTCTGGTGGTCATTTGCTTCTGCATAAAAGGTTCTCTTGCTTTGAGAATCTTCTGAGCATCAGGAAAGGCACTGGTAATACTGAGGAGGCTAGAACTGTCAGGCATTTATTTAGAAAACACTTGATTCATTAAATGCAGATTTATGAATTCTCAAGATACCAGGTAGACCATAAATAAAATCCCAACTTACATTCCCCATTAGAATTGTTCACTAAATTTTATTTCAAAACTCAGAATAGATGGTACATTCAGAAGAGATTCAAAATTGTATTTTAAATTCTGCATCCTTTCTTCAAGAAATGAGATATTACTCTAATTGTCTGTAGTAGTTTGACCAGGTCCCCAGTCACAGAGGGATGTTTTTCTGTTTCACGTAATTCTTCAGAAGATGATGTCAGCTGTTTTGTTTCGTTTTGTATTGTTTTGTTTTGTTTTTAGTGTGTGGGGGTGTGTGTGGGTGTATATGTTTGTATATGTTGGTCTTTGTCACCCAAACATGTCCGATTCCACTTCAAAATGAATTTAGCATAATTTCTTTTCTTCTTTCTCCCTTAACAAACAATGTGGTGCCTCAGCGACTTTGCTTTTGTTACACATTTCAACAAAATATCTGCCTCAGTGTAGTTACCTTTTATGGCTTTTTCTGATTTACTGAATTGACTAGTTATTTTTCTGAACTAACCACATAGTTTTCTCTCAGTGTGTGTGTGTGTGTGTGTGTGTGTGTGTTTATTGAACACGGTTCAACAAACAGTTCTTGAGTTGTATTTCTATAATCTAACCTGGCTCAGAAAGGCATCTCTAGCACACTAAAATCTTAGCTGTCGTTCTAGTTACTGTTATTCAATATTGTTTACTGCATTTCATGAATCTATCATTTGGTTTTAAAATTGGCAAGGACTAAGGAGTGGGGGACACTAGGCCATGCCTTTTATGGTTTTGTAAAATGTTAATGAAATCAGACCTTAACTTCTCTTTCAAATGTTCTGTGTTCACAGGAATACCATGGTTAAGGAAAACAGTTGCTACACTGGGAAGACTAGGGATAACCATGGCCTTTGAAATTGTTTATTTAGTAAATTCAGAATTGTACCCAACAACATTAAGGTAATTCCAACATATATATTATATATATATATCATAGTTCACTCTGTAGCCAAATGTTCTCTTCTGTTTCCTAATATGTAATATATTAGCCTGGGCTAAATTCAGCCAGTTAAAAAAAAAAAGATATTCTATAAGTTATAGCTATGTTCTGCATTGCTACCTGCTGCATTTTGCAATATAGTATAAGTATTAAATACTTTCCATATCGGTATCTTTATATATAGCTGTAACCTTGGGGGGAAACACTAAGTTTGGAATTAGGAACCTCTTAGTGCACTTTCTCAGATTGCATATTAAATGCGTACTCATCCTCACTGTCATATTTCAAGGCTGTGGCTCCTCTTTTAACCATATTGAGTGTGTAACATTTGTGAACAGCTGATTCTTGAAGGATATTGTGAAACCATTCATGAAATGGCACAATTCGGGTTTCATGCTGTGGGAACACTCTTCTGGGTACACTGTTTAGGGCACCAGGTAGAACTTGGGTGTTATGGAGCCAGATCGTGAAGCTGAGGGATGAATGTCTTCCTACCAACACTGGAGACTTTCTCATTATCCTCAATGCGAGGTAGGATCAAATGGAAATGGTTTACTTCAAATACAAGAGAAATGTGACTTTCAAAGTTAAAAGCAATAGAAATGGCAAATATTGTTACAATTTCTATTATTTATGTATTTTCTTGTATCAGAAGTTAGCTCAGGACCTTGTGCTTGTGAGACAGGCACTGTGCCACTGAGCTATATCCTTGGTCCAATTTCTAATATGTAATATCTGAATATTTTGATCACCTTGAATATCTAAGCTGTTTTAATTTAACTGTTTTTCATTCTGCAGAAACTTTGGTGTTTCACTCTGCTCAGGTGTGTGTGACTTTGGGGGAATCATAGCCCCATTTCTACTCTTTCGACTAGCAGCCGTGTGGCTAGAACTACCTCTGATCATCTTCGGTAGGAATTCACTTTGTGTGTTACTATCCAGTGCTTTTCTTTTACCTTTTTTTCATTAATACAACCTGTATGATTACTACATTTGATTTTATTTACATTTCATCTTTTGGTAACAGCTGTTTAAGTTTTAAGGAGCCAATCTGTTCACAATAAAATTTGAAATTCTGCAAAGTTTTAAAGTACTTTATATTAATGTTCAAGTTAGCCTTAAGTTCTGAGCTAAAACCAAACATTAAAAAGCCCTTTTATAATATTGTGGAACAAAACATAATTTCCGGAGGGCCACTTTAGACCTTCAGTATGTTTAAAATTCAACACAAAGACTAACTGTATTTTTAAATTATCAGTATTTACTAATACTAGATCTTAATTTGCTTTGATGCTAAATATGCTATGCAGAAAGAACACAGAACATAAAATCCCTTCCACATATCCACATATCTTATAACCTTTTCCACATGCCTCAAATTCACACCCTGCTTTCCACCTCCAGTCTCCACAGAACTCATGAATTGACAGAGTCCTGGTCTCAGGAGGCACCGGGAGGTGCTTCCATGCTGTTCCCTGTTTAACAAACACCCTGTCCCCAGCAGTGAAAGACAAGAGTTGCCTCCTTTCTTGCCCTATCTTTCCTCCTCCATTTCCTTACTTTCCATAGAGATTGTTGTACAGCAGTTGAAATTTGAATGACAATATTTCGTCCAGGAGGCCATACATTCTGATTCTTCCAAAACTCTGATAGTACTAAGAACAGAAAATCAACTTGTAACTACCTAACATCAGTGATCTTAGTACAAAAACATTTCAAATTATTTTATGAGATTCATAATGAAACTCAGTGTCAGTACTGCAGCCAGGATGAAAAGCAAAGAGGCACCACTGTCCAAACAGGAGAAGGCAGTCAAGGCAAAGTATTAGCGTAGTCCTAGGAGACTGCAGTGAGTCTGAGGGGAGTGCCACACAAACTGGCTAGGGCTAGGGCAGGCTGTACCCTCCCAGAGCTGGTGGGGAGGAGGCCAAGTTCCTGAAAACTCAGGGTTAGTAGAGGATAAAAAATCCTGAACATGTCATGTCTTGGGGAGAGTCAAGGAGAGAGTGTTTGGGAGGCAAGGAAGAAGCCTGGAGTCCTAGGGTATGATCTGAAGTGAGAAGAAGCTCTCCATGCAGTTGTGGGCTATGCTCCAGGCAGTAGAGGCCTAAAGCAAAGATCAGAGTCCAGTGTGTGAAAAGTGGGGCCTTATGGAAATTATTGCCAGGGGAGACAGGTACAGATCACCAAGGATTTTTTAAGATATATAGAAATTTTGCTCTTTATCTGATGACTGGGAAAGCACTTCAGAGCCTGACAAACCACTGCAGCCAACATAGCTACTGTATCTTAGAAACAGGATGCAGATGGCAGACAGGCAGTTGAATTAGAGGGGGATTGAGCCAGCTGTGAGATGATTAAAAGAATGCTATAACTGAGTAGTAAGACTGTAGTGGCTTGGTTTAAAAAGACAATGACAGCAGAATGGAAAGGAAGCATCTTAGGAATTAGATTGGCAGGTGGAGTACTTGACAGACCCAGCAGCCAAGGAGCCATGAGATGGGTGGCCCAGGAACCTGCAAATGAAAGACAAGCACTAGCAGGGGGTTGTCGCAGGATGAAGTAGCTGTAAGAATCCAAGTCAAAATATTGAAAACCTAGGAGACGGGCTGTCACTGAGCCCAGAAGAGAAATGTGGCTCTGAGAAGGGAATTCAGCAATGTCTGAATGCAGGATCACCAGTGAAAAGGGAGCAGTGACCAGGATGAAGGAAAGGTAGGTGTAACTCTAGAGTGGGCAACAAAGCCCAGTAGCAGTGGCATTGGATCTGATGGCAAAGGCAATTGGTGACCTGGCTAGAGGAGGACCAGGGAAGATGCAGGGCAGGAACAGTGCAAGGTAGTGTTGGATGTGTGACATGGGTTGACATACTAAGACTGGCTCCTGTCAGCTCACCAGGAAACTGATTGTGACATTTTTAAGAATTCTGAGAGCTAGTCAGTCATTAAATACAACCATGATTAAAAATTAGAGTTTATAAAATATATTAAAAGCAGAGGACATAAATACTTAACATTCACTAGTTCCTAATTCATGTGCCAAATTTTTACTATTAGGGGTGATCTTCAGGTTATTTATTCTACTGTATCTTTCTGGTGGGAATACAATGGAATAGAGCTCTACTGTCTGTCTGTCCATGAGGCTGTGTTCCCTGAGGTTGTGCTGTATCTTGGAGTGTTCATGGTGAGAGCATTTATACCATGGAAATGAGCAAAGCTGTAAGTCAGGACTTTATTGTTCAGAGCCAACTATTAGCACACTGCACACTATTAGCACACTGTGCACTATTAGCACACTGCACACTACTAGCACACATTAGCATTTATCAACACACTGCTAAGATAGGGGTGAGAAATAGGCAATTACAATGTATCCTGTATTTGGACTCCAAAGAACAGAAAAGTGGAGGGTGAGCCTAACAGACGGCTTGTTAGAGATGTTCCAGTGTGTTGGAATATTCCTACTACTCTGTTGAAGATGCTGGAGAATAGATTAATCAATATAATAAGGACCCCAAATGACAGGTCTCAGTGACATTTCACTCTTGACAGTAGCAAGGACAAGTCTTAGAGTGGAAGGAATGGGAAGGAGAGGATTCAATTAAGTTTTAGTGTCAGGAAAAGAAAGAGGGATCCTCTCTGGTTCTGCTTTCCTTGTGAAGCAGGAGATAAAATCTTGAGTGCTTAGCTTGGTTGATACTTAGCAAACAAAGTCATGCACCATGTAAAGATGTTTTGGTCAGTGACCCACAATATCATCTTATGGTGATCCTACAAAACTGTGTTGCCTAGTGATGTCACAGCTGCTTTAATCTGTATAAATATACAGGACTCTAAAATGTTCACACAACAAAAATTCACCTATAGATGCATTTCACAGAACATCTTCCTGTCATTAAGTGACACAGGACTATAATTGCTAAATGTTTGAATGAACAGCTATATGCCAAGAGTCCAGGGCCCAAGGTGTGGTACAGAATTTGAGGAGGGTGAGGGACATTTAAGATCCTTGAAGAGCTGAGTAGGGTAAGCAAAGGATCCCTGTGGTTGAGAGGACAAACTAAGGTCAGTGAGCATGGCAGCTTCCAGAGTAGGCAGGGAGCCAGAAGGGTCAGCTTGCGCTGCTGCAGTGGTAATGCCTTTCCCCTTTTACAGGTATCCTGGCTTCGGTTTGTGGTGGCCTCGTGATGCTTTTACCTGAAACTAAGGGTATTGCCTTGCCAGAGACAGTGGATGATGTTGAAAAACTTGGCAGGTATTGTACAAAATTCAGCACATCCTAAAGTAAAGCAGAATTTTAGATGCTTGGGGAAAAGATGTTGTTGAGAAAATCAAACATCCATAGGAAATGATAACATTAAATCCACCTTTCATATAATAAGCAAAAAAGAAGAAAAAGAAAAGAAGAGGAAGAGGAGGAGGAGGAAGGACAATTTAAAAATCCTATGCTATAAAAGAATATGTACTATTTTTAAAATGTGATTGGGAAGCATTTCCAAGTAAGATGTTAAAAAATCACAAGTTATCTTAAAAAAAGGGACTGATAAATGACAGAGTGAAGTAACTTAAATGTGCATTAAAGATGGTAACTATAATGTGGTTCACTACACCAAGATGAAAAGAAGCAAAGGTTGTCTACATGGAGCGCATGGGAAGCTTCTTGGTATTGGTTACACAAACAATGTGCTACCATGTTTATTAAAAAATAAACCAATAACAACCCCTGTGATGAGAAGACAGATGACAGAAAGATAGATAATATATAATTAATAAGTGAAGATGGGCAGATGGATGGATGGATAGATAGGTAGATAGATGAGACAGATGAGTAAGAGAGAGTGAGAATGAGTTTTAGGGGAGATTTAAATACAGTGCTCCCTTGGTTGTCAAACAGCTCCAATCTCGAACTTTTCACTGCTTGAACAGCGAAGTTTAAAAAAATTCAGCTCAGTGTTCGCAACTTTGCTCGATAGTCAAAGCAAAAGTCCAACTTGAAAATAGCTGTACAGGCCAAGAGTGAGTCATGTACTGTAACTAGCCATGGTCACAAAGAGGAGCTGCTTCAGGCTAAGCGCCACTCTCTCCCAGACAACGTAAGTGCCTTAATGTTTCTGTAATTTTGTAACAAAAGGCAGAGTAAATTAATTACACCTAGTTCTTACCCTTGAAAAATAATCTAGGAATATGATTTATGTTCTACAAACTAAGGTCATTTGTTACAACCCATGGTTATTTACTCTGGAACAAAACTACTTAGCATCAAATTATCAAAACCTGTTGGTGTATTTAGTCCCTTCTAAAACTGCAGGGAATTAGTCTGCCATTTCTACTGTCTTTTTCACATCGACAGCTTACTTCCAAGCCATAGATTGCTTAGTAGAAATTCATGAGGAACTTGCAAGCTAAAATGCTAATTAACCCCATTCAGGGTCTGAAAGCAGATCAAAATGAGCCACACAGTTATTCTGGCTACTTTTGAGTTGAGTTGCTAAACAAGAGGTTATGCATCAGTGTATTTGACCAAAGCCAACCATGTTACTGAGTAATAATATCACTTTCTTCTAATTTGTCACACAGTTGCTCACACAGACTTTATCTTTTCTCTTTTGTTTGGTAAACTCGAATAAACTTGGCAGGAAAAAGAAAACCCAGGTTTCCAACTCTCACCTGTGAGACCCCTGCAAAGCCAAGAAAGGAGCTGTTGAAGTCGAGCCTCCTGGAGAAACTGAGCCTCCAGAGATGTACCTGTGCACTTCAGCTTCATTACGTGGCACTGATTCAAGTGTCTCTAATACCATATAAAGACCTGCAGGCTATTTTTATACAATATTGGGTGAGTTCAGATTATCATGCTATTGAAGTGTCTGGGAGCACATGATACATGGCTGAGTTAGCAAAGAGCCAACTCAGTGCACAACCCATTCGAATGGTGGGGGGTTTTTTCTGTTTGTTTGTTTGTTTGCTTGTTTGTTTTGTTTTTTCTGGTATTGGGATCAGCAGTCTCTGACTGATTTGGTTAAAGAGCAGCAAGAGAAGCCCTAAGTGATCCTTGCCAGGAATGCAGGTTGTACAATCAAGGATCCAGGAAAGGTGTGTGGAGACGCATTCCTCACATCTGATTAAAGGACGCAGCACTGAATGAAGTGCCAAGGAGACTTCATGAAGAAGTCTTCATGATGACTTGCCCAGGCCACACAAACTTTGTGTGGATAGGCAAAATGAGTAACAAAAGGAAATCTTGCCAATGAGAGATAAATTTCTATGAAGAGATCATACATATGTGTGACAGTATTAAGGTGCATGTTCTGGTGGTAAAATGAACTTTGTGCATGTGTATGTGTGTGGGGTACTGGGGATAGGACCCAGTACCTCATGCATGCTAGGTAGATGCTCTACCATTGTACTACGCCCCCAGCTAAAATAAACTTCTTAATCTTTAAAGCACATCAGAATTTCATGTAAGTGTTCTATTCATCAATGAAGGAAACACAGCTTTTTGAGGATTTAATGTTCCATTCAGCCCGTATTCACAGACACTGATGTTTTTGCTTTTCTTTGTGTCTCTTTGCTATAAGATGGTCTTTGCTTTTTGGTACTATCACCTTTGAGTTGTATTTGGAATTGATATTTTTGTTTGATAACAATAAAAAAATTGAATTGTTTTAAAAAAAAATCCTTTCTCTTTCTTTTGAACATGTGTCACCATAAAATACTATTGCTAAATAACAGTGTGAGCCACCTGTACTTTCCCCACTTGACAGCCAGTTGGGGGCAGGAGGTGAAGTGGTTTGTTGTTTTGGTTGATATCCTTCCTGTACCCACATGTGACCCAGAGCAGCACCCAGACTCTCAAGTTGGTCCTGCAGTATACTTCCAGTGCCAGGTTCACATGACACACAACTCTGTTCCATGCATCATGGGCTGGGCTAAAGTTGAGTCATCGGTAATGGATTTAATTCCTAAGAACAGTGCTTGTTCTCTTGACTCCCCACATGTGTGGCAGCCTCGAAAACATTCATGTCAGTACCGGGAGACAAAAGGCATTAAAGATGAATGTTGAGCCACTTTTAGTTGATGTAGTAAATTTAGCAAGTCCTGGGTGACTTGCTAAGACATCACAGGCTTCCTAGTCCTATATGCAACAGTTCCTTGTAGAAATGAGCTGAATCACTTTAGCTTTTCCCTTAAAACTGGTAGAGTGAAGAAGATAAGATATTCTTCCCCCATGCCAAAAAAATTAAATCAAAGAAAGTACACAGTTTATTTGGAACATATGTCATAGCTGTGTTGCCTTATTATTAGAATTCAACAGTCCACAGACCAGATTTATTCACAAAAATACAAAAATGCCAAAGGTTGACAGTAGATGGTAGCTAAGTACAATGTCTTAGTCTGATTACTATCAAATTATTTCTAAGCTTTCTAAACTCCCTACCCATGTTCCAGTTTCTAGGTAAGCTTATGCTTCATTCTGTCACCCATCCAATTAATTAATTCTCATTGTTTCTTCAATCCAGTTAACAAACCTTGAAACACGAACGTAGACACCAGGCTTATTGGGGCGTGCACAACCAAGACCCCAGGAAGTAACTCCTTGTAAAATGTACTTGTCCTTCTCAAAACAAACCAGAGGCCCTCCACTGTCACCCTGGAGACAATGGAGGGAAAAGTGCATTAGAGGGCTAAACTAGCCTCCCTTTATGATGGGTATAATAATACCCATAATACCCTCTGTTAACCCCTAGATAGATTTTTCTCAGCATTTTTAATCACAAAGGAACTTAATAATATCATCTGAGCATCTGCAGTGTTTTAAGTACTTAGAATCTATTTAGCAGAACACCATTTAGTTATCCCTGGGAAAAAATCTCTTATCCCCTCCTGCTTTGGGGCTTCTTGTAGGCCTGGCTACCCTGAGCCAAGAGGTACAGGGCATCTCTGACCTGGACCCTCAACCCCCTTCCTTTCTGAAAAGCCCCCCCAACTCAGACCTACTTCACCAAGAAAACATGTGGCCTATGGAAGTTACAGTACCAACCACTCCCTCTCAGTCTCAAGCCCAAGCCTGAGAAACCTTCTTAGATTCTCTGCATAATCCTTGGGGAAGACATAAGGGGCTTCTTGGCAACATTATGACTGGGGTTTGGGGCTGGCAAATCCTTCCCACTTGGCCACACCGGGACTGAAATATTCATGGAACCAAGTCAAACCCAGACCAAGTCTGATCTGAGTCTCTTTAGTCCTTTCTTACCTGGCAACTGTCTACGCCACCAGCCAAATGCCCGGCACAGAGCTCGCTGGGTTTGACTCTGCCATTCAGGTACTCAAAGCGGTTGCATACCTTATTCTCAATCACGGGGAGCTGGGCCTCCTTGAGAAGGCCAGCACCATAGGTTCCTGTGTTTAGAGTAAAAAGACAGTTACTGGACCCATACCTGTATTCAAGGCAACTGCTAGAACAACAGAGCAGCAATGACAGATCTCTTTGTTTGATGAGGCAACCAGATAACATGAGGAGCCAGTCCTAATGGTATTAGAACCTTTCCCCGTTACTTGAAAGTATAATCTTGCTATAAGCCGATATGCTGTCATGACCTGCTGCACTTAACAATCTGGGCTTCTTGATGGTGTTTGACTGTTTGACTTTTAGAAACAAATTATTTTTAATATGCAAAGGAAGTTTGAGAAATAAAGTGGTTGCTATTTTTATATAGTCTTCTTTAGGCTTTTTTATGCTTCATTTACTACCTAGACCATATCATACAACTTCAAACCTTGATTTTTTTTTCACTCACCATTATAACATAAGGACTTTTTAATTAATGCCACAATCTTTATCATATTTTAATAAGGTATGACTGCTCGGTGGCTGTGAGGTCTCCTTTTTTGGGAGAGAGGAAAATGGTCTGGAAATATAGGGATGGCTGCACAACATTTTCAGTGCTGTACACTTCAAATTCATTAAATAGTAAATTTTATTTTGCATATATTTTGCCTTAATAAAAGAGAAGAACTATCATTCATTGAGAATTAACTTCAACAACAAGCTCATACTATGATGCATCTCGTCTAACCATCACATCAGCCCTATGAACTGGGCACTGTTGTGATTCCTGGAGTACAGTTAAGGACATGGAGGCTTGGAGAGGTTATGGTGTTGGCCTTGAACTTAGATCTGTGGAGTTATTACCTGGATCCTGCATGACCATGCTTGTTGTATCCTTCTCTTGCTTTCAGTGTTCTTCATCTCTGTTCATACAGTTTTTTCCTTAGTCCCTAATATTTTCTTATTTCTAAGTTCCCAGAAACCATATAGACAAATTTATGATTCCCAATAACATTGCCAAATTACTTTCTAAAAGGATGTGAAAGGGGAAAACGCACTGGGAAAACATACTTCATCATACCCTTCTGAGTATTCTTACTTTAATATCATTAAAATTTTGCCTTTAAAAAAATTTGCTAATGTAATAGATTGAAGTTGTCTTGATTATTTTCCTAATTTACATTTGTTTGACAATGAGGGAGAGGAGAAACTTTCATATGTACTTGTTTTACTAGTTGTATTTCTTCTCTTTCTGAAAAACTGCTTTTTCCTTCCTTACAAAATTGAAATAGAGTATTCACAGACTTGCCAGAAAAAAATACTGCTTTTCCAGATGGAAACACCCAGGATGTCTCAGTGTTTGCCAGATAATCCAGTTTTCCAATTCTGCAAGTCCAGCTTTCCCAGGGCTCTGCAACAAATCTTTACTTTGCTAGAACAGCCAAGAAATGACATCTATCTCTTCCCTAAGACACTTAACCTAGATGACTGTCTTTCGTTCGGAAAACTTGGACTCAACCTGGAGATCACTAACACCTGTAAGAGGATTGTCTGAATGTCATAGTTCAAAGCTGAGCTCAACCCTGGCTGGGCAGCTGTCCTGGTGAAAGGTCCTGACTATAAGCACTGAGCAGTGAGGAGCACTGCTTAAATTGAGAGGAGTGCCTTTTCCAAACATTCTGCTGAACCATGTAGGATGGCACATGCTTATAATCTTAGCAACCCTGAAGGCTGAGACAGGAAGATCGCAGGTCCAAGCCCATCCTGCGCATTTTTTTTTTTCCTGTCTTTTTGAGACAGGGTCTCACTATGCAGTTCAGGCTGGCCTTGAGCTCACTTTGTAGCCCAGGCTGGGTCTAGAACTCGCAACGATCCTCCTGCCTCAGCCTCTTGACTGCTGGGATTACAGGCCTGAACCACCACGCCCGGCCATCCTGAGCATCTTAATGACTTATTCTTTTATGTACTTTCTCAGCAAGAGAGATGTTCTGACATGGAAAATAGCCACCCCTGAATAACCGGTAGTTGGTGTGGTCTGTGGGGACGTGCTGCCATCCTGTGGCTAAAGTAGAGAAGGCATGTCTTGGGCCCCGCAGGTTGTGGGGACCTCAGCAGAACAGAAGCCCTAGTTGAAGTAGAAGGAGGGAGTGGCAGGGAGGTCCAACAGCAGTAACAGGTCCAACATGCCCCTGGGCAGAGCTGGTGAAGTGCTGAGCTGGGAGAATCTCTCAGCCTCAACACTGACATTATGCTTGGACTGTGAAAGTCAAGGAAATTCTTGGAAATAAGAAGAGGAGACAGGAAGAATTTGGATCTCACATTGGAAAGATGAAATATTGATCCATCTGCAGTCTTTATGGCTATTGAGGAATTGGTAAATAGGTCTCAGTTATGGTACATGACTCCTGGCCAGTTAATATGCTGAGAATCATTTCCCCAGTACATGAGTTGTAGGACTGAGAGTGACGGAGCCCAGAATAGACAGTGGCTAGAAATATGTGGGTGGGGTTGAGAGAGAAGAAACAGTGAATGCACTTGGGAATCAAGCAGGACCGGACTCCATCAGGACTCAGTCACACATCGACTATGTGATAGTGATGATGCTGATGCGGATGGTGGTCGTGGTGGCAATGGTGATGGTCATGGTGAAGATGGCGTGGGTTATGATGGGGACAATGGTGGTGATGGTAAGGTGGAAGATGGTAATCATAGTCGCGCTAGTGATAATCATGGTGATAGTCACAATGATAACAGAGATGGTGATGACAGTGATGATCATGGTGACATGACAAGGGCAATAATGGTAGTGATGATGGTGACAGTGAGGTGGGGGTGTTGATGGTCCTGGTGGGGGTGATAATATTGGTGGAGATTGTTGCAATGATGATAATGATGACAGTGACAATAATGATAGAGATGATGGCAGTGGTGATTAATTTTTGTTGTTTTATGCCATTTTGGAGAATCCAGTATGGCTAACTTCACATGAAAATTCATGCAGTACTCTTAATTCATGGGCTTTGTCAAAACCCTCTCACCTGGAGAAGCAATGTGAACATTGCAATTTAGGTATAAGAAATTCAAAGAAACAGTCCCCCTACCCTTGCCCATGATGGTTACTTCTTATGGAGGCATAGGCAGCAGATAAAATCAGGAAAGGATGGGCCTACATTCATGGAGAAATACTTCTGCAACTTTCTCCAAAATTCTCATTCCATCATGTAGGGCAGTAGGTCAAAGCCTAGCAGTTACACGGATCCTTGAATTCATCTCACCTTTGGTTTCTCCCCAGCCAGTGATATAACATAATGTTCGGTCAGCGACTACATAATTTTGGGATGGCAGACAAGCTGGGATTACTTTGTCAGTGATCATAGCAGGACTGAAAGGGAAAAATCAAAAGTTATATGCTGTCCTGCTAGAAACTTCTTTACTTCATCTGTGGATCACCTATAATCTGTTTCAGAGACCAGAACCATATAAGCTGCTATTTCCCCACTGCATCCTGAAAGTAACTTTTCATCCTGACAGTTGTCTACAGTTTCCTAAGGACTAAACACATGTAAGGGTCCATTTTTAAAGCATCAATTAATTGAATATAAGAAACTTTTGGTTTCCATCACTTATAGGAGTAGAGATGGCAAAGCCTCATTCTGCATGTACATCCTGGACCTGACTGGAATTTTATGCCAAATGTATCCTCTTACATTACTGTAAGAGGGCATTGATAGGAGGCAGACCATCCAGCCAAAACAGTGTCATGAGGCAGGTGCTCATGTGTCCACTCTGAATTGCTCCATCTTTGGGATCTCCTCATCAGTAAACATCACAAGACCATGATTGTAAAAAGCCACCACAGCACTGGACACCAATCAAAGAGGATTACAAGTAAGCACCTGGTATAAGTAATTATATTGTTTCCAAAGAACATGCTTAGAGTTCCAGAGACTCTCAAACATTAGAACTTTGACTTTTAGACCTAATTCTGCTCTAGCGAGTTCAAGGAGAAAAAGGACTAGAAATGAGAAATGCCCACTTCTGGTTAAAATTCATCGTTGCCAACTTCAAAGCAGAAATGCTTTTCTGGAGGCACCAGAATAGACCCAGCCTCTTTTCTGGATGGCATTCTATGGATTCCTTCATGGGACAGTGTCTTAGGCCCTTGGGATGTGGAGGGTGTACAAGGTGCACTAAACTTAAAATGCACTGGCCTGTTAGACAATATTTTCAGGTCCCAAATATTACTAAATTGCTTGTGTAGGCCATCAAATGACCCCAGGATGACAAAGGTCAAAGGGGACCTTACATTTGAATATTTGCTAGAGAGTATCTGGGGGAGGACACTGGAGACTATGAAGGAAATCAGCTACTTTTAAGGCTACACCAGGCAGTTTCCTTCTTGCCTTTCTAGAATGTCAAAATATCCCAAGATATCAACTCTCAGTTTACAGACCAAGAAGTCACCCATGTCTGTGACCAGACCCAGAAACACAGTTCTCATCTCCTGACCACAGCATTGTGTTGATCCAGACAGCCCTTGTCACTGCCAGCACCACCATGCCATTTTCTGAAACCTGTCATGCACGGCTAATGTGCCCTGCTTGCCCACTGCCTGTCCCAAGCACATGTTTCTCAAAATAGTGGTCTGTTTGTGAGCTGTATATTGGAATCTCTTAGCAAATATTCCTAACTTTGGAGCCTGTTCAGGCTTAACAAACTACCATTTCAACAGGAAAAATGAAGCCAAAAGGATTAGAATGATATAATTTCAAAACATGTTTGTGCATGTTTTGTTTTGTTTTTATGTTATGGTTTTTAAAAGTGCTTTCAAATACATAATCTCCCTTGGTTCTCTTAAACGTTAAGAAGAATCAGGAAAGGGCTGGACTATGGCAGAGACTGTCGAACTGAGATCCTGGTGTTTTTCTTTCTCTTAGGCTTTGAATGAAGCACTTCTGGGGAGGAACTCTGATAGCTCCAGAGTGGGTGCTCAGTTGTCAGCTGGAATAATTGAATCATTCTCTAATCATGACTATGCATATTATCAGTGATGTTGAGGGGTCACAGTGGCCCTCATTTGTCAACTCCCTTTTTTTCCACAAGAAACTCAGTCCTGGTGCCTTCTTCAGGCACACAGATAGCATATGGAGGACTGGGGCCAAGTCTCGGGTCTGTGATGAAGTTTGATGGTGTTTCCCAAACTCTTATGCCTCTCACAGTGTAGACAGTACCTCCTCACCACTGCACCACAGGTACAGTTTATAAAACCCAGGTGTGAAACAAATGTCTCCACTCAGTTTAGGGTACAAACCAGGGTGAGCCCCTACCTGCTCAGCTTCAGTAAAGCAAGGTCTGCTCCACTGGGCTCCCGGAACAGCCTGGCCACGTTTATCGTCTGCACATGCGATTCAAGATTGATTTTTTCTTTGTGCGCACCCAGAACAACAGTGTAGTACAGTGGGTTTGAAGACCTAGAAAAGATGGTGATTTCAGGAGAAAAATAATCTCCCTCCTTCAATGGGTGCCCTGTCATGTTATCTATATCATCTGTCTCTCAAGACCCAAAGCCATCAGAATTGGTGACTCCAAAGTGACAAGAAATGAACTTCATGATTCACCTGAAGCTGGCAATTAAAGACTAGAAAACAGCCCACATCAGAGTACATGGCTCTGTCTGTTTTTTATCCAGGTCACAGAATCACCCATGTTAGGTCTGTTTTTTCCTACAGTTTCTAGAAATATTTCTCTCCCCTCTCACCCAATTGCCTTGGCAATTTTGCCACAGGCTTCTGCATATGCCCTCCCTGATGCCTGTGTCACTGCCATAATAAGAAGGGAGGGAATGAGGTGGGCAGTCTTAGGTCCTCATGCCCGTTACCCCTGATCATACTTATCCAAGCAGTGAGCTGCAGTCAGCACCCACTCCGGGGATATCAAAGTGCCTCCACAGAAGTGATCCATTCCAAGCCTAAGAGAAAGAAAATGCCAGGACCTTAGTTCTACAATCTTTAATTCAGCAATTCACAAACGTATACAAAAGTATTTTTTAAAACCTATCTGTAGGGGACTGGATTAAACACCCACTCCCTGAAAAAAGTGCCACATTTTTACAAATACCTCTATCTCTTTTTTTTTCATTACACAATGAGCCAATCGATATCTGTATAAACCTGCAAAGCAGCTTTAATATTTTCCAGCAACATCGGAGTTTGGCATAGGTTACTACATCTACAGATTTTGATAAGAACAACTCAGAGGTCTTTTTTTTGTAAATTACATTTTGGCCATTTTTAAAGTAAAGAAGCTAAAAAAATTTTTTTTAATTTTTATAGCTTTATTTCTGGAGAGAATGTAGAAGGAGAGACTGATACTCAGCTGTGTGAGTCTGATGCGAAGGGTTTGGTTTGGTTTGGTTTTGTGGCACTAGGAATTGAACCCCAGGGTTGTCACACTGAGCTATATCTCCAGTCCTTTTTTAAAATTATTTTTTATTTTGAGACAGGGTCTCATTAGGTCACTAAATTGCCCAGGCTGTAGAGGATGGGCTCAAACTCGTGATCTTCCTACCTCAGCCTTCTGGGATTCTGGGACTACAGGCCTGTATCATCATGCCTGGCTGATATGAAGTTTTTATAGAACCTACAAAAAGACATGATGTACACAGTTTCTAGGAATGTTCTTACCTTCTTCTAAGACTGATTTGCCAGGGCCAGGAATAAGGGTTGGCCACACAGCCACCTACGACCCTTCCAGGACATTTCTTTGGCTCTACTTGAGGCTTCCCACAGTCATATGAAGTCGGAGCTGTGACTCGACATGGGGAGAAAGTCACATTTGAGTCAAATTCTACCATATAGTTTAAGAACAATTCATAGCTTATTGCCAGACACCGAATTTATCATACATCTCAAAGCCTAAACTAAAGAACAAAATCATAAGTAGCTTTTGGAACAGTTTCTCTACGTTTCCAAAAGTTGTAGTAAACATCATAGAACCCTTGCCACTGAAGAAAATGTAAGTGCTTTTTATTATGGGAAGGTAATAAAATAAATTGTTATAATTCAGTATTCGAATGAGATCTTTTTGAGAGGAACTTTATTGGTACCTATGGATATTTGTAACGACTCAGTGTAATACGTGTAGAGCACTATCATCTATCATCATCATCATCTCCATTACCATCATCTTAGTCACACTCTGAACCATACAGGGTATCCTGAAGGCCACACTAGCCATCCCTGCCAAATCGCACTAAGGCTGCTATTTATGAGTGTGAGTGTGTGTGCACGCATGTGTGTATGACTGTAGGTAGCAAAGGTAACTCTGCTCAGCAGAAATATGGCTTCTCTCCACTAGCTTTAGCATAGCTCCTCCAGGGAGTATCGCATGCCTGACCCAAGACCACAGGGTCAACTGACAGAACACCTGCCTTTTCCTACCTTTCCTCTCCCTTTGTCTCCCACCTGCCCCCTCACATGAGCCTAACCCACAGCTTTCCTGGCAGTAGGGGCTGTGTCTTATCCTTGGTGCCCTCCACCAGTGGGGCTGCAAAGGTATCCTGAAATGCTTCTCCGTGGTCTGAAGCCTGCAAAGTCCTCAGAAATACAAATGTATTGTTCATAAAAACCATGTTCATAAAAACCATGATAAATTCTTACTGACTTAAGAAACCAAAGACTATGCACTCTAGAGAAGGTGAAACTTGGATTTTTCTAAATAACTTTCCCTTTTCCATGGTCTGTTCTGAGAATCTAAATACAGAGGTCTTTTTTCAAAAGGAAGCACACAGGGTCAAGATCTTCTCTTCTAATGCTGAGCATTGTACCTTGCATTTAATAGATGTGCATAAATATATTCAAATATATGTATTTTTACATGTGCAGTAAAATATATGTATATGAAAAATATATGCACTAAAATAATAATTAAAGATATAATGGTTACTCAAAACAATTTTTACTTATTATTTGTGTAAATGTATTCTTAGAAATGAAATGTTACTAAGTCATTCAACAAACGTACTTTGAGGGGCTAGGGATTTAGTTCAGCTGCGTAAGTGCCTGCCTTGCAAGCGTGTGGTTGAGAGTTCAATTCCCAGTACCGATTATAAAAAAACAAAAAAATGTAATTTTAAATAAATATTAGTACATAAGGAATATTATGTTGGCTAGTAGGAATTCCTTTAATTTTTGAGGTTAATATTAAAGAGAAAAATCATACAACCCTTAGTAAAACTGAGAATTTGGACTGAATAAACTACACTTCTAATTTCAGATCGCCTTACTTTTCTATGCCTTTACTTATGTGTCATTTGTATAGTGCTACTTGTATTAGTCACATTTCACACAGATTCTTTCAGGTGAGTTGTTTAAAAAAGTTTACATGCTAATCAATGGTACTTTTTAATTTTAAAGATGTGCTTTTCCTTATGAATTAAAAATCAGGTAAAGTTTGGTAAATTTTAAGAAAAATGATTATTAGGAAATTTTCCACTCAACAAAATCTAAAATTTCCCAGAAATTGAAAATCTTTAAAGAAAATGAGAAATGACCTTTAGACTAGACAAAATCATGGCCTAAGCATTTTTCAGTCTGAAAAATCTAAATAAAACTAGCAAAAAACACAGTGCACAGAAAAGATACCTATCATCCAGGATGGGCACGCTTTTAAACACTGACCTGGCATACTGAAACTGTAAGCCGAAACAAACACTTCCAACTTTAAGTTGTGTTTCTCAAGTATTGTGTGACAGTGACAGCGAACACACCATCTTACCATAAAACCGCCGGTCACTCCTCTCTGCTTCCTCCTTCAGGCTGGGCCCAGGTGCGCCCACACACAAACCGCCTACAGATTGGCTCCCCAGCTCCTAAGCACCGCCCCCCACTGCCTCAGATGCTGCTCCAAACAGGATTGCAGGCAGAGCTGCTTTCTCAGCTCCACATTTCCCTGTATTACAGACTTTACTTACAGTCAATCAGACCATGAAGAAGTCCACGGTAATTATCTGTAGCTAGGATAAATTCTGCTTGCAAGAGTTGGTCATCAGAAAGCAAAAATGTCTTAATTTTTGCCCATACACATAGAATTGTTATCTCAGTCTTTGAAGACATAGTATCAATTCTCCTTTCCCCAATTTATACCTCTTCCCCCCTCCCAGAATGTCTCCTGGAGACTAGAGGAAGAAACACAACATCCATCTCTAAATTAGGTGGTAAACATGTGGCTAATGAATAAGGATCTCAAGAGAAAGGAACTTTGGCGCCAATCAGAATGATGCATTCATTACTTTTGTTTGAATTCTTAGGTTGACAATTTAAAGATGTTCCAAATGCATTTGTATTTCCCTTCCTACTTCTCATCTACAGAATGGAAAAGTTTCCTATCCATGTGATTCAAAACTTGTTTTTTATGCATCCTAAACTAGACATCAAAGAGTTCAGGAAAATCATTCTGCAGTTTATTAGATTATTTCTAAGCTTGCACTTCAGGAATTATTTAGTTTATGTGTGTGCGTGTGTGTGGATGGGGTAATAGCAAAAGGGACCCGTACTGGATCAAGATGCCTATGAGGAAGAGAGGGCTCAAGAAAGAAATGGCCATTTCTTTCCCATAAACTTTAAGCTCAAAGCCCTGTGAGTTTGAGGATTTGCTTGTGTTTATAGATTGTTATTAAAGAGGCCATGACTGTATTTATTTAAGAAGTGTTTTCCTTAAAAAGAAAAAAAAATGAAGCAACTCACCACACTGAGGGACATCACAGTAGTCATAAAGTTTTGTTGGACTCAGTGTATAGCACCAGGGACCATTGACGTCATTGTCAGGGTTTCGGCAGTACTGAAAAGAGTCAGGGACTTGAGATACAGCTCCCCTGGGGCAGAGGAGGGACAAGGGTCCTGAGACATGCACATTTCACTACAATCCTTGCAAGAAGGAAGGAACTGTCTCTTTTTTCCCTTTCTTCCTTTTTTTCTTTCTTTTTCTGTCTTTCTTTCCTTCCTTCCTTCCTTTCTTCCTCCCTCCCTCCCTCCCTTCCTCCCTTTCTCCCTTCCTTCCTTCCACCTTATTTTGTTGTCAAAGTTATTTTATGTTGGTTGGTTGGTTGTAAAGCCTCTGAGTCACAAGACAACCTTAGTCATGTCTCCTTTCTCAAAAGTTAGTGAGCACATAAAGACAGCTTCCTACTGGGACGCTGGACCAGTGGAGATCTGAGAGACCCCACTGCGGAGGGCAATGGGACACATCTTGCACCTGGCTAGCTTCAGCAATCCTCTAGCTAGGACAAATATTGATTGCCATAGGTTCAGAAATGCTTATTCTTATGGATCACATACCCTCCATGGGTCAAGACAAAAAGACAGTGCCTTCCTTTTTCTCCCTGGGATATTGTGACACTATAAATATGTATTTGGTTTCTGATCCATAGTTTCTGACACCCAGTTCTTATGACGTTTACCATTTTCTGAGTGGAAACATCTGACATGGAGCTCCTAAATGCCTTGGAATTTCATGGGCAATAGGAGTATATTTTGTTCTAGCATAGATTGTTCAGCAAAAGGCAAAATAGAATCCAAATCTGAATGACTTACGTTCTCTTCCAAACCCGCCCGTGGATTAGTCTCTGGAGTGAAAATTCTGTGTTTGTGGGGCTCCTGGGCAGCCCATGCCTGGCATGGAATGTCACTAACAGTGATGGCCCTCTCGCCTCGATATTCTTTACCATATCCAACCATACAGTCTGTAGGAAGGAAAATGGGTAGTTATGCAGTAATATAGACCCGGTATGCGAGGGTGCTGAGCTTCTCTAAGGCGACAGACTCAGTGTCACAACCTTCAGAATCCCAGAGGGCTGAAAATTACAGCAAACACTGCATACTAAAGAAGTTGTTATTGACTAGGAAATAATCACAAATTTAGCAGGATGTCAGAAGGGAAAGTTTGGCAAAGACACTACGAAGGCACAATTTTACATCAGGGTGAGTAATAAGATAGAGCATCCTGGGGATTTGCACATTTACATTTTAAGGAAATCACCCACTCATGTTAATCAACAATCACAGCCTTGGCTTCCCAGAGGTGGTGCTGAGGCTCCTTCCACATGGCAGACCTTCAACCAACACTCATGTTCCTGTGTAACACAGTAGCTTCTGCATCCAAGTTTCCACTTTTCACATCCCCATGTCCAAGTGCATAGATGTCTGGTCACAGACTTCTCACCTGGTTCAGAAGTAGTCCTTACACCAGGAACTTGGCCAGGAGTCTGAAATTCCACAACAATGCCTCCTGTTTCTGAGCATTTCTTCAAGTTACAATACTCCCACCTGACACTCGGGTCAGTGGTGTAACACCAAGGGCTTTTATCAGCATCTGGATTCCTGCAGTAGTTCATTGTCAAGCCACTGTAAATTCCAAAACAGTGAGGTCATCACAGGTGGGGGAATTCAGATCCCTCTGAATTTTGTTAGGACAAAATGTTAGAAAATGACTTCAAAATATTCCCACAAAAGGTATAATAATGACACAAGCACAAATGGCCTTTTTAATCAAAAGCGATATATGGACCACAGAAAAACTGAGATAATACATAAATGTGTAAAAGAAAGTATCATATTCTGCCAAGTACATTCTCCAGGAATAACACATATAGATTCTAAAGTATAATTTTAGATTTTTTTAAAGCATGCACAAATCTACCTCTAAATCTCTATATGTCATTTGATAGGGTTTTGTAAGTTGGAAGTCAAACAACTACCCCTGCCAGGTGTGACAGCACATGCCTATAATGCCAGCACTCTGGGAGCTCAAGACAAGAGGATTACAAGTTCAAGCTCAGACTGAGAAATGTAGCAACTTAATGAGAACTTGGCTCAAAATGAAAAAAAAAAAAATTTAAATAGAAACGCTTGGAGATGTACTTTAGTGTGAAAGCCCAGAGTTCAATTCACAGACCACAAAACTAGACAAACAAATTATTATGTCATACAAGACATCTCCCAACCAGCTCCCTTAGTCTATTTATTTATAAGGTAACCAAACTATTACAGATATTTTTCATTTCACAACCTACATGTGTTTGGACTTCACAACCCATCACCACAACCTACGACTCCTTTTTATTTTTGCACGGTTCTGTACATCTTGTTTGTAGTCCTTTCAGTCCCTTTGCAGCCTTGTATGTATAGTACTGTTATTTTTGCTGAGTGTACTGTACCATGCAGTACCGTAGTTTTATACTCTATCACACATTACAGTACTGCATGCAAGAGTTATGTTAATAAAAGCAAAGTCATCAAGTTGGAGATTCCTTTGAACATGTCTTTGTCCTGAATATTGTAATGTACATACCATACAATTCCTCCTCTGCTAACCATTTTAATGACCTAGTTGCAGGAATGGTGCTCAGTAGTTAATGAGGGGTGTCAGACTAAGGAGCTGAATGTGTGAAAGTTGCTTTTAACTTTTTTCGTATTAGTTCCTAGTATCTGAGGATTCTGCAGTGACACCTCTCTTCTATTCCTGATGTTGTCAACTGAGTTTTTTCTTTTCATCATGATCAGTTTCGTCAGAAGTTTATCAGTTATGTTGATCTCTTTGAAAAGAGATAATTGTTTCATTGGTTTGCTAAATCTTTAGTCTATTTTCTTTTGCATCAATTTTCACTTATTTTTATAATTTCCTTCCTTCTGCTCATCTTACATTTTATTTTTCCTTTTCTGGGTTCTTATGTTGCTATTGTAGATCAAAAATTGTGTCAAAATTTTTTGTCTCAGGACCCCTCTACACTCTTTAGGAAATACTTAAAACAATAAATAGCTTTCATTATTGTGATATTGCATATCCTGTAAATACAGCATTGAAAATAAAACTGAGAATTTTAAAAAATAAGAATATGCAGCCACACATCCTGCTAACCAGATTGTGTCATAACACATTATGTAGCCTCTAGAACATGCCACTGCACACTTCTGAAACATTAAAATTAACAGGACATACAAAAATAATTTTTAAAAATTGAAAGCATTTTAACTTGATAGACTTTTTGAAGGAGTCTCAGGAACCCTCAATGTACCAGACCATACTTTGAGGATTTCTGTCTTATGTCACTGATTTTTAAATGTTTCTGTTTACAAATAACAGCATTTAAAGTTATAAAACTCTAAAAGTATTAGGTGCAACCCACAAGCTTTGATATACTATGTTTTTATTTTAATTGAGATCAAAACATTTCTAAATTACTTTGTGATTTCTTCTTTGACTCATAGATCATTTAGAAATGTGTTAGCTTCAAAATACTTGCGAATTTTCCAAATTTCTTTATATTTATATATATATATATATATATATATATGAAAATTAATTTAATTTTGTAGTGGTAGAAAACACATTGTATTATCTTAATCATTTTAACTTTATGGACATTTATTTAAAGGTTAAATACATGCTGCATCAAAGTGAATTCCCCATATGCACTTGAATGTTAACTCTGTAGTTGGAAATAGTGATAAAGAGGTTGATATTTTACTCTAAAATTTCTGATATCCTTTCTGATTTTTGTCTCCTTCTATAATTTGTCTTGAGAAGATATGTAACTGTGTTGAAGACATGTCCACCTATAAAGGGCTTGCCTATGTCTCTCCTTATTTGTTCATTTCTGCCTCATACACCTGAAGCTCTGTTACCAGGATAGTAAAACATTAGCATTTTAAGTGTTGAGAATAAATACTTTTATTAACCAAATGTTCTTTTTAGCTCTAGTATTATTTCTTGTCCTGAAATCTGCTTTATTTGATTTCATATTTTTTTTTTCCTTGATTCAAGTTTTCCTGGTACATCATTTCCCTACTTCGGTTTTTAATCTATGTCCTTATGTTTAAAGGGCAACTACTGTGAAGAAAACACAACTGGGCTTTAGTTTTCATTAAATTTAACAATATATGCACTTTAATCGAAATGTTTAATTTCTTTACATTTAATATCCTTATGATATAACTTGGTTAATTCTATAATAATGCTATACATTTTTAATTGTGTCATATCTTCTTCATTTTTTTTCCTTTTCCCACTTTTTTTGGAGAATTAAATTTCTTGTGTGGTTTTTTGAGACAGGGTCTTGTTTTGTAATTCAAGCTGGCTTTGACCTCATTGTATAGCCCAGACTGGTCTCAAACTCAAGGCAATCCTCCTGATCCTCCTGCCTTGGCTGAGATTACAGGCATGTGCCACCTTGCCCATCTTGAACATTCTTATTCTTATGTTTTCTTGTAGATTTAAATTATTACAATTGTGTTAGGATTTACAATAACCTTCTTTAACCTATTACACTAAATCATATATTGATTTTGCATAATTTGTCAGGTGTATTGGTGCAGGCCTATAACACCAGCACTCAGAATCTGAGACAGGATGATCAAAAGTTTGAGGTCAGCCTGGACTATATAGCAAATTCAAGATCAACTGAACTACATAGTGAGACCTTGTCTCAGAAACACAAACAAAAACTTGCATAATTTCATGGCTAACATAAGAAACTTACATCAAAACACTTCCATTCATCCCTATATTATATTATGGTACTGTTTCTATAATTTTTCCTTTTATGTATGTTAAAATAACAGTACATTGTTATTATTTTGCTTCAAGTAACTAGCCAGTTATCTCTTAAAGAAATTAAGAAATGAGATAAATGTCTTTTAAATTTATATTTGTATTTACCATTTCTAAACTTCTTCATTCTTAGTAGTGATTTAAATTTCCATCTAGCATTATTTTTCTTTGACTTAAATAACTTTCTTTAACATCCAGTATAATACAGGCCTGTTGGCAAAAAAAAAAAAAAAAAAAAAATCTCTCCCTGAGCAAACCCCTTTGGGGGCTGGTAGTATAATGTCATTAACATTCATTCTCAAGGGATATTTTGGCTGGATATACAGTTCTATTTTGATGCATTTTCTCCCTTCTTATTAAAGATATTTCTGGCTCCTGTAATTTCTGATGAGAAAATGTCATTTATTTTTGTCACTGCTTCTCATTGTAATTGTTTCTTTATTCTCTTGTTTCTTATAAGACTTTTTATCTTTGACTTCTGACAATATATGATGTAGCTAAGTAAGTTATGTGGTTTTATTTTTAAAGTATGGTTTTTTCTTAATGTTTCTTTTGTCCTGGGACTTGTTTTACACAGATATCAACTCTTGTATTTTTCTACAAGTCCTTGATACTCTCTGTGCTTTCCCCCCAGCCTTTGTTTTTCCTTTGTACAACTTTGAATTGCATTACTTTCCAGTTAACTCTTCTATAATATCAGTCTAATAGTGAGATAATCTGTCAAGTTTTCATTCAAAATATGTACATTTTTAAATTTTAGTTTATTTTTGGCTTTTATAATTTTTTTCTCTTGATATTACCATTTGTTTCCTTTAATTTGCCGCATGACTTTAAACACATATTAATTATATTTTAATTTTTTATCTTCTAATTCTGTCATTTTTATCATTCTGCACTATTTGTATTGGCTGTTTGTACTGGCCTGGTTATTGATCACATTTAATGCTGTGTATGTGTGCAGTACTGGGGACTCAATTCAGAGTCTTGGCACTGAGCTAATTCCCCAGCCTTTTTTGAGACAGGGTTTCACTAAGTCATTAATTTTCCCAGATCAGGTTCAAATTTGTTACCATCCTGACTCAGCCTCCCAGAGTTGGATTACAGACATGTGCCAGGCTTAAAGTGTTTTGTATGTCTAGGAAGTTTTCACGTTTTGTGCTGGACATTGTGGAGGGCTCACTGCTAAGCAAGTTGATGATTTGGTTTTCCTCTAAAGAATGTTTTCTTCTATCAGTTATTTGGAGGCAGTTATGATCCTCTTAGCTTTGCTCTCAAGCTTTGCTAAGGTGTTTCTAGAAGTATATTAATCCTACTCCTGAAGGCTGGCTTTTCTGAGTTTCTAGTGAAAGCCCATGATGTTTGATATGGTCCCTCCTGTCATCAAAACTCAGGTTTCCCCAGAAGCTCTGAGTTCTGTAGCTCAGACTTGGTCTTGAGTCCATTCATACATCTGTTCAGTTCACCTTTCAGCATCTGTATGCTGCCTGCACCATCACTTTTGCTGTTCTGGCAACTGTCAGTGTTTCCCACCACTAGTGCTTCGGACCCACAGTGTCTTTACAGATTAGTATAATGCTGATACAGAATTAGATACTGATGTAGGACCCAAGGCACAGGAGCAGGCAAAAATTTAATTTCAAGGGTTTGAGAACTCCAGTTTCATTTCAAGGGAATGATAGAACTCCATAGTTGAAAAGCTACATTGGCCTTTAGCCTAGCACTTCTCTTCTCTTTCAGAGCCTTTGCTCAAAAGCAACTTCCTGAGACACTTTTCCTCCCATTCTGGATCTAAGAGAAATTTAATCCTAAAAAGTCATCTTAAACCATAATTCATTTAGTAAAAATTAAAGCTAGCTGTTATGATTCTTCTTATTGTTAAAATCAAAGACATACGCATTTGGGAAGTTTTCTGGGGTCTTCTCATGCACATGTGGTCTCATGGATGACCAAGGTTGACATTTCTTTCCTGTGACAGTGATGGACGATGTGCCTCGATAACTCTCTCCATTACCGTGATAGCATTCCTGGACCACTGGGGTTTGCTCAGGTAGTGCTGAAATAAAATAGGAGAAAACAAGGAGAACAATAAGTGGGAGGGACATGTGGTGCAGTTAATGACACAGACAGTACAGTAGTCTCTGGGAATTATCAGTGTTCTCTTTGCCATATTAGTAGACACACAGATAAGCAAAAAACCAAATCAAACCAAACAAAGCAAAACAAAAAACACCTCCCCACTCACATGGACTATATTTATACCATTCTAGAAATTTAATGACTTAGTTTCTCTTGTAAATATTTAAGACAAGACTCTAGAGACGAAAAAAAGTAGAATGACTATAACTGGGAGCTGCACATATGTGATAACTCTTCATGGTTCTCTTCTGGGTGCTCCTGAGAACAACAGAGCAGAACACGGAGGTATGCTGAGGTGCAGGAGTCAAGTGGCGACTATCAGCCCAGGCAAACATAAAACCTGTATATTCCCCGGACTCATTACTCATACAATGCCAATGCCTTATGCCTCTGGAGAATGGGGCAAGAAATATTCCTGTTTCTAGGGTTGTGAGCAAAGGTCCCAGTGCTCGTCAGAGATGTCCATATCTGGAAACTTTCAGATTGGGATTGTGAACTACTCATCAAAGACATTAAAGGAGCTTCTGGTAGAAGTGGACATGATGAATAAGTAGATGTGGAATTTCAGGAGAAAAATGGAAACTTCAAAAAAGAGTAAATTGAAAATGTTACTAACATGATAACAGAGATGGATTCAATGGGCTGACTGACAGATAACACAACTGAGGAAATAGTAAAATTGAAAGAAAAAAGTTAGTAGATGTTATCCAAAATAACCCACAAAGAGAAAAAAGAATTAGATGGAAAAACAAATAAAAGAGAGTAAACATACAAGGAGTTTTGAGATACTCTGAAATGATATAACATTTGGAACATGGGGTCGAAAATGAAAGTGGGGGAAAAGAGAGAGAGAAATAGATAATGTCTGATGATTTCATAAAGATAATGAAAATCACAATTCACAAATCCAAGAAACTTGGCAAAGCCTGAGTAAAATAAATAGAAAGCATACCCACACCCACCCACTCGCTCACACACACACATGCGCGCACACACACACTCATAGACTGACTGCTGAAAAACACTGAGACTGAATATATAATAACCAAAATAAGATTTCTAATCAGAAACCATTCCAAACAGAAAATAATAGGATATCATCTTTGAAGAGATGAAAAACTCAACCCCGTATCCATACCTAGTGGAAAAAAATTTTTAAAGGCAAGATGAAAAACATTAGTAAGGGCAGAAATATGCTACCAGAAATGCTGACAGTGGTGGTTTCTACAAAAAGAAATATGACACAGATGGAAATTTGGATTTATGCAGGAACTAAAAAAAGAAAGAAAAACAGAAATGGAAAATAAATAATGAAATATAAAAATTTTTCTACCTGTGGTCACTTTGAAATGCAACAGGCTATTGACAAATAGTAAAAAAAAAAAAAAAAATAGTATCCATGTATTTTGATGTCATAACATAATAGAAGGAAGTAGCTACCACAGAGAACAATAGCACAAAATTTGAGGAAATTATAAGGTTTTATACATGAACAAGAGTAACATTATTTAAAGATAGAACCTAATAAATTAAAAATGTATGTTATAAACATTAAGGAAAATACTAAAACTAAAAATTGGTTCAACGAATAAGGAAATAGTGAAGATAAAGGACAATCCTAAAGTAATCATTCCAAATAAAGGTTAAAAAAAAGACAAAGTTCAAATAAGGCAAAGAGAAACAACTTGACAGCAGACTTAAATCTAACCATATAAATAATTGAATTAATGCAAATGGTCTAAATATCCTAATTGAAAGCTAAAGAAAGACACCAAATACTAGTGAAAAGAGAGTTGGAAAAGCTGTATTTCTACTAGCAAAAACAGGTTTGAGAACGGGAATATGTTCAGCAACATTACATCATAACAAAGGGGTCATTTCATCTAGAAAGCATAAATGTGTTAAACATATATGTACCTCTGCCTCAGTTGGCTATGTCCTGTCTTGTTCTGCTGTATTTTACTACCTTCAAAATAAATAAATAATAAGAAAAAATTTTTAAAAGTAAATAACAACAACAAAACAGATCAGCAAGGTACTGAGCAACCTGAAACATGATATAACTAAACAGATAATGGGACTTAAAAAGCAAAAGGAGGAAAAGCAGGTGCTCTAACGGATATAACTGCATGTATATTTAAGGGTGTAGGAATGATAATTATGTTGCTAAGTTTTTGTCAGATCTGAGAACAGAGCTATTTGCAGCCTCACTGTTTGAATGTTCACTTTGTATGCTTTGATTTTGTAATTTGAACAACTACATCCAGGAAGACAATATGTAATGTATCAAACTAGTGATTTCTTATTGTTCATTTTTTTGAAATTCTGTATTTTTTCTACCATTTTTTTCTGTTTTGCTTTATTTTTCCCTCTCTTTAAATAAAATTTTAAAAAAAGAAACTAGGGAAACATCACCTTTCACACTAGAATACAAAGAAAAAAAGAAATATATAGGAATCAATCTAATAAAGGAAGTAAAAGACCTTAAAAATATGCATATGTGCCTAGCAACAGAGCTTCAAAATATACAAAGCAGACAGAGTTAGAACTGAAAAGAAAAACCATCCTCAGTTACAGTTGGAGAGGTCACCATTCATCCCTCAAAAATTAGTAAAGTAGGAGACAGTAAATCAGTAGGAATACAGAACAACACTAACAACTAATTTGACTTAACTGACCTTCAAAGAACATTCTACCCCTAACAATAGAAGCTAAATTCTGGAGCAAATGAAACATTCACCCAAGTGTCTATATTTTAGGTTATGAAATGAATCTCAATACTCTAAGAATATTGTCATTGGAATCATACCAATCATGTTCTTTGACCACAGCAGGATTGAGTGAAGCAAAGTTACTATGAACTATGATGAAACCACTGGAGTACAAAAATAAGAACAGTGTTTGAGCTTTTAGTAAGTGCTCATGGCCATCTCTTACCTGGGCCATCAGAATGCTCTGCAGAAGATGGTGAGGACTCACAGGATGGAATTGCACAGTGTTCCCACCTCATTTCACTGTCAGTTGTGTAGCACCATGGAGCTGTTTCTTTATCAGGGTTACGACAGTAGTTTTCATCCAGATCTCTGAAAGGGAAATGAGTATAAGTTTAGCTTATCAAGAAAAGTGTAAACAAGGTCCACACATGCTTGATAATGGTTGTATTGAATATGTATCCAGATGTCACAAAGAAGCATAAGTCGATAGGATTCCAAAAGATCCCATGGGATCATGACACAGACGGTTGTTTTGGGTAAATGGTTGAGATGATGTTGTACTGCCAACTAAGACATCATTGATGTATTTGGGCACTGTGCTAAGTGCTGCAACACAGTGAGTATTTTCCCCACTGTACCTCCCTTAGTGTATCCATCCTAGGAATATATAGGCTGCAAAGCAATGATTCTAAAGCTTTGGTGTGTGCAGCAGGGAGCATTACCTGGCCCCACCTCAGAGCTACTGACTTACTGTGCCTGGGTAGGGTACTAGAGTTTAAACTTTTAGCAAACTCTGGGGACCACACTTTGAGAAAGATTGCTATGAGAAAACACACTGTTGAATTTTATTTCCCTAAATTGATCAGTTTTTGTTCCTAAATATTTTAATCCTGGGTTTCTGCAGTATCTAACAAAAGGCAAAGCCAATGGAGTGTCACAGTCCATAGCAGGAGATGAGGAGGAGACCACTGAACATACTTGCAGGGATAGTTTTCTGGAGTCCTGTTGTGTTTGTGAGGGGTCTGTTCATTCCAGCGCTGGCAGGTGCGGCCAGAAGCGGTAACCGCCACCTTCCCACGGTAGTTTTCACCTTTTCCCTTCAGACACTGGTAGAATGGACCAGAAGGTGGTGGGGGTGTTGCTTGAATGGGGAAAGTAAAATCATAATGAATATTTTTCAAGTAAGAAATGCACAGATTGACATGGATACAGGGCGACTAAGCTGACTTCTCTTTTATACCTTTTCTGGAATTTGGCACTTGAAATTTGTTTAGTATTTTCAGAATATTTGGTAGAGTCTATGTCTATGAGATCATTTTATGAATAATCTTTCCAGGAATAGATCTGGAGATAGATGCTTGTTGGAGTGCATGCTTGTTTCTAAAGTCCCTTGGCTCAGTTTGTCGTACATTGTAAGTAGCAACATGGGTTCTCTGCCCACCTCAAATCCCCCTTTTTTTTTTATCGGTACCAGGGATCAAACTCACAA
This sequence comes from Hydrochoerus hydrochaeris, assembly GCA_004027455.1. Classification (NCBI taxonomy): domain Eukaryota; kingdom Metazoa; phylum Chordata; class Mammalia; order Rodentia; family Hydrochaeridae; genus Hydrochoerus; species Hydrochoerus hydrochaeris. The sequence goes on from PVLA01000753.1 coordinate 271,505, forward strand.
CTGTGTGCTTGCAAGGCAGGCTCTTATGCCGCTGAGCTAAATCCTCAGCCCCCACCTCAAATCCTTACATGTGCCAGTGATACAATCTCTTTCGTGAAGAACTCATTATTCACTGATAAACATAACAGAATGGCATCCAGTATTCCATAAAGCAACACAACTGAGAAAGAGCCCACGGAAAGAAAGAAAAACATCTTCAAGGATGTATGTGCTGCTGGACTTCAAGACAATCTTGAGAGGAAAAATAAAAAGCCAAGAGGAACCTCAACTTCTCAAGATCACTGTCCTACTTGAGGAGGGAAGCCAGAATTCACTGGTTTCTTTATCACTTGTGAAGAATGAACTCTCTGCATCTTGGTTCCAATTCTCAGAAAAAGGATGAATATACAAGGCATGGTCAAAATATACAGTAATGTTTACATTTTTAAAAATTTGATTACAGTGAAGATACACTGCCATTAATTTCCCTCAAAATATTCCCTTCATTTTGAACATTTTTATCCCATTGTTCTTGTCACTTTCTGAAGCAGTTGTGGGAATCTTCTTCCCTGATATGCTTTTATGATGGGTAATCAAAAAAAGTGACTGCTGCTGCTGACTGTCATCCAACAGGAAGGTGTGCCTGTAAAACACTGTGGTGCATCCTTATCCACCTTGTTCAACAAATCTGGCCCCACGCCATGTCTGGCTTCTCCCCAGAATCAAAATAACCATGAAAGGTAATAGTTTGGAATCAATTCAGGACATCGAGGCACCTAGGACAGCAAAACCAAATACACTTATGAAAGGACTTCCAGAACTACTTCAGAAAGTGTCAAAAACCATGGTATAAGTGTGCTTGAAAAAGTATCTTTAGGGGGAATTAATAGCAATTTTTCTTTTATTGTAGTAATTTTTTTAAATTTTTTAAATATTCATTGTGGGTTTTTTTTTTGATTATACATCATATTACAAAATACTTCCCTGCATGTCAGTTCTATGAGGCCATTCATTTCATCTTCCCCTCTTGAGCTCTCTTCCACTACTGTTTGCCAAGGTGGAGACAATGAAAACCTGATGCCCCCAGACAACTCCTTGTTGAGAAAGCAATAATTGGGGGAGGCGGGAACCTGCCTAATAAGGAAGTCTGAAAAACAGAGTTTAGGTCTTGCTTCCCTTTGGCACAGGGAAAAGAGAAAGACCAGAGCTGCTAAACCAGAAGCCTATATAAGTGTGCTCAGAAGAGGGAGAAGTTACCGATAGAAAAATTAATTAATTAATTATAAATGAAATTCTTGGATCAACCACTTACAGTAGCCAAAAAATTGTTTTAAAAGAGTGATAAAATTAAGTGCAATAACATTTCACAGGACTTGTGAGTCACTTTTTGCATCCTGTGCTTAGGGCCTAAAAATATATTGTAGTGAAGCTTTTGAAAAATTTTCGGATCCGCCCCCCAATATCCAACCATGGCCATGGTGGAACCCAGGAGCCTGCACAAAGAAGCAATTTGCCCACCCTCTTGGTAAGCGCCTTCCTCTGGCGTGAGCCACGAGGAGACCCAGGCGCGTCTCCTGTGAGCCTACCGGTACACGGGCTTAGAATCAAACATCTCCAACCCCCTCCCCACTGTTAGGAACTGGGGAGAGGTCTGAGCATCTCTTGGTAGATGACTGTAGGCAATATAGCAAATATGGGGGTCTCCTCTATCTTCTCTTTGAAAGCAAGTGTTGTTTTCAGTTTTATTTTATTATGATTAACTACTTTATTCAATATTCTTTTTTGATTGATTTTATAATGTTCTGTCTTTGGTTTGAATTGACTAGAGAACTATTGTGAAGATAATGAGATATACTATGGTACCTATTACTGTTATCCCAATAACCTGCTGTGAAGTTCTGTACCAAATTCACTGAACTGCCTCAATTGGCTTTGTTCTGTCTTGTTCTGTTGTATTTCTACTACCTTCAAAATAAAAAAAAAAATGGAAAAAATTTTCATCAATCATAGTGTTTTTCAATCATATATAATATTATTAAATAGTTTCTTGCATGTCATTCTTACTAGACCTTTCATTTCATTTTCTCTGAGCCCTTTCCCTACTGGTACATGGTTCTTTCTTGGTCCCAGAGTACCAGGTGCAAGCTGAGCCATACTTACTGCAGCGGGGAATGTCACAGAATTCCCACCGTTTGTTGGGATCAGTGGTAAAACACCATGGGCGGAGCTCCCCATCAGGGTTACGACAATAATTCATCTTCAAGTTCTTGTTTGGATGTCTGAATAGAGAGGAAAGATTTTAATAGCTTAGCACATTTACACTCCTGGAAAAATAAGCAAACATTAAGCACTTGCTATGTGGGAGGCACAGTTAGGCACTGAGGAAGCAATTGGACAAAGGCTGTCTTCAAAATGATGGTAATCTAGGAAGAAAGATTAGCTCAGCCTTCCAAGGACCACTTTTTTTAACGGATTGCACATGTAAAAAAAATCACTGAACAGGATCAGTAATCTTATCATTTTGACGATCTGGAAAATTGATGTAGGCAAACTCTAGTTACTTAACTGCAAAAAATAGCAACTTTTAAAATATAAGGTGCTTGGTGCCTGAAGGCAGTATTGTACTGCAGCTAGGAAGTTGGTATTTTGGCATCTGGCCGGCTGGACTCAGTTTCTGCTACCTGCAGTTTAGAGAAATCAAGAGTGAGGAGCCAAAGTCATGCAGGCACCCAGGGTCACACTGGTACATGCATGCCATGCTATCTCTTTGGGCCTCTTTCACCACTTCTCTGAGACTGGAAAAGTACTTAAGATGAACAGAGCAGTTAGCTGTATTTTAATCACTCTCTTTTCCTTCCAGTTTCCTGGAGATGAATTTACCCTATCATGGGCCTTGATGTTTCTATTGTTCTTAATTGTGAATAGCAAGGGCAATAGCTATGTTTCAATGTATTTGGAATGGAAAGTAAAAAAATTCAATGGCATTGTTTCCCATATGGGAAACATGAGGTTTAGCCTTTTTGTCAAAGTTCTAAGAAGCCTTGCTACAGTCCTATACAGTCATCACAGAATAAGGAGACAGACAGAGGAAAAACAATGGGGAGGCATTTCCTGGGGCAATTTGTGTCAAATAGAATTCTTATCTTTACTTGCCACAGCAGGGAATTCTGTTTCTACTGAAATTCGTAGTTGCCAATGAAAGTTTGGTGGGAGCTGGGAAACCTTGCCACAGAAAAATGCACCAATATTAGCACATGAAATATTGGAGAATTCACAAGACCTATAATGTTCACCTATGGATCGTAGCTTGGAAAGATTAAACTCTCACTGGTACAGAGGGAAAGGAAAGACATGAAGAGGAAAGTATTTGGGGCACACACAAGACAGATGTATCTGTATCTCTTAAATTTTAATGTATACAAATCAGCTGCAGATCTAGTTACAATGTAAATTTGATTTAGAGGGCCAGAGATTTTGCATTCCTAACATATTATCAAATGATTTCACTTTTGCTGGTCCCTAATCCACATTTTGAGTAGCAAGAATATATACTTCTTTTGCAGTCACATGGGTGAATGACAGCCTTGCAACTCAAAACCATGAGGAATTCACTTCCCACAACAGTAAATATCTCACAGAGCCACAGAATCTTGAACAGTGAGACTTACTTGGAAGGAATGAATCCATGAGCATGAGGGACTTGAGAGTCCCAGGCCTGGCATTCAAGTCCAGACACAGTCTTGGAAATTTTGCCCATATAATTTTCTCCAAGGCAATGCATACATTCATCTAGTCATTAGAGAAAAGAAGAGATGAAGAAAGAAACTGAAATGGGTGAAGCAAAATAAAGTAAAGCTAGAATCTTGCTGGAAAAATTTCAGATCCTTCTTATCACTAATTCGTATGTAGTTCTCAAAAATCCCTTGGCAATGAAATTTTCAGTAAAGACTTAAGAATGTTCTAATACAATCCAAAATGTCATTCTCTTTTTCAACTGCTGTAATTAGCATGTTTTGACTGATAACACTTTAATTATGGTAACCATGACCAAAGTCAGACTCCATGTTATGGTTTGAGTCTGAATGACTCCACAAAGCTTCATGTAGTCATGGAGGTGGGCTTCTAGAGTTTGTGAATAGCTCATGGTCCAGTATTGAGATTATGGTCGTGAGAGCTACACCCAAGTGGGTATGGCCTACATGTAATATAAGGTACAGAAAGAGTAGTCTTCTCTTTTCTTTCCTCCCCTTTTGTTTGCTCTTGTTGCTTGTGCTGTTTTCAGCTGCCATGAACTGTTGCCTTCTGCCATGTACTACCCTGCCTTGGTGCCAGTTGATTATGGACTGAGACATTCCACAAACTGTGAACTAATAAACCTTTTTTTCCTTCATTTTGGGTGTCTGGTATTTTGTCTCAGCAATAAGAGAAAATTAACCAAGAACTAACTAAAACACTCTGTAATATCATAACTTCTTACAATTGAGAGGTACAGATCAGGTGGCAGGGAGGGTGCACATATTCTCAGCAGTCTGTAAATTCTCCATTACAATTTTTAAATATGGGGTGCCTTCGTTTCAGTACCAATCTTTTAAAAATCTATGAAATTATTCTGATTATTTGACAACTGAAAAATAAGCAACACCATCTTAGGATTTCTGAGCCTTTGTTGAGCACATGACCTCACTGGAATATAGCATTCACCTGAAGTGTCTGCCTTTCTCTTCTTATATTGTTGAGAAGCATGACATGACTTGATTGTTTTTCTTAACTTATTTTAAAACTGAAGTTTTGATTTGGAGTTACTGAAGCCACATGGTTAGGCCAAGTGATATACAAACCAGACACAGACTTGACACAAAAATTATGCCCTCATGACACTTATAGTCCAAATGACCTGCAATGTCATGTGCAAATAACCTATAATGTGTATCCAAATGATCTGTGATGTCATGACAAAATAAATGATCCTCAGGTTCCAATGGCCAATGACAATAGAAGGACTCGGTTATCACATAGTACAACCCACACTGCTGCATGAAATACATCCAGCCTGATGTTTCTATCTTTTAGCATTGATCTTTGAAGTACATAATGAAATGGATTGGTCCATTAAAATAAAGGACTTCTGATATAAAAACTTGTACACTGACTTCAACAGAAAAATAAAATTATCTACATTAATATTGTTTACTTAAACGTTATTGACTTCATGGTTTTAATTTAGCTATTTAATTGCAAATTGGTTTGCAGTTTTATACCATGTTTTGAGCATAAGAAGTTTGTATCTAAAGTTTTAGATCTAGCTTAATGTCTGTGCTCATTGAAGTAATATTTTAATTAAAATGCAAGTCAATACTTGGGGGCTGAGCAAACTTTTGCACTCTCCAAAAATGTGAATACATACTCAGATCTGCCATGCCCAACACTAACAGAATTTTAGTATTATCCTTGTAGAAAATTCCTTTACAGGCAAAGGGCAGATAGGAAAAAATTTTCTAGTGCCCCTTCTGACCTTCACATTCAGGGATGTCACAGTAGTCAAATCTCTGGTTAGGGTTCGTAGTGTAGCACCAGGGCCCTTGTTGATCGTTGTCTGGATTCCTACAGTAGTTCTCCTCCAGTCCTTCCCCAGGGTATTTATCAGGGGAATAGCTGTAAAGAGCAGAAAAGGAACATTTTGACATCCTAAAGCACAGCAGACTGCCAGCAAGTGCAAAGGGATACTCTGCATTTCCTAATGCAAGTTTAAATTCCTGAAATCTGAATGAATTTCAGCCACCAGCTGTGGCATTTAAATTGTCAAACTTTTCATTCCTCCATGGACAGACTGAGTCATGTATAGTAACTCTTATCACCTTCATTACTCTGTACTTATAACCAAGGGTTGGAAGTAAAACCAGAGCATTTTTACTGGACAGGCAGTAGTAGAAACATTAAGGTCTCAGATGTCTGTGTAATTCTGGACTTGTTCCAAATATAGCCTTTGGTCAGTGGCCCTTCTCTCCATGAAGTAATAGTAACTGATATCATTTTGTCCACATGAGCTGTGCACCGGCATTACACTAACATCTTTCTGTACATTCTCTCGTTTAGTTTTTAAAAAAGAAAATCTTAGGCAGGAAGATCACAAGTTCAAGCCCAGCCTGGATAACTTAGCAATTTAGCAATACTTAATCTCAAAATGAAAAATAAGAAGGACTGGTCATACAGTTCAGTACTAAGGCCCTGGATTCAGTTTCCAGTACTGCAGGAAAAAAAAGAACAATGTCTCAAGATGGTGTTATTATCCTCTTCTTACAGATGAATAAACTTAATGTGATGCTATAAAACAAAACAAAATGTGTCTAAACTCCAGCGAAGAATAAAGAACAGATCACAAAGTTAAAGTTGATTGTTTTCTGTGAAGTGCAGCCTGCATTAATTTTTAGTTTTAGAGATGAGTTGCCATGTGAAGGTAGCAACTCAGAGTCAAAATCACAAGAATATGGGGTCTAAAAAGGCAGGATCTGTTCTGGTTCTATGTACCTGCTTCAGGTACCGCCACCACTGAGGAACTCACTTTTCTCAAATATGCAAGATTAAATTGTTTGTTACTTTAGCTTAGAAATTTGGCTTGGGCATTTGGTTAAATCATTTTACTTTACCTAATGGGGACTCTTTGGTCTGTTCACCTCACTAGGAAGCATTACAGGCAGTTCATTTGGAGTGGAGCAGGGTAATAGACACTGAGTTCTTGTTTGATAAGAATTGTCACAGAGAACACCAAACTGGATGGAGGATGTAGTATAAACACTGAAATAATAGGCAACTTACAAATGATGTATTTCCTTTGTATTCCCTTTTCATTGTAAGAACACATGCATTCATTTGCCCTGAACTATTGAAGTGAACAAGTTCTAGTTGGTTATATTTGATGGAGATGTGTCCCATCTTAAACACAGTCATCCTTAGTATTTTAGCAAACTCAACATTGAATTCATAGCTTCATTCTTCTTTTTATTATATCTCTTTCTATGCTTTAGGTCTCCCAGGAAACTATACATAAGAATAAGTTGCTTTCTACTTATTCACTCTACTTTTGTGGCTATGAGTAATTGAATTATTCTGTAATCACATCAAAAAGATTCTTTTTCTGCTCACTCACATGTTCTGGTTTGGTTTAGAAGTGACATAATTATTCTAAATATGGTAGAGGAACACAAAGATGAAAGAGAGAGACTTACTTAGGCTTGTGGGGGAAAGTGGCATCCCACTTTTGACAGGTAATACCACTTTTGGTCTTAGACGCGGTCCCTCTGTAGTTCTTCCCATTGCCTGTCCTGCACTCCAAAAGGTACACTGCAAAAGGAATGCACAGTGGTCAAAATAGCAGACAAGAACTTCATGAAGTTCTACATGGCAGAGCCCCATTGAGAGAAAGAGCTTACAAACCAGGCTACATCTTTCTATCTAAAAGTTGGTCTTTTGCATTTATGAAAGGGCTGCTGTAAATGGAGTCACTTCATACTTAATTCATTTATTCCAAAGCTCTTTCCTGAGGTTCTCTATGCCCAGGCTCCACTCTGGGGCTGGAATACATGAAATACAAAATATGCAAGTGCCCCACTCTCATGAGTTTTTGTGCTAGTGGAATCAGGGTGGTGACAGAACAGAATCCAAGGGACACATTTTGATAGGAGCTAACCTCAGTGTGACATGTGTTATAAAGATAACCAATGGTGATAAGACAGGGAAGGATGAACATGGACTTTTTAGGCAAGTGAACAGCAGGCATTTCCAAGACCAAAAGAGATGCAAACCACCTCTAATTTTTCAGGCTCCCGGTAATGCCAAACAGGGCTATAAAAAGTGTGTCTGCTTGCAGTATGAGCAACTAAAGCAGGAGGAAGGTAAATTCAAGCCCTGCCTGGGCAATTTACCAATTTAGTGAGACTCTGTCTCAAAAAACTTTACAACATGAGAGCATAATGTTAAGTGAAGTAAATCAGACACACAAGCTTAAGTAACACATAGTTTGTTTTCCTTGAGAAACTCAAAGTATAAATAATTTAAATGGCAAAATAAAAGATGGAGAAAAAGATCTTTTGCAAGTGTGAAGGGAACCAAAAGGTAGAGGGAGGAGGAGGAAGAGGAATAAGAGAGCAAGAAAGAGAAGGAAAATTAAAAAGAATTAGGATGTTTTTAAATTTTTTTTAAATTAAAAAGGACTGGGGATATAGCTCCATTTGAAGGCTCTGGGTGCAATCCCAAGCATCTCTCTCTCTCTCTCTCTCTCTCTCTCTCTCACACACACACACACACACACACACACACACACACACAGAGTGTACAGTGAATCCTCTCCATTAACCTCCACTTAACTTGCTCACCGATTCCTCAATGGGCTCCATCTTGTCTTAGAAACACAGCATCCACCTGTAATTTGTAAGGGACAGGGCTGGCCCTAAAGTTTACCGGCCCCCTTGTAGCATGTCCACCAGATGGATTGTGTACTTCCCAGATAGCATTTGTCTGTACTGTCCAACTTTATAGTTATACTTAACTAAGAACAATCCAAATCAAGGAATAAAGGGGTACAACTGCTATGTTTTTTGTTTTCAACTAAGTTGAATGCTTCTAGTGTCTTGAAAGAGTGGAATCATTCTAAAAATTTCTGTCTAATCCACTGAGGGAAATCCCCTCAAATAGTTGACTATTAGAAATTGAGGGGGAAATCATAAAAATCTAAAAGTTTTACAGTCAGAGTGATTATAAATGTCTAGATCTTGTTCTACCTCAAATATGAGAACAGTAATCATTATAAGCACTGCATGGGAGTGTAGTTCATGCAAGAAATGCTTTTGTTGGTGACCCTATATTCAAAGAAAAAAGTCTTTGCTATATGTCAAAAGGTGCCAATGTAAGCTTGAGCTTTCAATGAAAAAATTATATATATTAAGATATTTAAGGTAACTTGTATCATCTTTAAAAATTCCTATTCTTCTAATTCATTGGTCAATCAACCTAGGAAGTACTTCTAACATTTCTCTAGCAAAAGTATTTTGTCAATACTAGTACAAGAAGTGATTAAAAAGTATGCTGAAATTTTTAAGATTTAAAAGAAAAATTAACTTGTTACAGTAAGAGGACAATGGCCAAGAATGATGAGAGAAGTGTGTTCAAAGTAAAGGAGTGTTTTGAGTATTTTAGGGAGAGTAATGGCAATGTGCCTTACAATGTAATAATTTTTTAACTGAAACATTCACTGTATGTTTATCACATCCCATTGATCAACTCTTGGTGGCAATTTCTGTCAAAGAAAAATATTACAATTTGTCCTCCACCGTATTCATATTGGCACGGAGTGACTTCTAGCTCTTCCCTGAATCAAAATGACCATAAAAAGTAGACGGCTTGAATCAAGACATTAAGGTAGCCATGACAGCACAACCAAAGACACTTGAGAAAGAGAACTTGCAGAACCGCTTCAGAAAGTGGAAAGAAGAATGGATAAATATGTTCAAAGCAAGGGAAAATATTTGGAGGGGATTAATGGCAAATGTTTATTTTACTGTAATAATTTTTTCAAACTTTACTTGTTCACTATATTTTGTGATGACACCTTGTATGTGTAATAATTGAAACTACATCTTCACTGGGATATATGATTATAACACATGTGTTATACTCATTAAAGTGTCAACTCTAAGTACTTTGAGAGAGGAAGGCTCAGGGGAAGACCTTTGAAAGAAGGAGCTAGTCAGACTGAGATTTAGTAGGCCAGAGGATCTTGGACAGAAGAGGTGAGCATTTGATGTGTTGCAGGAATAGAAATAAAAAGAACCCTTGTGTAATGCAGTAGACTCACCACACTAAGGATCAGATGGCTTTGGGGAATGGTCTGGATTTTATTCTAAGTGTACAAGGAAGAGTGTTAAGCTGGAAAGATATATTTCTAAGAGGTCATAGATGTGGTTTGCAAGGTGGGGACCAGTGGCCTCTGCATTCATGATGGTGGCTTGATTCTGGGGATGGGGCAGTGGGGATGGTGGTGAGCGGCAAGTGTAAATGTAATCTGATCCTGATTGATTCCAGCAGATCACTGGCTGGTAAATTACCAATGAGTCCATATTCCACAGTAAAGAAGCAAGGACCAAAAGCTGACTGACCTTTGATTTTTTTTCCCCCTCTCTCTTGTTTGTATGTACCTGCCAGAGTTTATATAACCTTTTGCTCTCTTGAAAACAAGCAAACCAAGTCTCCAAATTTCAGGCTTGAAACTAAGCCTAGCAGTTATTCTCGTTTTCCTTCTGGTTAACATTTACACAAAACATATTTAAACACTAGCATTTTTTAGACAGACTCTCACTGAACACCCTTTTTAAAAAAAATGTAGTAGATGGGTCTGGGGATATAGCTCAGCAGCACAAGTGCCTGCCTGTCAAGTACAAGATCCTAAGTTTGATTCCTGTTACAAAAAAAAGAAAAAAAAAAGTAATGGATGAGGGTAGTCCTATTTATTCCACACTTTAGTCACTATTTATAGGAACAAATAACTTCAAAAGATAAGATTTAGATTTAATCTCAAAAGTTAAATATAAACAGAGGTAAGGAAAGGAACACAAGTAGGGCCTAACGGCTGAGCACAGGGGTGCACACCTGTAATCCCACTACTGTGGCTCTGGAAGACTGAGATAGGAGAATTCCAAGTCTGAGCTCAGCCTGGGCAACTTAGTAACTTCAAGAGACCCCTGTCTCAAAATAAAAATGAAGGAGTGGGGCCTAACGGCTGAGCACAGGGGTGCACACCTGTAATCCCACTACTGTGGCTCTGGAAGACTGAGATAGGAGAATTCCAAGTCTGAGCTCAGCCTGGGCAACTTAGTAACTTCAAGAGACCTCTGTCTCAAAATAAAAATGAAGGAGTGGAGATGTAGCACAGTGCAACGTCCTGTGTTCAATCTCAATACAAAACAAAAGAAAAAACAGAGGTATAGCCAGTGTAACCCAAGATTAATCAATGTATAAAAAGAACACTGACTTTAAAATACTTTTAAAAATCATAGATTTTTGAGATGAGTCTACAGACAATGTTGCAAGTTATTGACAAGAACACAAGAAATTGGATGTTGCTTGAACTTTTTAGTTCCTGTGATACAGAATATTTGAAAAGCTAAATTGTTATTATTGATGTCTTAATACAGTACCACCCAGCAGTAGCAATAAGAAAATTGTAAGTGGTCATATATTTATTTAAATGTTTCTACATACTTAATGGCACCTTGAAACCCCCCCCAAAGACTTCTGATTTCCTCTGAATTTCATACCACTTCCTCTCCTATTAGGAACCCTTGATCTGAGTTTAAAGGAAACTATGGAAAAGCAATTGCAATTCTTGCACATTTATAAAAGACAGCATTTTGGAAACTAAGGAAATATAGACCTTTTTTTTTTAAAAAAATGGAGCATTTAATAAAGATAAGGATGCTCGTCCCTATTTAAATGTCCCTGAGTATTAAAACCATCTCAGTCTTTCTATTGTGCCAAGTTTTAATCCAGAAGTTAAAGCCCAAAGCTGATGCTCACTCTGTAGAACAAGAAGCCAAGATCTTAAGGAGTACCTAGATTCCCCAGGGTCCTTTAAAAATAAAGTTGCAAACATCTTATTGTCATGGCCACAAAGACACACGTGAGTTGGTAAACCTAATCCCTTCATTTTTCAAACAAGAAAAATGAAATCAAAGAGATGAAGTATTATACTCCACTTGCCGTAGATGGTTAGCCGTCAGATCCCAGACTCAGAATTCAGGTAAGACACTATAGTATCTTCAATCTGTGATTTCATAAGTTAAAAAAAAATAGAGGAGTAAGAGTGTACACACCTTTCTTTTCAAATAAAATGACATCTCTCATCCTCACGACTGGCATAGACTTGCTGTTTTCAGCCATGATCTCACATTGTTGCTTCTTATTGTAATATTGGAATGATCTGCAGAGGACAATTGAGAAATACCATAGAAGTTTTCCTTACTAAAGGGAAGCAAATATTTTTAGATAAGACACTGAAAAAAACATCTGCCTCTTGGAGGATCAAGGAACCCTAAATTGTTACATTTTGGTAAGCTAATTATATGACAACGCTGAGCCAGCCAAGCACTGAAAATGAATACTGTCTAAAAGCATGGTAGCTATTCTTGTTTTCTTACATCTTTGCCTTTACTTTCTCCTCCAAATTTTAACTTTCTCTTTCAATTAATGTCTTAGTCACTTTTCTCACTGCTGAGACAAAATACCCAACACCCAAAGTGAAAGGAGAAAAGGTTTATTTCATTCACAGTTCATAGAGGTTTCAGCTCAGAGTTGGCTGGCTCCAAGGCAGGGTGGCATGGCAGAGGAAAAGTAGTCCATGACAACCAAGCAGATGAAAACAAGCAAGGGACAACCACAGCTCTTTCGATCCTTTATATCTTATCCAGGCTACTAAGGGTGTGCAGCACTCACAGCCTTAATCCTACTACTAGCCTTGACCATGAATCAGTACCAGAATTACATTTTTTTTTTTTGAGAATATCCTTCTCAAAAAAAAAAAAAGAATACTCAAATTACTGAAATCAAGAATGAAGGAAGGGGCACCACTACTGATATTTTAGAAATAAAGAGAATTGTAGAGGAGCACTAAAAATTGAATGCTAATTCACCTAGACAAAATGGACAAATTTCTTTTTCTTTTCTTTCTTTTCTTTCCTTTTTTCTTTTTATTTATTTATTTATTTTTAAAATTTATTTAAAGAGAAACAAAAGCATGTAAAGGGTAGAGGTAATACAGAATTCCAAAAAAAAAGATAAACAATAAGAAATCACTAGTTAATAAATTACATATTTTCATCTTAGAAATAGTTGTTCAAATTACAAAATTAAAGCATACAAAGTAGATAGTCAAACAGTGAGAGTGTAAACAGCTACGCATGCATGAATCTCTACATGTATTTCTATCCTTTCTGTATTAGAGGGAAAAACAAAACTTAGAAAGACAAAATAAATCAAATTCCTATAAAAATATGAAACCAAAAAGTCATATAAAACCACAGTACAAGGTGATCTACAATGATTACTGTGTTGTTTCTTATTATCTTCAATAGAATGTCTATATCATCAGGCATAATTGAATATAGCAGTATAATTGAGTATAGCAGTAAATAACAATATTAGTAAAAATAAAACATGGTAGACAGTATAAAACTTCAAAGGCAGGTAATAATCAAACAAGAGTGGATATTATAGTGAATCTTGTCATCTTCAGTGCAGTTACCTAAACTCTCAGACTTGATATTATCAATCATAACAGCTTTGAATAAAATCTATCAATACAAAACAGCGATCCAACAAACCAGATTCAATTACAATCAGTCATGGTAAAACAGAGTAGGGTTATACAGAGCTTTAGATTAATTTAATAGGAAATTAGGGATGATTACTCTACTATATCCTGTTATTTTCAGGATTACTGTCTGTGCCTTAAGTCTAGTACAAGTAGAATGACTGGAACAGAATATAATACATGTAAGCAGAGTAGTGTGAGTAATGTGGGTTTTAAATCCTGGTGCACTATTAACAATATAGCGTATCAAGGCCATCTATGTTAGAGATTCCAGTTATCCTTCTCTGCTTCATTTCTGCTATGCTATTTTTCTGCCTTTGTTTGTCTAGTTTTCTCTTTCATTTTACTGCCTGCCCCACTCATTGAGGCCTTTCTGCCACTGTTCCTAAAATCCTGGTATTTTTTTTCTCTCTCTCTAGAACATCCTTCAGTATTCTCTGTAGGGTTGGATTGGTAGTCACAAACTCCCCCAGTTCCTCTTTCTCATGGAAGCTTCTTGTTTCTCCATTAATTTCTAGTGACAGTTTTGCAGGGTACATCAATCTGGGCTGGAGGTGATTTTCTTTCAGGGCTTGGAAGACTTCTCTCCCAGCTCTTCTTGATCTGATGGTCTGTGTCGAGAAGTCAGCCGTGATTCTGATGGGCTTACCTTTATAGGTAATCTGTTTCTTTTCTCTGACGCTTTTAATATTCTGTTTTTATATTGAATTTCTGGTATCTTGATTGTTATATGTCTGAATATAGATCTGTTTTGGTTGTAGGTGGCCAGAGTTCTGTATGCCTCACACAACCGAATGTCATTTTCTTTTCCCATGCTTGGGAAGTTTTCCTTAATTATTTCCGTGAATAGCCTTTGTAATTCACCTGTATGTATTCCTGCTTCTTCATTCATATTTCTTATTCTTAAATTGTAGATTCCCTTGTCATCTTCTAGCCTTTGTATTGTTACTGCCTGTTTCCTTGTTATTTTTAAGAGATCTTTCCTTTCATGATCACACACTGCAAACTTGTCTTCAAGTTTTGATAGTTTATCCTTAGTTTCTTTAAGGAATTTTGCCAGCTTCAATGGAGTTTTTAATTTCCTGGTAGTCTCTTTGAATCTGCTTTATGTATTCTATATTTTCTTTATATTCTTTATTAAATGTTTCTCTCCTTTTTTGTGTGTTCCTTTCTTCTTCCATCTGTATTGTCCAGAGAGATGCTTCCTGAGAGCATTTCTTTTATTACTCTACTCATATCCTGCTTTACCTGATTTAATATTTCAGTTTTGAGCTCGTCTACAAGGTCCTGAAGATATCTCTTAATGTCCGTTGAAGCCATGTCTGATGTTGCGTGCTTGCCGCCCTCAATCTTCCTTGTTTTTCCTTCTCCTGGATCAGGGCTCTCAGGGTTCTGGGCTGGGGGCCTCCTCCTGCCTCTCTCTCTTGTCACAGCCCTGGCTTCCTCCACACAGGTTACAGTGCAGGTCCCAGCCCCCTTCCCTGTTGGCCACATTTCCTCCAAAGCACACTGGTGAGGGACCTCCACCCTCTCCTGGCTGCTCTTGTCACTGAGGTGTAAGCAGCAGCTGTATTTGCCTGCCCCTCCCCACCAGGCCAGCCAAACTTCAGGTGCCTTCACCTGGTTAGTGCTTGCTAGGTGAGGGAATCAATTTGGGATGGCTCATTGGGTCCCAGCCAGGGGCACAGCCCAGTCCAAGTAAATCCCACAAATCTGCTCTGGGGAGGGAGCAACCAACTGAAGTCACTGTGGCTCCCAGTTCAGGCTCTTCCTGTCTGATTCCAACGTGTCACCCATTTGGTCGCGCCCTTCTCGTGGGGAGGGTCTCACTCCTAGCACTGACTGGATTAATGAAGATCACTTCACCGGCTCCACTCTCCTTTGGGCTCACCAACCCCCTACTTCAGTGCTGCTGTGCTTCCTGTGAGTGACAGTGGGAACAAGTTTGGGTGGCTCTGCCTGCCAGCGTGGATTCAAGCTGGTGCAAACTTGGTGAGTCACTGCGAAAACACTGTGTCCTGTAATTTTTAGCTGCTTCAGTTGTAGTCCTGAAGTATTTGACAAGCTTTTTATGTTTTAATTTCTTCCTGAGTCAAGAGGATCCACCTCCCTCTGTCTGGGTCTCTCCAGGGTGTTTTATTCTGGCAAATGAGTTGTTTCTCCTGGGAGGCTTTGTATTTTGTTGCTCACTGATCAGCCATCTTGTCTTCCTTTCTTTTTTATTTTTTAAGACATGGTCTCACTACGTAGTTCAGGCTAGTCCTGAACTCACTATGCAGCCCGGGCTGGCCCTGAACTTGCCCAGAATCACACATTTTAAATAAGCCACTTCTGCAAAAGCTCCACCTATGACTGTAAGAGGCTTTGGAGGAACAGTTGTTTTCTTTTCTTTCCTTTTCCATTGATTGATTGATTGATTGATTGATTGATTGATTGATTGAGACAGGATCTCTCTAAGTCAATAAATTGCCCAGGCTGACCTTGAATTTGTAATCCTTCTGCCTCAGCCTCTCCACATGCTGGGGTTACAGAGGTGCACCAGAATTTCTCTTGATTGTTTTACTCTTTCTTCATTTGTTTCTTAATTAAATGCCAGCAATTTGTTTTTGTGTTGGGGAGAAGCAACTCTATGTTGAGTCCAGTCCCAAGACAGGCTGCCTTGGTGATTCCAGACTACTGGTGTTTCCTCTTTAAGTTTTACCTCCACATTCCATCTTTCCATTTCACCTTGGCCATGATTTAAATGCCGTTTGCTCCCACTGAAACACAGTAAGGCTTGGACTCCAGTGAAACAGTACTAAGATACGGTGGAATCTTTAAAAGGTAGTTAGGAAAGGACAGGATTAATTTTCTGATACTAGGTAAATTCTTTCTCCACTCTTGTGGAACTGCATTAGTTACACCAATGTGAGTGCTTGTAGAGTGGGGCTGCCCACCTTGTTCCCTCTCTTGCACCTGCTTGCTTCTCTACTTTTTGCTATACAGTGGCTCAGAATGAGGTCCTTACCCCATGTAGCCACTGAGTCTCAGACTTCCAGCTTCCATAACCAACTACTTCTTTCTTTTATAAAATACCCAGCCCTAGGTATTTTATTACAGCAACAGAAAACAGACTAAGAAAATATCCCATCTCTCATCCCCATCCACATCATCCTGCCTTGGGTGCTCAGTCTGGCATTCAAGGCCATCCACAGCCCGAGCACAAGGCTTTTGCTTTAATCATCTTTCTCATAGTCCCTATCACAGGCACAGGCTGTGCTTCTCCCTTCCTGGTTACTGTCTGTCTCCTTGGTGTGAAGTTTCATTGACCCAAGTCCAGAGCATCCCCTTCTCCTCCATGATAGCATCTCTACCTATCTCAACCCTTAGGAGTTGTCTTTCCTTGTAAAGAGTGCATGAGTTATGCCCTTAGCATAACTCTGTTGGCTGTCTTTTTTTTAAATCATCCTTTTTTGGTTTCTTAGGACCATAAATACAAAAGGCAGGCATTGGACCCTATGTTTATGGCTCTTTGCTCCTTCAGCTGTATGTAGGATACTACTTTCATTCCTGAATACAGGATCCACAATACATATTTACTGCTGATGCTAAAAACTGGAGCTCAGAACAATAACTGCTAATTTTATGTCACATATTAAATGAATAACTTCTTTTTGGGGTATTTTTCTAATAGGGATACTAACAGCTCAAGAAAAAGTTATTAAGGCTTCTGATACTATGAGCAAATATGGTTCCAAACTCTGATCCTATAAATTCCCCTTTCCTGTACTAAATCCATGAGTAAATGTTTTACCTGCAAAATAATAGCATCTTAAGCAGCAAGATTTCTGCATAGGTGTAATTATAATGAAAATACCTGCAAACGAACTCTGTTTCCTCCTCACATTTTGCTGCACATTCATCTATGCTTGCTGCTGCTAGCTGCTTCTTGCTGAGACTGACCAGTGAGGCCCCATAGGTATTTTCATAGTTATCCAGGGAATTTCCTTGACCTAAAAGTGGAAGATAGAAGTGAAACAACTGATCAATCAGCCAATACTACTGTTGAACTATCTTAGTTTTTTAACCTATTTTTTTCTGTATCAACCAAATAAAACATGCTTCTTTGTTGGAAGCAGGATAGGCTGTCATGAGTAAAGATGTTTATTCAGGAAAACAGTTCTATTAACATATAAAAATATATTTAAAACAACTAGATCAATAGATTAGTAGATTAGAATATGCAACAATTTACTATACCAATGGATATGAAACTTTAAATAAGAATAAGTTTTATTTGTCCTGTTGATTACCATGTCAGGATAAGCTAGTAAGGCACCAGCAAGGGCAATTGGTGTTGGTATGTCCATGTCTAGGTAGAAGTGAAACCTGGAGGCCAACAATATATGCTTCCTAACAGTAGTGATTTTTTTTTCTTCATGATGATGACAGATACTGTACCTGGCATTTCTGAGGAAACTACGAAAAAGCAGAGTTTGGGAAAAATACTGGCCTTGATCTTTTCTGTGAGATAAAATCTGGGGCAAAGAGTTTGTTTCTTCCTCCTTGTCACTGCAGAGTGTGGCCAGTGGCCCCAGCCATGTTCCCACTGTGAGGCTGCAGAGCATTCCCTGGTTTTAGGCTCCATTCAGCACCTGGCCCAGCCCTGTAAACTCCATTTCAGGCCTGGACATACCAGCTTTCTGTATAAATACTAGTGATTTTCACAGGGGTGGGAGGCTGAAAGAGGTTAAATGAAATGAACATAGCAGAGTTTCCATGGGATTAGGTAATAAGGCAACCTTGACCACTGAAGGGAAATGACAGGGACCAAAGCCAGATTGTGTTAAAGTGTCACCAGAATAGGAAGTGGGAACAGCAGAAGAGAATAGATTAACCAAAACCATCCTCAAAGTCCACCCTTTCCCTGTCTCTGATACTTATCGTTTCTCAATTTAAAGATACTGCAAACTGGGAAAATGGATCTTTGAACACAAAGTTGGCTGATGCATTTTAAGCTTTCAAAGCATTGATAAATGTATAAAAGCTTATAGAGAATAAGATAACTTAGGCCCATATTCATGTCCTTACCCTTGTTTTTCTTTCAATTTGAATTCTTATTTTAAAGAAGAGTTACGGTTTAGTAAGTTCTATAGATCAGGAAGTGGTTTGAAAAAAACACAATTAGATCTCTAAAGTGTGTTCTACAAAGACTTAACTTTCGTGAAGAGTTCTTGGAAAATGTACCAGTGAAGAATACCAAGAATATTTAAACAGAGAAATTTTCAATTTATGAGATCTTTAAATTAAATTATAGCTGCTGAAAACCACCCTAGGAGCTGATATCCTCAAGAAATATTCCCCAAAAAGATCATTTTTTTCTTTTATATTTGAATATCTTTCCCCAAATCTTTTTTCCTCTTATTTACCTTCATGGCTCATATGGCTATAGAATTTTGTACAATTTGTTGCTAAAGAAACATTAAACAAAAATTTTCACCAGAAAACTGCTTTTATATTATTGGTTAAATGTAGATGTATACTGCAATCAAAGTAACACATTTTATATGATATGAGAATTTTTTGCCATCACTGCAATGATGGAATTATATATATATATATTTTTTCACACATACTTGTGTATTAAAAAAATAAATAAACAAGACTTAATAGTCTGTGAAATGAATATATTTACCCATCTCACAATAGCAGCAAAACAAATTCTTTTCTTTCCCAATCATTTGTAGTGATGGTTGAGAAACTGGATTTACTGAAAGCCACTAGGTCACCTGCTTCTGTTGGGTGAATTGCAAAATGTGTGAATTCTATCTCAATAAATTTGTTTTAAAAGCCAAACAACTGCATGTGTTTAAGATATTTGATTTTTTTAAAATTTAGCTGAGAGTGATGCTATGTGTCTATAATCTCAGCTACTCGAGAGGCTGAGGCAGCAGGGTTGAGTTCAAGGCCAGCTTGGGCTACATAGCAAGACTGTTTCAAAAACGAAGCAGTTACAGTGTGGTGGCACACACCTGTAATTCCAGCACTCTGGAGACTGAGACAGGAGAATCACTGAGAGTTCAAGGCCAGCCTAGGCTACATAGTGAGACCCTATCTCAACAAGCCAAAACAAACAAACAAACAGCTTTAAAGAAAGTTGGAAAAGGAGAACAGTAATTTTTTTTTCTTGGAAAGCCCTAGTTTAGAGTGGTTTTTTCACCTCCTTCATTTGGGAACTTGGTTAATAGGAAAATAAGATAAATTTCCTAAGTCTAGACTTCCTGCCTCATATACCACTAACTAAATAAACTAGCAATAAAAAGGTACTCACAAATGGAGACACATAGACACACACACAATGTACATATATATAAAAATGTGCCTGGACTATCTCACACCCTAAACAAATAGTTATTGAACTATACCCAGTATCATTTCAAAAATAGATACATATGAATTATCTAGGCATAACATACAAATACAGAGATCTGGAAAGACTTCCTTAAACCATGGCAAAGGAAAGTCAAGTCCAACTGCGTAGACTGGTCAAGGAGTAAAATATCCTTGAAGAGGTATTTAATTGCTCAAATTTGAAGTGATGAGGCTATGACAGCCTAACAAAGTGATATAAATTAATCAAACTGAGAGCCAGCCAAAGCGATAATCATATTTTAGGATTAAGTTATATTGGCAACTTTTTCTATTAAAATGGCTGGGATTTGGACCAGTCATTTGAATTTGAAAAAGTCACCCATGATTTTCTCCATCTATCCCAAACACTTTGGCAATAGTCATAAGGAACTGAAATTTATAGCTTGGAGAATTTCTCAATCTTACATTAGATTTTGAACTGAAAAATCTTGTGGGTCAAAAGTTCAATTAAATGAGATGCATATAAAGTCATAGGTGTCTAATTTTAATACATTGCTAGGAAAAAATAATGATTAAAGTTTTAAAAAAATCTGCAGATCTTACCTGATTTCAGAAATAAAAGTAGCAGGATTACTACCTTAGAGTCCATGGTGGAACTGGCTGGTGGTGTCTGGAAAACTGTGTCCCAATCCTGAGATATTATTGACTTACAAGAGATCAAACTCATCCACAAACAAGATAGTCAAATGAGGTTAATTATTCTTAGAGGGCTCTGTCACCATACACAGAAAGGGGCAAACATTACCAAGAAAGATGATCTTACAACATGTTTGAGGGCAGGATCAGCAACAGATACCGGGAAGTGGTGAAAGCAACTGTCCCCTGCTTGCCTTTCTCTTCATGCCCCTCTCATTCCCAGCTTCCTTCTTTCCCATTTCCTCTCATTTCCTTCCTTCTTTCATTTCTGTCTTTTAGATTTAATATAAAAAATAGCTTCCATTTCCTGAGCATCTTTCAAAAGCCATACTTTCCCAAGCGGTTCATGTCCACAGTCTTATCTGAACTTTTCAACAAGTAATGTTATCATCAATCCCATTTTAAGGCAAGGAAACCAAGGCTTTCCCAAGGTTGCACAGCTAATGAGGGAGAAAGCTAGTAGATTCAAACCATTCAGGTCTCAGACAACAAATAGGCTAGGACGCTAT
The DNA here is from genome assembly GCA_004027455.1 of Hydrochoerus hydrochaeris. Taxonomy (NCBI): domain Eukaryota; kingdom Metazoa; phylum Chordata; class Mammalia; order Rodentia; family Hydrochaeridae; genus Hydrochoerus; species Hydrochoerus hydrochaeris. The sequence goes on from PVLA01000753.1 coordinate 292,397, forward strand.
TGTTAACATCCTCCCATCTTACCAACCAGTGTTGAAATTATGACATAAGTAAAAATGGTTTATTATTGTCAAAATTGTTTTATTCCCAGTAAACTCACATTTTCCATAATTATAAAATTTTAAGTATTTTATTTAAATTAAATTGATTTTAATTTGGTAGATAAAAATATAAAAAGTATACAAATTAGGTAACATGATGTTTCAATGCCTGTGTACATTTTGTAACGTTTACAAGTTGTTGTTGTTGGTGTCTGTGGTGCTGGGGATCAAACACAGAGCCTTGTACAGTGCTAGACAAGTGCTCTACCACTGTGATGCTTAAGTCAGATTAAAAATATCTGTCACCACAAACATTTACATTTATTTAATAGTTATAAAATATGACACAAAATATTGATCTTCCCTTTTGAATTCACAGCGCTTTATAGTTTCATCCTCATGGAATGAAGAGTGGTGTGTGAGTGGTGAAATTGAGTCAGAAGGATCAGTCTCAACTTTAACTGTTGAATCTATATTTTTCCCCAGCTCACAGTTACACTGGCCAGGTGATGCCTGCCTTAAAACTCCTATTTTAATGTCTGAAAATACTTAGACATAAACAGACGTTTCTATATTAAAGCATGAAGTAAGAACAACAAAGTACGCAATCCTCTTTCCCATATGAACCAGTAAAGGACGGAGGTAGGTGCCAGATTGTACTGGGTAGCATCTCTGCAGAATCCCTTGGGACTGAGGCACTGTGCAGAGTACCCAAAACCAAAAACTCCAGGAGAGCGAGAGGAAGGCAACAGGCCAGGGGCGGGGGCACCTGGCTGCATTTGCAGGTTGTGTAGTTCAGTCCGGCTTCTCCTCCCTCCCCTCGCTCTCATCTGCTTCCTCAATCCTGCTGCTTTTCCTCAATCCTCAATCCTACCCAGTTTGTTTGGAGGGCATAGCAGGTAGACCAAGATGAGAAATCAATAGCAACAGATCTTTTTCTTAAAATGTTGTAAAATGTCTTTTAGGCAACAACTGTCGATGTGGTTGAGAAAATGCCTTTAGAAAATAATAACAAAAAAAATTAGCTCAGTGGTGTAAGTGCCTGCCTGGCAAGCACAAGGTTGTGAGTTCAACACCCAGTACAAGAAGAAGAAGAAGAAGAAGAAGAAGAAGAAGAAGAAGAAGAAGAAGAAGAAGAAGAAGAAGGAAATCCAATTCTACAAAGGTATAGCAATCTTAGTATGTATCTATTTCCATTTAAAATATTATTTAACCACTTCCTTGTGAATAAGGTACAACTTACTGTGTATTGGACTGTGTTCAGTTCCATCAGGATTGTTCTGAAAATACAAACCGCTGTCTCTCCCCTTCTCTGCTCTCCACCCTGAAGGACTACTTGCCTCTTAACTTCACAGAGACCCTGAAGCTGCTCTGGGACCCAGAGACAAGGACATCCACATACAATGGGTGATGGATCCAAGATCTTCAGCTTAGCCCAACCTTGGGCCTCCTTGTGACATCTACACAGGCTTGCTAAGGAGAGGAAGAGTCCTTTCCTCTTGCTTTCTCCAAGGGTTAAAATGGCTAATTCCTTGTAAGAAGAGTCCCAATCACAAGGAAAGGGGAGAGGAGTCTGCCTTCAGTCTCACTGAGGGATAATGGACCAGGTGACCATGACATGCCAACCCCCAGTGTGGACCTTCACTGCTGGCCCAACAAATACACCTGCCAGCTCCGTTCCACACAGATCTGCCACCTTCCTCTGGCCCCAGAATCAGCCGTTTGTAAATCACCATTCTAGGGCAGTTCATTTCCAGATCATGAGCCTCTTTGAAGAGCCCACATAAAACGTTTCATTTCCAAATGAAAAGAGCAAAAAATTCATCAACCTGGGACTCATGCAAAGCATCCTTTTGCTGTTTAGGGTTCTTAAGAAGATCGTCTTCACCACTGATGCCCATTTAGATTGTTCCTACCTGTTGGCTTCCTAGGGCAGATCACCTAGGAAACACATTCTAATTGATCTGGTGGGGGCTGCACTTCTTCATATGACCTTTTTCTTGTTTGCTATCAGAGGTTCACCAACCCCAAAGCCCATGTAATGAGATGCTTACCAGCCCTCACCTCTGGAAAAGAGGTCATAAGCTGCCCAGTTAGCACATGGGTTAAAATATAACCCACAAAGAGATACATTCCAGCCAGTGGAAACTGATGCCTTGAGTGTTCAACAAGGCGACATTTTCTTTTTCTTTTCTTTTTTTAAAATCAGTATGTGTTTGCAGTACATAAAGATTGCATTTATCATAGGGAGTTAGAACATGTCCAAATTACATCTTAATTCTTGTGTCCCCTACTCCTCCTATCCCTCTCTGTTCCTTCCAACTCCTGGTTTCCTTCCCATTTGCAAAAGATCTATTTCAATTCTTTTTTTTTCTATTTCCCTTTCTTTGTCTCCCTCCTCCCTCCCTCCACCTCTTGTACTCCTTCCCATTGAAAAAGATCTCCATACTTCTTGTTATGTTTTATTTTGCACTTTATATTTTGGGTTTCTCATATAAAAGAAACTGTGATATTTAAATTTGCGTGTCTGACTTATTTCACTCAGTATATGATTTCAGAGTGGATCCATTCTCCTACTGAATGCCTCAAGTCTGTCCTTCTATAGGGCAGAGTAGTACTCCATTGTGTATAAAAATAACAATGCTTTCTTTATCCATTCATCTGTTAATGAGCATATAGCTATAGGCCACTTCCAAGATTTAGTTACTATAAATTGTGCTTCAAAAAGTCAGTTTTCTCTGGCCAACTCCTTACCAGATTCCTTATTTGCTTAAGAAGAAGATTAGCTAGATGTGAGGTACATACTTGTAATCCTGGCTCCCTGGGAGGAGGATCAATAGTTGAGGCCCAGCCTGAGTAAGTTAGTGACTTAACAAGATCTTGTCTCTATAGTTAAAACATGGAAAGGACTGGGTATGTAGATCAGTTTGAAGACCTTGGATTCAATCCCCAGTACCAGGAGGAAGGTGTTGGAGGGAGAAAAGGAAGGAGAGGGGTGGCGAAAGGATCAGGGAGCAGGAGAAGAAGGGGATAATGAGCAAAGCAGAGGGCCAGTCAGTCAGGGATGACTTAGCTGCCTGTGCTAAACAAAAGCAGCAGGCTTCCTGCTCTAACGCCCGGACTCTGTAAGATAAAACAGCTAGGCTGAGCCTCCATTTCCACCTCTTACAAGGTTATGGCTAGGACCCAGTGTGCCCACAAAAGGCTAATTGTATATATTGAAGGAATTACTGATAGCTTTTGAGAAGTGATTGGATTATGAGGCCTCTAGCTTTACAACCCCTGATTCATCCTCTGCCAAAAGCCCCACCTCTGAATGTTTCTACACTGGACACCAAGCCTTCAATGCATGACCTTTGAGACATTTCATATCAAACTGCAACACTACATCTGTAGTTTTTAATGTGCACAAAATAAGAAGTATATATATATAATATATATATATATATTATATATATATACTTATATATATTTGTATTTTATGTTGGATATATACACACAGTTGAATATAGGTGTGTGTATTTGAATATAGAGTGTACATTTTAAGAGGACCTAAGAGATATAAGTGCTTCTATAAGAAAGAAAACTTGTCCTGGGAGAGTCTAAATTATGAATGCTAATTAGGGTGTGGAAATTCAGCCTGTGTGATTCCTGCAAATTCAGGCAGAGAAAGAAGGGAGTGGGAGGGGGATTTTCAGTGTTTATAAAGTTTATAAATAAAGCATTGCTTCTGTCCTCACAAAGGTGAGGGATCCTAAAAGCACAGGAGAAGGCAGTGATGGGAGATCCCTGCAAGAAGGCCAGGAAGAAAGATAATTGGTGGATTAGGGAGCTGCTTAGAAAGGAGAGATGACAGGGTTGTAGGTCTGACTGAACATAGGGACTGAAACTAAGGATATCACCTGAATCTCTGACATGACTGATGGTGATTGGTATCACTCACTGAGAAAGAACACAGAGCAGGGAATAAGATGAAATTTAACTGGAGACATGTTATGTTTTGAAACTTGTGGAAAATTAAGTCTAGAGAAAGGCTCAGAAAACAATAGCAGAAGAAACTGGGCTCTATTTTTACAAATAAAGTCTTACTGGGATTCAGCCACACCCATTCATTTAATATTGTCTGTAGCTACATTGGTGCTTCAAAGGTGGAGCCGAGTAGATGTGACAGAGATGGTGTGTCACTGGCAAGCCTGTATGGTATCTCTGTGTGTCTCTTTACAGAAAAAGTTGATTCTGGGTCTGGAACCCAGGAAAGAGGTGGGAGGTATGAGGGGGATGTGCAGTCAAGAGTTGTGGGTAGACACAAAATGTGTCTGAAACACTGGGAGCACATGAGATCACCAGAGAGAGGATAAGGGGACCGGGGGTCAGACCGTCATGGCACAGGGACACAGAAGCAGGGGATTCTTTAGAGGTAAATGACAATAGTTAGCTGGGCAGGAATACTGACAGTAAGAAGCCCAGAGAATGAGAATGTGAAAAATGCAGGAGTGGCCAACAAGCCCACAAGCTTCTGGGAAGACAGGTGAGACACATCTGTGTCCCAGTGAGGCCACAATAACATTAGTAATCCAAATCTTGACATTCTAAATCCCTACCAAGTCCACTCTGCCTACCACGACCACTAAATATGCACAAACCCCAGCAAAACACCATGCTTTCCTAAAATTCTTGATTAACCTTTTTCTCTAATTCTCTCTTCCCAACATTCTTGACTGTCTTTTTCAATTTCCTCTTTGTATGACAATGATTTTGTGATATGAGGGAAAATTAATTTATTCTTTCTCTAACACTTTGTTATTGATAGATTTTCAAGTTTCTTTCAGCTTCATAATTCACTACTGGTAGTGAAAGATAAATTTTCAGTATTGTTGGCAAATTTAGGGAAAGTTTTATCAAACTATTTTTATGTGAAAGTTGTAGGATTTAGAATAATTCCCTCAAACTGGCTTTATACATTTCAAATCTACCATCCAAACACATGCACACACACACACACCATGCAATATACCATCAAAACCCAACTATGGTCCTGGGTGTTGAAATCTAATGTACACAAAGAGACAGCCCAGTACTATGATGTTAAGAGTTTTCTGGAAGTCATTTAAAATTGTGACAGCCAGCAATAGTTTACACAGAGGTGACACCGCACCACATAAATATATCCCACGGAACCCAAACTAAGTGAATCACAGCTGAATTCTCTAGCTGGACCCCAAAATTTTCTGGTTTCAAAGCATTCTCACCACAGGCCCAAAATGAACCCAGCTTGGACTACGGGCGAGAGCACCCAGAGCTTCTCCTTATGTCCTAGGCCTCCGAGCAGCATGACAGTGACTTCCAAGAGAGCCAAGCAAACATCATGTCTCTTAAAAACTAATCTGGAAGTTCACAAGCACCACCTGCATCATAGACATAGTCCCACACAGGATCAAGGGAAGTACATATTTCAGGGAGGTCACATTATAAGAATCGCATGTTTGATAGGGTCTGTAGTGTAAGCTTTGGTAGCAATACTGTACACTGTGCATCCATTTACTCATGTTCTTCAATCCAACCCTTTCTTTGTTTTTTTGGTACCAGGAATTGAACTCGCAACCTTGAGCTTGCCAGGCAGACACTTGTGCCGCTGAGCTAAACTCCTGGCCCCCAATTCAACCCTTTCTAAGATTTGCAAAAAAAAACAAAAATAAAAACAAAAAAACCCCCAAATTTCCCTAAAAAATTCTCTTTCCCACCTTGATGCAGCTTAAATCCTTGGAGATCTGACCCAAATAACTTCAAACACATTTGCTTCTACTAAAGATTGAGCCACAGATCAGTCCTCCTGCCTCCTGCTGGTGGGATCAGTGGGGTCAAGGTCCCCACCAATATCACTGTGCATTTAATAGTTAAAGGGACTCATATGTTGATCTCAGTTGGAACACACTCTGATTTCTCATTGTCCCTGGGAAGTGAGGTGTTTGACATTTGAGAGGAAAAACCCCATTATGTTCAATCAGGGTTACAGCAACACAAAACTGCTTACAGATCCGAACTGCAGTTGCAATATCTTTCTCTTTCTTTCTTTCTTTCTTTCTTTCTTTCTTTCTTTCTTTCTTTCTTTCTTTCTTTCTTTCTTTCATAGTGCTGGGGAGGGCAGATATAGCTCAGTGGTGCAGCAGCTCCTGGCAAGCATGAGGCCTTAAGTTCAATTCTTGGTACCAAAAAAGAAAATAGGAAAAAAAAAAAGTCCCTTAAAAAGTAGTACTGGAGATCAAAGCCAGGGGCTTTCAACCACTGAACTATAGTCTCATCCCTTCTTACTTTTTATTTTGAGACAGGGTCTCACTAAGTTGTCCAGGTGAGACTCAAACTTGCATTCTTCCTAACTCAGCCTCTCTCGGTGCTGGGGTTACATGCATGTGCCTCCATGCCCAGTTCTGTGTGGTTTTTACTTGTCATAAATGTTCAATTCTTTATCCACAAAGCCAACCAAAGAATATGCATTTTGCCACATTCTTGACAATGATTTTGCAATATGAGGGAAAAAATTCATTTTTTTCTCTAGCATTTTATTATTGATAATTTTTAAAATTTCTTTAAGTGAATAATGTTATTGGAATCGATTTTTGGCATTAGTGCCACAATTTATCTCAAACCAATAGCCCTTCCAAGCTGCCATCATGGTGCTGGCCGACAGCGCTGTGTATAAGTTTTCCTCTCTGCATTCATCAGCCTTCTGTCAGTATGAGAAAACATCTAAGATACTTAGCTTGTCAGAAGAGGAGATATTTGTTTTGAATCACAGGTTGGAGCTCTCTGTCTGTGGCCCACTGGCCTTGTCGCTTTTGGGCAACAAGGCAGAACATCATGCTTGGAGGAGAAAACTGTTTACTTCATGGCATCTGGGAAGCAAAGAGAGAGGTAATAGTAGGGGAGGTTGCAAATGTCCCCTTCAAAGGAACATCCGCATGACTTAACTCCCTCCCATTACATCCCTCCTCTGAAAGGTTCTTCTGGCTCCCTATGGCCCCAGGGACAGGGGACCAACTGCTTGGAGATCCCAGGGACACTTGCTCAAACCACAGTACTTTCTTAATGAAAAGCTCTTCAGGAGGCTGTGGATTAGCCTTGGCCTAGAGCCACTTGATGTCTTAGATGGGATTTTGCATCCCTGCACCTCAGTGGGCATCAGAGTGTCAGCATCCCAGGTTTTTTCCCTGACGTCCCCTGGACCAAACTGCATACTCAACTACAGGAAGGTTTGCCCAGTTCCACAGCTGCATTCAGTCTCAGCCCCAAATCAACTGGGGGAACCCTAATTCTGTTCATCAGAAGTGGCTGGGCTCCAGCTTATACTCTACCACCATACCCTTTTACAAAGACAAAAACTAAAAATTGTTCACTGAAGATAGCAATGAAAAAGTCGGCAGTGCAGGAGGAGAAGCCAGGCCGCAGTGGAAGAGCCAGTGGGAGATGAAGCGGAAGCAGTGAGTTTAGGCAACTGTAGAGATGGGCCTGTGATGGAGCACAGGGACAGCAGCACAGAAGCCGGAGGGAGCTGAGGGTCCCCATCGCTGCTGAAGGCAAGGGCAGGGGACAAAATGTGAAGCCTGTAGGGAGCATGGAAGCCTTTACTGGAGGAACAGCCATCCTGGCCTAGAAGAGAAGACAAAAGACTAGGACAACTGGCAGTGACAGGGAGAGGAAACCAGAAGTTTCCTTGTGGATTAGTGTCTGCCCCGAAGCAGGTGCCTTCATCTTCAGAGCATGCAGGGGCAGGTTGGAGGAGGCTACAGGAGGGAGAGGAGCGGTTGAGTCAGTCCACGAGGGGACAAATAGAGACCTGACAAGAGCATAAGGGGCAGGCTGCCCAGAGATGCTAGTCTAGACTTTAGGACCTGCAAGCCCCTGGGCCCTCTTGAGGTCTGAGCACTATGAATATCTTAACCTACAAAGCCAGCCAATTATATGGATCCTATCATCTCCATCCTGTTCTGCAAATATCCCAGGACAGTGAAGGGTAAGGGACACTGGCTCCACGTGGCAGTGTAGGGTCTGAGCTGCCCCAGGCTGAGTGACTCCAGGTCAGGAAATGGAGGGAGCTGAGAGGAGAGAGGAACACGGAACTTTACTTTCTGGAGTTGGCAGGAGTGACAATAATTTAATTTGCTGAAGACTGTATTTAGCCAGGCATAATGGTACACACCTGTACTCCCAGAACTTGGGGGGCTGAGGCAGCAAGATTGCTATGCATTTAAGGCCAGCCTGTGCTGCACAGTTAATTCAAGGCCAGCCTGAAACACAGAGAGATCACATCTCAATAAACAAAAAACAATGTGTTTAAAATACTGGGTTGGACTGTCATCGAGAATTCATTTTACCTGCCTGGTTTCTGAATGCATCTGAGTTTGCAGTCTATGGTGTTACGGTTTTAGTGTTTGCGTTTCCTCAGAATTCATGTTCACTCACTAGTCCCCAGTGTGATTCTACTTGGAAGTTAATTAAGGTTACATGAGACCATGAAGGTGGGGTCTCCATGATGGAATCAATGCTCCTATAAGATGGAGATCTTTCTACACACACACACACACACATACCTCCCCATAAAAGCACAGGAGCAATGCCATGTGAGGCTGAACAGAAAGTGAGACATGCATTAGCCAGAAAGTGGCTCCTCACCAGACACCAGATCTGTCAGCACCTTGATCCTGAATGTCCCAGCCTTATGCACTGTAAGCAATCAGTGTCTGTATAAGCCACTCGATCTGTGATTTTTTTTTACTGCACCTGTGCCTAGAACCCCTGGTTCAATCCAAACACGGTGGTGAGGTACACTGGGGAGCCAGCTGACCGGAGCAGGGATTGATTTGTTGCTAAATTCTGTGGTTTTCAATCTAAAGGCCATGCTGAGCCACTGAACTGTGGAGAGCTCTGGGCCCCCTGGGAAAGAGAAGGATATCATTTGTGGGGAAAAAACAAGGCCCCCATTCTAAAGTGATTTCACCTTCGTGACACAACATGCCTTCTGCTCTTAAGTGGTACTTCACAGTAACACAAGGGAGTTTCCTGGGTTTTTAGAGCACTTTCCTGAAATCAGTTGTACCTGATGTGCCCCAGTGGCCAGAGAGGAAAAGAAATCCAGTGCGTTGACATTACAACTCACAGGTCATGGGCAGAGTCGTGGGCCTGGGAGAGCTGCACCATCTCCATAACCCCACTGGACCCTCCATTCTCTTCTTCCCAGGGAAGGAGTCTAAAACAAGTGTCTTTCCAGGGCAAAACTCTGCCCAGTTGAGTGGCAAGTGGAAAGTGCCTGCCCAGACGGTGGATGGAAGATTGCAAACACTGTTTGGTTTCTTTTCATGAATTTCATTGATACATTTTCGATCTACATAATAATAATGTTCATCATAGGGAATTTGTACTTGTACATGATACAATGCTGTTTCTTTTTTCCCATTCCCCTTGCCTTCCTTCACACCCTTTCCCTTCCTTATTTACAAAGCCTTGCTTGTTTCCATTTTTTCCTTCTATTCTTTTTTTCTTGTCCCTTCCTCCCTTTTCGCCTCCCCTCTCCCTTGTTCCCTTTCCGTTTGAACATTTTCTTTCTATTTCTACAATCTCTATTTACACTTTAGGCTTCTCACACCAAAGAATGTGATATTTACCTGAGTGTCCAATTTATTTTGCTGACAAGTATGGTCTCAAGGTATATCCATTTACCTAGAAATGTCTCAAGCTTATCTTTCTTTATGGCTCCATTGTATTAAAAAAACACATCCAAAAAGGAACTCTTCTGCACTGTTGATGGGAGTGTAGACCGGTACAACCACTGTGGAAATCAGTCCGATGTTCCTCAAAAAGCTGGGATTGGAAGTCCCATTTGACCCAGCTATTCCCACTTCTGGGCATATTCCCAGAAGAACTGAAAACATCACACCACATGATATATGTGTACCCATGTTTATAGCAGCACAATTGGTAATAGCCAGATCTTGGAAACAACCTAAATGTCCATTAACTGAGGATTGCATAAAAAAGATGTGGTATTTTTATATAATGAGTACTACTCATCTACAAAGAAGGATCACATTGAGGCTTTTGTAGATAAATATTTCACTTATAAGACCATACTCATAAGTGAAATAAATCAAACTCACATGAGTAAATACCATATTGTCACTCCAGTGCAAGAAACTGAAAGAGTAAATAAGGTACAAAATCTTTAATAAATATTGCAAAAAGGTAGGAAACTGCTCAAAGAGGAAATAACTCAGGGAAAAGGAGAAAAGAAGTAAAGGAAAAGAAAAAAGATATAAATTTGTATATATACACTTAAGATAGCTAAGATGATTGTACTACTAATTCTAGTAGCTCTTGGAACAAAACAGCTAACATTCATAGGATTAGATCAAACTTGCATGTCTATATCTGTATAACCCGAGTAGCTCTTTTGAAGATAACCTTGTAAAATAACAACCTTTGTTATCTTCCTACCACCTTGTTTTGAAAGCCTGTATTGTTATTGTTTGGGGTTCTTTGTTATTGTTATTTATCTCTTTTGTTTAATGTTTTTCTTGTATTTTGTTTTGCTTTATTTTGTTTTTCCCTCTAACACAGAAAGGATAGATGTACATGTATAGGCTTATAAACATGCCTAGAACTTCTCCTAACGAGTTTACAATAATTGATTTTATTTTGTGTGATGATATGAACAGCTAAGGAGACATTATGGTAGCCATTGCTGATTTCCTATTATCTTGTTTTGAAGTCCAATAATGCTTTTATTCTTTGTTTTGATTGGATTTAATCTGTTTTCTATTATTTGATTTCAATATGTGTGAAGGTATGGACAGCTATTTTGAAGAAAACAAGACACCTTATGGTAGCCATTGTTGATTTTCCTATTGTCTGGTTTTGAAGGCTGGTACTGCTTTCATTCTTTGGTTTTGATCAGTTTTATACTGCTTTGTTTTGTTTGAATTCATTGTGTGTGAAGATATGGACAACTGTTTTGGGGAGAACAGGAGACACTGAGGTAGTCACTGTTGATTTCCTGTTGTCTTGTTTTGAAATCCAGTATTGTTTGCATTGTTTTGTTCTGACCTGCTTTGTTCGGTTTTGTTCTGTTTTATTTTATTCTCTTTAAAATAAAAAAAATTAAAAATAAGTTTTAAAACCACATCTCCTTTACTCATTCATTGGCTGACTTGGGCTGTTACACACTGTGCCGCGCTATACACATTGGTGTGCATATGTAGTTGTGGCATGATGCTTTCACTTCTTTGGGGAAAATACCAAGAGGAGAACAGCTGGGTCAAATGAAACCACTGTTCAGTATTATTTGACCTACTACACAACATGAGAATATCTATGGGTTATGACATTTTGTTCCTTGCCATCCACCCAGGCAACAATCAGTAGTTGTCAACTTTAAAGTCCTCAGGGCCCTTTTTCTGCAATAATTTTGCATGCAATACTGCATAGGCACTGTTCTGACTGTGCAGAAGCTCCAAGTGAGCCACAGCTCCACTGAGGGCTGCAGACAGCGCTCAGCCTTCACAGAAGAAGGGATTCTGAGTTTGGCATGGCAATTTACTAAGAACTGACCTTCTGATAGCCAAGTAAGTGAGAAAGTGGAAATTAGATAGAAAATCATCCCCAGGGACAGGTAAGCATAGTAGTTAGACGTACACTTATTTAAAGATTTCTGTCACTATGAGCTATGGTAAACTTGTCCTCTCTGTGCCAGGTGCAAACAACACTATTAATGGCACACAGCTCTATCATGCTATAGTCACCAGATTTTTCCATTATTGTCATTACTAACCTATAGATCAAGACATGAATCACACTTGCCCAACGTTATATCAGTGGAAATAAGCAGGCAGGTTTCACCCCAATATCTGGGTCTCAAGCGATTACTTTTAACCACTGAACTGCAATATACTACTTGGAAGAAGGAATAATAATAATACCAACTATACTTGAATGAGCATTGGCTACACACTAGGCACCGTACTAAGCTCTGTACCTAGGTTATTTCATTAACTCCTCTGTCTGACCCTATGAGGGAAGCACTAACGTTATCATTCATAAATTACCAGTGGAGAGAGCTGAGCAGAGGTTCAGTAACTTGCCCAAAATCTCACACTCAGTGAGCCAGAGGGAGTGGACAATAAATGTTGGTAAGCCCTTCAGACTTATGCTTTGCTGCTGCATAGCTTCACCACCGCCATGATCACCAATGTCTGGACCCAGAATAAGCATTTGTCAAGTACTTGCTGGATTTGCGGAACTCTGATCACCGTAGAAGCCAAGCCATAACTAGGCAAAGTCAAGCAAGGAATAACAGAACAGCGAGATTTCAGCCAGAGTCCAAGGCCTGCAATGCACCGCTTGCGCCACCAGGAGGAGCGAGAGTGGCCTTCATTTGAGCCAGGGTCCAAGGGCAGTTTGCCTAGGTGCGCACTTTTCAATTTACCCAGCTTGCTCCTTAATTGCAAAAATTCATTTGGCTCCTGCTTACAGTACAATTACATCCCAGAAGAACACGCATTGCAGGATTTATAGCCACTCGATATCCTCTAATCTGTATAGGGTGTCTTGGTGCCCAAAAATGAGTGACACGTTCCTTATTGGTCTCTTTCATTCTTGTCCATAACTTTTAATACCTTTAAGCGCATCTGTTTTAGATGCAAAGTCAACAAATAGCAGGTAACGAATCAGCTCACCCAACATTTTCTTCTGGGAAAAAAAAAAAGATGTTTGTAAGCCTTACTTGGGCAGAGGTTTGCTCCTTCAGCAAGATGGATAAATAGAAGAAAAAAAGTAGGTTATGCCACTTGCTTACCATGGAAAGATTGTCTCAGTAAGGCCTTGGCGTTTTTAGAGACACAACACCCCCATCCACCCCTCCTCACACTGCCCACTGTGCGCACCAGCCCACCCCAGCAAGTCCAGAGGCAAAAGCTGTGACGCACTTGAGACATAAACCCAACCCACAGAAGTGCTGGCTGGGCTGGGGAAAACCATTGCTAAAAGGAAAAGGAACCTTATGTTTCTTTTCTTTTGTGTAATTTCCAAGCAATTTTTAGCCTCAGCTGCCCTGCCTTGGAGAAGGGTTACTTTCTGGAACACGCCTCAACGTTTTACCACAAATGTCCCTACCAGCAAGGCCCAGCAGGGGGCGGAAGGTCACAGAATGTTCCGCAGCTGAGGCCACCGGACTCTCCGAGTCACAGAACTTGCACGTTTTAGCCTCAGAAACTTCAGGCAAGCAGACAGGTTCTAGTCCTCCTAAGACTGCAAAAGCTGGGGTGGAACGGGGAGTGGGGGTGGGAAGCAGGGCTGAGAGAGCGCAATCCAAAAAGCCAGGATGGAGGCACGTGGCCATTCCTGTGGACAATCTGTGCTCCTGGCCGCAGGCGCGGAAGCTACTCCGGAGCTGGCCGAAGGGACACGGAGCGTGCAGGCCACCAGGGTCCCCACGCTGCTCGGGCAGGGAGGAGCCAGCCAGGGCGAGAGGGACAACTAGACCCCGCCCTGCTTGTACTCCAGCCAACGACCGCTGACTCCGTCGGCTGGCCCCAAGCAGTCATCATCCGGTGGACTGGTGGACAATCTGCAAGACAAAGGCGGTGGGAGGACGACAGGACAGTCTCACTTTCCATGGTGTTGACCAGCAGCTTGGTTGTTCAGGGATTGGGAACTGGAGAGCTTTGGGAGGAAGACTGCTTTCGGGCGCCTTGATTTGAATACGTTTTGTGTTAAATCAAAGAACCCTGGACATGGTGGAGTGACTGTAATCCCAGCACTCTAGGAGACTGTGGCAAAAACATTGGAAATTGGAGCTCAGCCTGGGCAAATTAACATTTAGCGAGACCATCTCAAAAAATAAAATAAAATAAAATAAAATAAAATAAAATAAGGCTATAGTCCAGTATTAAGGCTCTGGGTTCAATCCCCGGTGCTGGGGGTAGGGGAAGAGGGGGAGAGGGGAGAGTGAGAAAGGGAGGGGGAGTGTTCTTCTGCATCTATCAGCATTTAGCAGACTCTAATGATTGCTGATGGTGACAATTTAATGCTTGCCCAGCAGCTAGATGATTACTTTCACTTTTTTTGTATGTGTTCATGGAACCACAAAAAATGCAGTGTTTCTGTTGGTTATTTCACAGGTCTATAGAAACTGCATTTACAGTTTAAAATCCAATGTACAGCATGAGGATGGTAGTTGATGAAAGTGGACTGTGTTGAAGAATTTTGCTAGATGGGTAGAAAACAGGCACTGTTGCTTATATAGGGGAGAAAATGAGTAATGGACATATTCACTCTCTTCACTATTATAACCATTTTTCTACATGTACTGTAACTTATAACATGTTACATCCCTTAAATAGACATAATAATATTTCTAAAAAGACCTAGGGCTACGTATATAACTTAGTGATAAAGCGCTTGCCTAGAATGCTCAAAAACCTAAATTCAATGTCCAGCCCTGCAAAACTTTTAAAAGTTTTTAATGAGAAGCAGTTAAAGTATAAGCTCAGTACAATGTATAATATATACCATATATATATATGTGGTATATATTTACTCATGCACATATATACCATATATATGGTCAAGTTACTGGATAGAAGTTTTAAAGGTTAATGTTTTCTAGTTATTAAATTTGCCATCTAGCTCTAAAGTATTCCTATTACTATACTTATACTAGTCATTAAAACTTACATTTCTGAATAGTAGAGGTAAACTGATCTCAGCAGCAACCAGCAACGTTTCTACTTTTTTGCTCCTTTAAACAGGGAAGACAGATTTAAAAAGAAAATAGGAAGTCATCTTCTGCATGTAATTTATAAGTAAGCAGCTGACTGACCACAATGTAAAGAGGATTGAAATCAAATTTGTGACACAAAATATAAAGAACACCACCTCTGTGAAATGAGTTAAAATAAATGTCCATATGATCCTCTTATACAAAAATACTTGTTTATTTTTTGAGTGAATTCTTCACAATTCTGAAAACCAGTACAAAGATGATCATCTCATCCTTAGTTATGCATAGCCCATGGAGAGAGGCCCGGACATCCACAGTGAGGTATGGATACCTCTTTTTACCTATGATCAATACACCTTGCAATAAAATCATTTCTTGCCATTTAAATAAAATTTAGTAAACAAAAACTGTTTTGTGTAGCTTTCTAGGACAAAGCAAGGTAAATCTGAAGGAGGAAACTTAGGGCATAAATTTGGACATGTTAAGGAAGCATAATTAGTTATACCAGCTTTTTGGGGGTTAGATGTTTGTTTGTTTGTTTGGTCAAAAACACAAGTACTGGAAGCCATTGTACAGTGGCATACACCTGTAATCCTGACACTCTCAGAGCTTAGACTGGAGAGTCAGTTTTCCTCTACTATTCTGTAGGTTAAGCTTTAATAACTAATGTAAATACAGTTTAAACCTAGCCTGGGTATTTTAGCTACTTAGTGAGAACTTGTCTTAAAATTTAAAAAGGGCTGGAACTATAGCTCAGTGGGAAAGGCCCTGGGTTCAGTCCCAAAGGAACAAACAAGCACAGAACCATAAAATAACCAACAAAAAAATTGCATATTTTTGTGGTCCCATGAACACACACAAAAAAGAGGAAGTAGTAATCCAACTGTAGGGCAATCATTAAATTGTCACCATCAACAATCATTAGAGTCTGTTAAATGCTGATAAATATGGAAGACCCTTGGATGCTGTGCCTTGGGAATTACTCTTTGGACTAGAGTATGGATTTGTTGTTATTGCCTTTCTCAGAAAAGTTGAAAACCAGTGTACAACACTGGAAATTCAGTGCAGCCATAATACCCCATACAAAGAAAATGATCAACAGATGTCATTATCTGTCATCACTTGTACCCTCTTCCAAGTGACATCTTTGAATATCTTCAGTCAGCTCTTGAGTTCCTAAATCCTATTTTCTATAAAGCAGAGTGGGAGCTGCCAGTCTTTCTTTTGTCCTTCATCAGTTCTCTGGGATAATGTCACACCTTGGAGAAGACCCTGTCCCTTAGGTCAGTTCCAGGGACATGGCCACAGCCATCCCTTGATTGAGGTGCCTTACTTCTACCAAGTCAACAAATAGTCACTTATTAAAAAAGATATTGTTTGTTTTATATTATCAGCTCAGCTGTCTGTGAGTAGGTTGCCCACACTCTCAGCCATGGATTGATTATAAAGTTCATTAGATTATGTTAATGTAATCAGCATTAAATGTACAAAATTGTACAGTTAACAAACACTAAAGCCACTTACCCACCTTCCCACAATCCACAATTAACAATTATGAGCATTTTTCTGTTTCAACTTTAAGGAACACCCCCTCACGCGCGCGCACACACACACACACACACACACACAGACGTTCTCCTCCCCAATTGCTGCACAGGCACTGTTTGCATGTCCCCTTGTGACACATTTCCTACAGCCACTCATCACTAAGTATATGCCCATTCAATCTATTATAGCACATTTTAAAGTTCTGTTAGCTTAGGAGTGGGATTTGCTTATTTATTTGTTTTTGTAGCACTGAAGATTGAACTCAAGAGTGCTGGGTTATATCTCGGGCCTTTTTGTTTTTTATTTTAAGACAATGTCTCATTAATTTGCTCCAACTGCATCAAATTTTTCCTTTCGTAAATTTCTTATGTGGCCTCCTAAATCCACACCAGATCTGCTGCCAGATGTATATACAGGAATCCACGAGGGAGTCCAGCCTTTCCTTGGGGCTCCCTCCTCAGAACCCCTCTTCTGCCCCCATCCAGCCTAGAGCACTGGCTGGAATCCTGCAGTTCCCTTTGCCGCTCTGCTCTTGGATCTCACATCTTCCTCTTTTTTGTTGTTTTGTTAGTTCCTCTTTTTGTCAGAACAGACCCTCTAGCATCATCTTTAGGAAGGGTATACAGAATTTTAAGAAATAAATTATGTTTTATTTTATTTTGTTTTATTTTTTGCCCTTTTGAGACAAGGTCTCACTATGCAATTCAGGCTGGCCCTGGGCTCACTTTGTAGCCCAGGCTGGTCTTGAACTTGCAATGATCCTCCTACCTAAGCCTCCCAAGTGCTGGGATTACAAGAGCGCACAACAATGTCCAGCCAGAATTTCTTTTTCAGATTGTGTGTGTGTGTGTGTGTGTGTACACGCCTATCTCAGCAAATTTCAAATACACAATGCAGTAGTATTAACCATAGTTACCAAGCTGTGTATTGTTCATCCCACAAAACCAACCATTTGCGCTCTTTGACAATATCCCCTCATTTCTCTTACCCTCTACCCACCAGCCTGTAATCATGATTTTAAGCTCTGCTTCTGTGAGTTTTACTCTTTCAGATTCCACATGCAAATGAGATCACAAGGTGTTTTCCTTTCTGTTGTCTGGTTTATTTCACTTACTATAATGTCCTCTGGGTTCATCTCTATTCTCCCAAAGGCAGGATTTTCTTCTTTCTAGAGATTGAATAATACTCCAATATGTATATATTATATACTATTATATAAATATTATATGTATTATATACATATATAATATATACATATATGTTATATATGTACATATAATATATATGTTCACTACATCTTTACTCATTTGACTGAGGTCTTTTATTTAATTCAATCTTTGTCCAGCACAGTTCATTCTCTCTTTCCCTTTTTATTCTCATATACAAAAATCTTGAAGAAAACTTTTACTTTCATGCCAATTAATCTGATAGTGAAATAAATATCCATTTTTATTTACCTTTCAAGAAGTAACTTAAAGAAAATCAAGTATCAATTGCTACAGTCAACCTTGGCCAATAGGCAGACATCTATCCCTGTATCTAGTAGCCTCATTTGAGAGGTATCTAAGCCTATTCCCAGTTTTCAACTTGCCTAGGTGCTGTGGAATCACTTCATGGGGCCGAAGCTGAGCAAGCTGTGGCATCTTTCCTGGGATCTTCTCTGAGACTTCACCAATTGGTGTGGCTCATTTTATTGGTTAAATTACATAAAGAAACAATTGAATATGTCTGAATGAATTAATACATAAACTTTCAATATTTTAATGCATTAATTTGTCTTTGGAAATATTTGCCTTTTGAAATTTTACTGTATAAAAAAATTTCCATTAGAAATAGGAAATCAGTGCCTGGGATTTACCTCAGTGGCATAAGCACCTGCCTGGCCAGAGGGAGATCGTGAGTTCAATCCTTGGTACAAGAAAGAAAAAGAAAGAAAGAAAGAAAGAAAGAAAGAAAGAAAGAAAGAAAGAAAGAAAGAAAGAAAGAAAGAAAGAAAGGGAGGAAATCAAAGATTAAGATGGAACCAAAGGTTAAGATGAAAGGCAATAAAATGTTGATAGCCTTTCATGTATCCAAGCAACAAGCACATATGGATCATGCATCATGTCATAGAGATAGATACTGAGATGGACCTGAAACTATGGAGAAGCAGGCATGACCAATGACCCAGTGAACTCACAGGGGACACAGGCAGGGACAGAGGCTATTTCATCCCCATGTGGTGAAAGCTATGTGACAAGGAAGCGAAGCTTGTAAGAAGGTACAGACCCCAAAGTTATGGAGCAGGATGGACAATAGAGACTTCAGGATCATTGCTGTGCTGAGATCTGAAGGAAGAATGAGTTTCAGATGCTAAGCTGAAGACACCGGGATGGAAGAACTCAGCAGAGTAAATAGCACTTACAAAGGCTTAGAGCTAATTGAAAGTTACTTGATTGAGAAAAATAAACATACAATTGATACTGCCCAGGAGAAGAGAACTGTCTAAAAAATGAGTCTAAAAAGTTGGTCATGGTGGTATATACCTGTAATCCTAACACTTGAAAGGTTGAGGTAGGAAGAATGGAGAGTTCGAATCCAGCCTTGGAAACTTGGCAAGATCCTGTCTCAAAATTTAAAAAAAAAAAAAAGACTGGGGATATAGCTCAGTGTGGAAGCCTGGAATTCAATGCCCAGTACTTAAAAAAAAATAGTAGAACTATAAGGAAACCAAAGGCAAGTCTAGAGAAATAAATGAAAGTCAGATAATGAAGGCCTTGACAAAATACAAAAAAATGATATACTGAATTTGTATGTGAGCAAGTAATACTGTGGGTAAGCATTTAGTTAGGAGGTGACTGAAATAATACAGGTACAAGGTGAGAGAGAACTTGGGTACCTTGTGAAGAAGGTAGCTGAGGCCAAACTAAGATGAACTGGAATGGGGACAATAGGCAAGGAGTAGGAAGACATGGAGTGTAAAACCCAGGCTTCTGATATGAGTAAAAGGCAGTGATGTGCCCTGGAAGATGAGAAGACAGGAAGAGGAGCAGATAAGTAGGAATGTGGAACTTTTGCATGCCCAGTAGAACATCAAGTAGAAACAGACAGATGTCAGGTGCAGATGTAGTCAAGGAGCATAATTATGGGGGTAAAGGGACAGAGATTTCTTGAAGCCACAGGAGTAAGTGAGCTCATTTGCATGTAGGAGAAAAGAAGACCAACCAGGGTCTAACCCATAAGGTACATCAATGGAAGAAGAGCCAGGTATGTAGCAAGAAAATAGTAGAGTATGATGCCACAGGCCCAGAGTGTACATAGGTGTATACTCAGGAATTCAGACAAATTATTTTCTTTTTGAGACTCAAGAATGAGTTGAGTGGTTCTTGTATGGCTATTCTACATCAAGCAACTATGGATATAAAAACTTACAGATAATTCTGGCCTGGGAACTTAAAATCTGTTTGACAAAAAACACATTTATAATAGCATTGGTGACCACAACAGTATGTGAATTATAGAACCTGAAAGTACTGTGCATAACAAGTAATAACTCTGCTTTAATGGAAACAAGAAAAAAATAGTTTATTTTGAGCGAAATATGTGTGATGATGGCCTGGGAACATGAATTCAGGTAACCCTGAATGGTGTGTTTCACCATGGAAGGAATCACATGAACTTGGATAGTCACAGAACAAAAGAAAGTCCTAAATCAATTCATTTACCAACTACACTGGAGGGTGCTTTTGATTGGTGACCACAACAATGTGGGGAAATTCTTTCAGCCTTTTTTCCTTTTGACTCAGGGCTACAGCCTTAGGGTATTTTGTTTACTTGTTTGTTTGTTTGTTTGTTTTTGGTTTTTTATATTGATGCAGGCTCTGGCTAAGTTGCCTAAGCTGTGCTTGAATTTATGATTACCTGGCCTTGCCTCCCAGAAGGCTAGGGTTCCATGCTAGAGACACCACCACACCAGGTTCAAATTGTATCTTATCAGTTCTTATCCTTAGGGTTCCTGGAGGCCAGAGGAGTGACACATTCCACAAGAAGTTTATCTACTGGTCATAAGAATGCTAGGTAGTTACAGAAGTTAAGGTAATTGGCAATGAAAGGGCTCAAGGTAATTTTGGCTTGTGACCTGTGACATTCTATTTCTCCAGAGTCATGTCTTCAACAGTCTGAAGAGAATTTAAAGCAGTTTCTTCAGAGAATTTCAGTTAGTAGAACTCATTGTTTTCTTAATTTTATTCTAGTACCTGCTTGCTGTACATAATCATTGCATTTACATTGGGGAGTTTGTTCACGACTATTGTGGTCAGGGGTTATACAGAGAACAACTAGAGTCAGGACTTGGAGTTTATAATATTATTTTTATGATGGTCACCGAGTGTTAACACAAGAAGATGCAGGAAATCTGTTCACATCACTAAAGACATAGAATATTTAGCCAAAGGCCTGAATCCCACAGCAATGTCCACAAGAGTCCAGATGAAGACCAAAGCTCATAACAATGCCTCTCACGTGTCCAACTGGAGGTCTAGAGCCCACAAGAAGGACTCACACCAGTCTCTTTTACAGATCCGTGATGGGAAGGCCCAAAGGTCAGCGGTGGACGCCAGAAAGTCTATAACATCAGGGTGAAGGAGCTGTACTGATAGGTTGAGGATTCTACGCTGGAACCAAGAAGTCACACTCACAAAAAAGACCAGGGCTGTCCTGAAAAGCACCACAGCCATCCTCAGCAACACGGAGGCCCCGAGCTCCTCCGACGATAAGCACAGTTCAGTATATGCCAGGAAGCCAGCGTGACATGTAGTTCATCCTGAAGACCAAGCTGCACACGTCTGCTCTATGGAGCCAGGAAGCAATGCTCGATGTGAGGACCAGAGCTTCTCCAGGAGAACCAACAGCTCAAAAGGCAACTTTGTAGGAGAACCCGCAATGCCTCAACACACTAACGCCTTAACGCACTAATGTGATAGCCTCTCCTTCTCCACTTCTCCATTTTTGCTGGCAACTTTGCTCAGGTGGGACATCTGTGCTCAGCACCATGCTGATGTAATCCAGTTGTTGTTAAATTGATCACCAGGTTTTTAATCCATAACAACGACCATACTACACCTTAATTCTTTTCCTTCCTCTCTCGTCTCCCTGTTCCCTCCAACTCTTGTCCCCTTTCCATTTGCAAAAGTTCTATTTCCATTTTTTTCTTCAATTTTTTTTTTTTTTTTGTCTTTTTGAGACAGGGTCTCTCTATGCAGTTCGGGCAGGCCTTGAGCTCACTTTGTAGCCCAGGCTGGTCTCGAACTCGCAACGATCCTCCTGCCTCAGCCTCCCGAGTGCTGGGATTACAGGCGTGAGCCACCATGCCTGGCCTCAACTCTTTTTTTTAATATCTTTTTTTCTTTCTTCTTTCTGTCCATCTCTTGTTCCTGTCCATCTCTTGTTCCCCTTTCCACTTGAAAAAGATTTCCCTACTTCTTCTTTTTCTCTTTATTTATACTTTGGGTTTCTCATATTAAAAAATCTTTTGATATTTAAACTTGTATGTCTGATTTATTTCACTTAACACTGTGGTCTCAAGATGCATCTATTTACCTACAGATATTTCAGATTTATCCTTCTTTATGGCATAGTAGCACTCCATTGTGTAAAAATATCATATCTTCTTTATCCACTCATCTATTGATGGGTATTTATCCTGTTTCCAAGATTTAGTTATTATAAATTGTGCTTCCATAAATGTGGGCATGTATGTGTCTCTGCAATATAATGTCTTTAACTTTTTCAGAAAGATACCTAGTAGGAGAATAGCTGGGTCAAATGAAATTTATTGTTTTGTTTTGTTTTGAAGACTTTCCATAGTGATATCTATAGCAGTTGTACTGGTTTACATTGCCACCAACAGGGTAAACTAAGGGTTCCTACTCCCCCTGCAGCCTGGACAACATTTGCTATTATTTCATTTCTTGATAATAGCCATTCTTTCTGGAGTGAAAGATGATACCTCAGTGTTGTGTTAATTTGCATTTCTCTATTAGTCCATGATATTGAAGATTTTTTTCATATATTTGTTGGTCACTTGTACTTCTTCTGAGAAGTGTCTGTTTTTTCAGTTGCCCACTTTTTTATTGTATCTTTTATTTTGGAGTTCTTTATACATTTTAGAAACAGTCCTCTGGCAAAAAATTTTTCCCATTCTGTAGGTTGTCTCTTCACTCTGTTGGTTGTTTCCTTTGTTGTACAGAGATTTTTAATTTGATAGGACCCCATTTATTGATTTCAGTATTATTTCTTGTGCCTTTTTGGATTCTGTTCAGAAAGTCCTTACCTATGTGTGTGTTTTCAAGAGTTTTACTCATTCTATCTTTAAGCTGATTACATGTTTCTGTTTTAACATCTAGATTTTTTATCTGTTTTTATCTTAGTTTAGTACATGGTGAGCTACATGTATATGGACTCAGTTTTCTGCATGTGGATGTCCAATTTTCCCAGAACTATTTATTAGAGGTTGTCTTTCCTTCCATGTGTGTAATGTAACTTCAAGTCTGGAAATGTGATGCCTCATGCTTTGCTGCTATTACCCAGAATTGCTTTTACTATTCTGCATCTTTTCTGGTTCTATATGAATTTTAGGATTGTTGTCCTGAGATCCATAAGGAATGCTATTGATATTTTGATTGGGATTGCATTAAATCTACATATCAGTTTTGGAAGTATAGCCATTTTGACTATATTAATTTTGCCTATCCAAGAGCATGGGATATCCGTCAATTTTCTGATGTTTCCTTCAATGTACTTTTTCAAAGTCATGCAATTTTTGTTGTAGAGGTTTTTCACTATCTAGGTTAGGTTAATTCCCAAGTACTTGTCCTCATTGCTACTGTGAATGGTGTTGTTTACCTACCTTCCTTCTCAGTGAATTCATTATTAGTGTACAGGAGTCATAGCTCTAATAATTCTATGGAACTTTTGTTTACAATGTCTGATTATCCATCTCACAGAACCCTCTCCTTAGCCCTCTAGATGGGATAACAGAGGAATAAAAAACAAACAAACAAACAAAAAAACCTCTTCACTTAGCAAGAATGAGAGTGAGGGTTAACTGCTGGAGAGAAGATGTCTGGGTCAAATGAAATATAGCCTTCATTAGGCTAATGTGTTTCCTAGGTTGAAAGAACCTATCCTACAAGGCCACAAAGGGGATACAGAGAAGAAAGGGGAGCCTGGGACCCTGGAAACGTTTCACATTTAGATGGAGCACAAGATGAAAGAAGGATAAGAAGGCAATGATTGAAAGTGGTTGTCAAAAACAAAAACCGGTTGTTCCTTCCTCCACCCATAATTCCCACCAAATTCCTGACAATCCAGAGACTCCTCCTTCCTAGGGGCAGAAGAGCAAAGGTTTCATCTGTATAGAAGAAAAGGGCCTTATACTCACAGCTACCCCTGGAGAGTGAGAACCCCCACCACAGCACCTCAGGCCACCTTTGGTCAGGGCTGGGGCTTTGTGGGGCAGGCAAGCATGGGAGGAGTGTACAGGATGAGGCAGACTGTGCTGCAGTAGCCACTCAGCAAGACTCATGACTTGAGGGATTGGGTGCTTGCAGCTGAGTGTCTGAAGCCTGACAAAAGGTTTTTGGTGTTATTTTTATTTAAAAAGCCACAAAAAGCATATCGTGAAAAAAGGAAACCAATTTTGAAGTGTGTCATTCACTAGATAGGTGTCAGCTCTAAGTTTACCTTCGTTCATGTGCTTTATTTTGTCTTCTTCCCACTATTAGCCATAGCAAAGCATGAGGCTAATGTGTTTTCAATTATTTGTCTTGTTAGGTGTAATAATCATCACCGTGCCCTTAATCATCTAAAAGAAGAATTCTTGAAGGAATAAAATCAGAGACTATCTCAATCACATCCATATTAAATCCTTCTTTGCCTCGGTTATAAATTATTTTCCACTTATTTTCCTCCTCATCTTCTAATTCTCCTTCTGATATACTGCTTCTAGAACATAATTTTTATTAGAATTAGAAGATGGAACAAAGTATGAGTTTATTTTTCCTTTTCCTGGTTCTTCTTTAGAGAATATCCCCCTTTTCTTATTTAAAATTGTTTACAAACAATTGCTTTTTTCTTGCATTTTTAGTAACCATTTTCTTACATTTTGGAAACCATTTTTAGTAATAAATTTAATATAATGCTATATATATGTATTTAATATTATACCATAATATTATATATAACATGTAATACTATATAATATTACATAATGTATACATGCACATATAATATTATAACTATATTATAGTATATATAATCTATATTACTTATATAGTCTACAGACTAGGCTTACACTGGCTGCAGGGCAAGGTGTGGGTGACTGCAATGAGGCTGTCTGCATGCTGGAGGGCCAGATGATACAGTCAGAATGAAGGACACTGGGGCTCTCTGCAGAGTCCCATTGGTAGCCAAAGGAGCTTTGTTAGAAGGCTGAAGAGCCTGAGCGGGAAGACTGAAGAGACTGATCTTCTCCCAGACCATTCTTGTTTATCTTTCTTGTTAGTAATACATGGAGGTATTCTTCACTGTCATTTCTGAGTTAGGCATCATTTATCTTCACTGGGCTACATAGCCCATATGGATTATTTATTCAGTTATTTTGGAGACAGGGGCTCACTGTGTGGTTCAGCCTGGACTTGAACTCACTATGTAGCCCAGACTGGCCTTGAACTCACAGCAATCCTCCTATCTCAGCCTCCCAAGTGCGAGGATTACAGACATGTGCCACCACATCCAGCTCCGTACAGATTTTTGACAGTCATGCTACCGGGATTTTTCTCAATGTGTGAGCAGTGTAGGTTCCTGTTTCTTTGCAAATTTTTTGAGGGGGACACATTTTTGTGTGTGTGTGTGTACTAGAGGAAATGTTTTGATAATGAATAAAAAGAAACTTTAAAGTACAACTGACAATAGGTTAGTTGCCCCCGCCAACCTTCAATGAAGAAAATGAGGGTAACAGATTATCTGAACATGTATATACTTTGAGCCAATGAGAACTCTTTGTATATTTTTGATTAAAGAGGTTTGAATCATTACTGCCATAAACTATTTGCTATTGATGGCTTTATATTTTGAGAGCAATATAGCTATCAGTATGTTTTAGATATCATAATTATCTATAATCTTAAATATGCATTTGAACTATTAAAACTGAAGATCAAATCTCTCAGATTGTGGTTGGGGGTTTAGCTCAGAGGCGTAAGCACCTGCATGGCAAATGCAAGGTCATGAGTTCGATCCTCTGCACAAAAAAAAAAAAAAAAATCTCTCAGATTTCCCAAAACAAGAGGGTATTATTTGACAGTGTTCTAACCATATTATCCCACATGCACCTACAGATCAAAGATCAGTTACAACTCTTGGTATCTAGAAGACAGATGAAAACATTTATTAGTTTTTCTATTGAATGAATGTATAGATAGAGTAACAGGATATTTTAATTTTGCATTTCTATTTTTAGTGAAATACCTCCACTTGCATCACCATATCTTTTCCCAGTCAGAAAGAGAGAAAAGAATCAATGCTACATGTTGAACTACTTCAGGGAAGGAAAGGAGACTAAAGGGAAATAAAAGGAAACGAGATGTGTTATACACAGGTACCAGTTCCCCATAATGAATAAAATCACTATATACAGCAAACATGTACTAATAAACACAAAAAAGAAACTACATCAGAGTCTTCTCTACCTTATTGGCTCTTAGGAATTTAAACATTTTAAAATTTCAGAATATCTTCAATTTTTACCTTAAGTTCAACAGTTATTGGCTAATAGGTACAGTTTTTATTTGTTTGTATGCTAGACTACAAAAATAATTGGTTAAGTCTCAGAGACATATTTACCACTTTTTTATCATGACCATCTGGACAGTTATGTTACTGTTAAGTGCTATCTTAATTCAGAATGTAGACTCACAGGCATAGGACTAAACTGGAAAGGCACAGTTATGGTTCACCACAGTCTGTCATTTGTGAGACATATAAAAAGAGTTTCAGTTTACACTATCATTAAACCTATAGTGGCATATCTCTCTGTGGATAATTTTTTTTGCCTTTTACCTTTTAGTTATTTTTGTGTTTTGTTTGAAAGAAAATACTAACATGGTCACATATTGGATGTCTTTTCATAATGTGATGTTCTTAATAAAAATAACAAGGTCATTTGCACTAACATTCTACTGAAAAATGCTTCTTCCAACACTCACCTCATACCATTATGACAGCATATACTTACCTGGCTGCCTCTCCCTCACACTAAGACAAAAGAACTATCCACCACAGAGTAAAACTTTGTGTGGATAGAAATAGAGCAGTAAGGAACTGTCTAGAAATCTAATTAGATTTGACATCACACAAGATAAACAGTAATTAGAAGAAAATACATGTCTAGGTTTCACAAAACATTCTTTTAATATATTTTTTATTTTTAAATAACACAGTAATTATATATAATTATAGGGTATAATTTTATATTTCAATACATGTGTACAACTTGTAATGATCAAATTAGAGTAATCAGTGTATTTATCAACTCAATAGATCATCTCTATGTTCTGAACACTCAAAATCCATTCTACTAGTTGTATTAAAATATTCTGTTAATTGTTATAAACCATAGTTATCCTACTGAGTTTTATGAAACACTAGAAAGATTTTGATTCTAAATATAAAAGGTCAGTTATATTTCTTCTAGATTTTATTGCATACTTTTTGAAAATTTGCATTTATGAAACAAGTCATTATTTCCTATGAATACAAACGTCTTGAAAGCATTTAAACAAATTTTCAAGTTTTAACCTTTGTTAAAGAACTGTACCAAAGGCCTCATTTCACCGTGTGTGTGTGTGTGTGTGTGTGTGTGTGTGTGTTTTAAATTTAAGTTCCTATTTTCCAGCCATGTGGTGCAACACTCCAGCACCTATCAGTATGTACACACAAGCACACCAACAAACAAACACACACCCTCAGTGTTATGGGCAGAAGGCTTGTTACCAAAGACTATTTTTAGATACCTTCTGCATGGAACCATAGTATTTCATGTTTTAAAGTTAACAGCAATATTTCATCTTAAGATGTTTTTAAAAATGTGTTGGAACCTTTTTGAGAATTAGCCAACTGTTTTGCTGAGTTTCCCTTTTTTTTCAAGGTTACCAAAGTACAAAGAGTAGATTTAATTTGTCACATAAAAGATTCACTTTAAGAAGACTGAAGTTACTGCTAGTAAACAAGTTCTGTTAGCAAGGTAACAATTTTTGCCAATTTGCAAAGATATATTCCTTAAAGCCAGGCTTAAGCAAGAAAGTAGAATTAGTATTAGGAAGATAGGAAAGGTTCACAGGCAAGTATACAATGTGTTGTGAAGTGATATTCTACCCCACACCCACATTATAAATAAACAAAACTAAAGTGTAAAAATGCTCTAGTCATTGTGCTAAACCCAAAATTTCTGTGCTATATTAAGAGAAATGGTGTATATAGTGGTTTTCATAACAAAATGCTTATTTTTCTTCCACTCCTCAAAAATAAAAAGACATTTACAAACTTCATAATGATCATATAGTTTGTAATTTGAAGTCCAGGTTACATGTGTTACCTGTTTGTTAATGTAAACAATTCTAGAGACTAGTAAGACGATAACTTAGAGAGATATGGTGTACTATTTTTTAATCACCTAAAATAATTAAACAGTGTATGTGTTGATTTTATATTTAGTAATGAAAAAGGAGCCATTGTATTTCGAAAATATGGACTTTAGGTTTTATTACTTTGGGTCATCTAAGCAAAATCAAGAAGCCAACTTTTAGGAAGCTTAATACTAGTATTCTTTGTAGGGGGTCCCCTTTTGGAAAAGTAGAACCACATATTTTACTTGCATATTCACTACTATCACTTTCAATCGTTGGAACAAGAATTACCCACATATAGTATGTGAAATAATGGTTCTGTTGTTAAACAGAAACAAACAGATCTCCTCCTGTGTTCCAGGCCTCTGGTGGGTGCTAGGTGTGCAGGATGAGGGAAGCAAGTCTTGTCTTTCAGAAAGTCAAGGCCAGGGAGGGAAATGGGGCTGTAGACAAATGACTCTGAGTTGCACTATGCAAGTATTTGAATGTGAGAATGAGGAGAAAGGGTATGTAACTCCACTCAGCAGGAGCAGTCAGGAAGGGTTCCTAAGGGGAGCTGCCTAAAATGCATCAGAAAGGACCAGCAACAGTTCTCGGCCAATGGAAGAGGAGGGAAGGACACCTTTGGGAGATGGGGTGCAGAAGCAAGGGAGGTGTCCCCTTGACATAGCACAGATGATGTGCTCTAAAGACAAGTCATTGGATGTCACTGGCTAGGAAAGTAAGAGGTAGGAAGTGGCAAAGGAGAGGTTGGAAAATCAAGCAGGGCTGACTCACAGACGGTCTTGGGGCTTGTCAATAATGTCAGACTTTATCCTGAGCGGGATAGACAGTCATCAAAATGTTTAAATGGGAGTCACAAGATCAGAGATGCCTTACAGGTAGATCACAGAGTGATCCCTGGGAGAAGGACTGGGAAACAGACAGATAGTGTTAGGAGTAGAAAGAGGAGACCACTTTACAAAACTATAAGCTCCAGACTGGCAGAACTTGGTGACTGATTATAAAAGGTGAAGGAGCAGGAGAAATCAAGGGTGGCACTAAACACTCTAGCTTAGGAGACTGGATGAAAGGACAAAAAATGAATAAGGTCTATTTTTAGGGTAAATAATGAGCAAGGCTTTCCCTATAACTGCCACAAATGCATGCATATGTATGTGCTCACATATTTGCACACACCAACACACTATTTAAGTGGCTCCCATTCTATACCATCTTGCCTTACAGAGACATTATTGCACTTCCCTTTAATTATTAATTCATTACCTGTATTTTTCACTGAACTATAAGCTATTAAAGATAAGAGTCTGTGCTTGTCTTCATTTCTAGTGAACATCAATAAACATATATAAGAGGGGAATATATTCATTTTCCAGAATTGAGAGTCAGCCATTACTTTTGGGATTCTTTTGCAGTTTTTAAAAATGATTCTTGAAGTAATTGAATCAGAGACTAGAGCTGTACACACCAGTGAACTTAGGTTCTACCCTTTGATTTTGGATGAGGGACTTTCTAGGCATTTTTTTGTCATGGCATTGTCAGGGATTTGGACAGTATGACTGCTGAAGTCTTGCCTAATCCTAACATTTTCTAAGAAGGGCAAACATTTTATACAACTATTCAAAGAGAAAAATCATAATACAGTAAATATTTTATCAAATATTTAATCAAAACAGAAAGCTCAGACCCTGTGGATCTTTGCCATTAAACTGTTTGGCAACTTTTGAGTTGTATAGAGACTAAATCAAAGAGAAATCAGCTTGAAAGTGATATTTACTGTCTATTTTCTGTGCACAGGCACTTTCCCCAGGGTCTTTCAGCTGCAAAAGTGACTGAGATAGGCAATGGATCAAAGGAGAATTTCCTGTTCACAGTGAGCTCAGAGTGTACTGGAGTTTCCCCCACAGCATCTCAGTGTGCCCTGCAAGCTGGGGAGTTGCTAAGGCTCATCTGTCTGTAAGAAGCCCTTACCCTGGTTCTGCTTCTCAATGGTGTCCCCCTTTTTTGCAAAACATCATTATACCTTGGAAAAGAGAATGTGAGCTCAGAGGTGACTTTGTCCGAAACAGCTTTGAAGGTAAATTCTTTGACACTCCTCAAGACATTCAACAGACAGTAGTTCCTTTCCTTGTAGAAGTCTGTTGCTTTGTTTTGTTTTGTTTTCTTTTCTTTTCTTTTTTGGTAGCAGGAGTCAAACTCAAGACCTTGCACTTTCCAGGCAGACACTTGTGCCACTAAACTATATCCCCCTAGAAGCCTGGTGGAATCTTTGACATATTTTTTTCCTTAGTCCCAATCAATGTGACTTCTTAGGGACATTTCACTGTTGACAATTTAACTAAAAAAGAGAGTATACATCATTATTAAAGTAGGCTTGAGAATAACTTCTTTTTATGCTACTGATAATGATTTTTGTATGATAATTATGGATTTACCTTGCTGACAGAGAAAATGTGTTCTGAAATGATGCATGCAAATCAGGTTCTGGGAGACAAGTCATGCTAGGCAAGATCATTTACTTATAGCAGTTTGTCATGCCCTTTCAGAAAGTAAAGAGTCAAATTTTATAGGGCAGCTTCCTAACTTGCTTGTTTACTCATTCTTTTTATTAGCATGTCATTACAACTGCTTCTCCTCACTTTGAGACAATGCAGAGCTTCTGCCTCTGGGTCCCAGTTATTGTTTCCTAATCAGCCACCAGAGTCCCATCCTCGTTTTCTGCAGAGCAGATATAGTAATCTTTCTGAAGTAGAAATACAAGATGTGATCCAAACATACAGTGAACACTTAAATTGCAATTGTTACAGTAAAAGAAACATTGCTATTAATCTCGCTCAAAATAATCCCCCTTACTTTAAACATACTTATCTCGTTGTTGCCACTCTCTGAAACAGTTCTGCAAATCCTCTTTCCTGAGAGTCTTAATGAAATGTGATCAAAGATACACTGAATGCTGCTGTTAAGTGCCACCCAACAGACAGGCAGGCTCATAAAAATGTTACTGTGTGTCCTCACTAACCATATGCATTAGATCTGGCACCTGCAACTTCTAGCTCTTTTCCAAAGTCAAAATGACCATAAAGATACGGTGGTTTAATTGACTGTCAAGTTAGGTGGGGAACGTCCAACTGCATTGAGTCAGCAGGGTTCTGGACATGGAAGATGCACTTAAGGAGGTTTGTTGTCTGAGTGATATAAAAGAAGAATGGGAGGGGAAACTTTCAGGAGATCTTCTTTGGAAGAGCTTTGTCATGGTTATTTTTCTTCAGAAAAGTGTCAGGGGTTTTTACTTTAAGGTGCTTTTGGCTGCTTTCTTTATTCATCAGAGCTTTTATTCTCATTTTTTTGGATGTCAACTGGCTCAGAACCTTCAGCCCTCTGACACAGACACTTTGGCCTCCAGCACTGGCCCTTGGGCCTTTCTGGCAAGATGCTTCAGTCTCCAATCACAGATCCTTTGGCCTCCTCTCACGGACTTGCACGGGATATTGCCTTGGGCACTAAGCCCTCTGACTACATCCTTTGGATCACTAGCATGCAGACAGAGGTCTTGCACACCTCCAAATCTGCCTCTAGTAAACACCGACTGATACAAAGGTGAATGTTTTGAGTCAATTCAGGACATCAAGGCAGCCATGGCAGCACAGCTAAAGACAATTCGGGAAAGAGGACTTCCAGAACTGCTTCAGGAAATGGCAAGAACCATGGGATAAGTGTGTTCAAAATGAGGTGGAGTATTTTTTTTAATTGAAACATCTCACTATATAATTGATTGTACAATGTACATTTTAAAACTTAACTACTCTATTCAAAACACTCAAGCAGTTCTCTACTTCACTGAGTCAAATCCAGTTCCGACAATCATACTCATCTTTTAAAAAGCAATATTTTTGATTAAGCAAATAATTGTAAATATTCATGGCATATGATATATACGTATATCCATATCAAGGATACTCCTACCTTAGGGTCCCTTGGCTACTTGTCCCCTTCACTGGGAATGCTCTTCTCCAAAGACCCACCTGCCCATTCCCTCCTCTCCTCTAAGACCTTCCCCAGCTCCCACTGTCTTCCCTCCTTCTCAGGGAGGCACTCTGTGACCACTCCTTTACAACCACAGCCTTCACTCTGGTCCTCCTTCCCCTGCTCAGTTTTTGACACTTAACACTTTCCAACCTCCCACAATGCATTTGTCTGTTGGGTAGTCATTGTCCTCATCAGGACACCTAAGCTCAGTGAAGGCGGAACTGTTTCCTGCTGTGTCAGCTGCTGTCTCTCAGTACTTGGTGCCAGTGCAGAGTGGGCTCCACATGTTTACAGACAGAAGGAATTGAACATTTTTCATGTGTAATCTAAATAGTCAAATTTTAATTTTCTATAGTTTAAAACTATGAAAGGGTGAAGTTTACTAATATGTGTATGTTAAAAAAATTATTTCAAGTAACTAGGAGACTTTAAAAATATTTTTAAATACAAATATTTTAAGGGTAAAATATATTTAGACATTTTATTAGTAGGTATCGTAAAAATTTTGGGGTTTTGTGTGGTATTCTCATTTATGTATATAACATGTTTGCATTCTATGCATATCTTTACTACTTTCCCTTTTACCTCTCTTTTCCTTATTCCTTTCCTTTTGGCTAGTAATAGTCTCCCTTCTATTTTCAAGCCATTTGTGTGTGTACATGTGCATGTATGTGTGGAGAGGGGGAACCAGGGCTTTTGCACTGATCTATATCCTCCACCCATTTTTAAATTTTTTCTTTTGAATTAGCATCTCCCTAAGTCACTCATTTG
The DNA here is from genome assembly GCA_004027455.1 of Hydrochoerus hydrochaeris. Lineage (NCBI taxonomy): Eukaryota > Metazoa > Chordata > Mammalia > Rodentia > Hydrochaeridae > Hydrochoerus > Hydrochoerus hydrochaeris. Next base: position 325,211 of record PVLA01000753.1, read on the forward strand.
CCCAGTTGGGCTTGAATTTTTGATCCTTCTGCCTCAGCCTCTCGGTAAACTGGAATTATAGGTACATGACATTACATCCAGCTTCTTTCTTTTTGCTGCTACTCCTCTTCCTTCTGCTTCCTTATATCCTGCCTCTTAGGGAAGCAGGAACATTGGTTACCACTAAAGAATAATGCGGACTGGACTAATCTTTGGGAAGCACAAAAGGTAGAAACAGAGCCCTGGTTCAGGGCTCAGTCAGAGTATTTGACCAGACTCAGTTTTTGTTTTAGCAAAATGTACATAATGATAGCAGCTCTAGTAATAAAATTAAAGGAAAAGTGTGTACACAGCTTGGCCCACGTGGATAATGACACATAAGTAGAACAATCATAAGCTTGCCTTTGGCTGTCCCAATGACTTAAGACATCTAAGAAAGTAAACAAGTAAGCGCAATCTCCATTCTTCCTGGAAACCCTTTATCCCTGCCCCCTCCCAACCCTGTAGGGCTCCTTTCTAGACAGGAGCGGTGATGTCATCAAAGCTGGGCACCCTCCTGCTTTTCAGAAGAGAAAACGAGTTGCAGTACAGATTCTGTTTGTGTGCCCAAAATAAGGCAAGCCCCTTGTAGACCTGGCAGGATCCAGCTTTGCATTCGTTTGGTCTTTTCCCGAGTTTGGAGTCTTGCTTTTCCTCATTGCTCTTAGTCACCATGTGAAACAGATAAGACAGCTATAAACTCTCTCAGTCTCAGGTCCCAAACGATACTCCTGTGGCACCAGGTGTATTGAACTCCAGGTAAGTGTTCTTTTTTGCCAGTTATAGCTTTCTTTCATTTGGGCAACACAAACATTTGACTGCTTATTATATGCCAGGCTCTGAGAATGTAATAATGCCTGTGTCCTCATGGAGCATACATTCTAAGGGAGGGGAAAGGACAATAAAATATAAGTAAACATGCAGTGTGTCAGGCTATAGAAAGGAGCTCCAGATGTGGTAAAAATTACTGGTATTAGGAGGTCAGGTCAAGCCCTGCTAAGATAACATTTGGGAAGAGACTGAGGCAAGACTTTCAGATCTCTAGAGAGTGTTGCAATGATAGTAAAGCAAATGCAAAGGCCCTGAGGCAGTCATGCCTGAACATCTGAAGCACTAAAAGAAGGCCAGAGTTGCTGGAGCTCAGTGAGCAGGGGAGAGACTGTCTCAGTCTCCATTTATCCTAGGTGCGTGGATGATTATCTCTGAGGGCTCATGGCGTTCTGTGGTTTCTGCTGTCCCCCTATGAAGTGGGGCATCCAGGTCTTACTGGGCTGGTAACCACCCAAAGCAGAATGCAGGCTGGTTCAGGGGCTGTGACTGGGAGGGGCAGCTGGTTCCTTCTGTCAAGGGATAAGTCTTAGGGAGTACAGAGAGTCAGGTTTCCACCAACTTTCTGAGCCATCACAGAACTTTGTACTAAGCAAGCTGGGATGCACTGAGGGTGTGGGGAGAGGAGGCAGCCCTGACCTACTTTTACCAGACCCACTTGGCTGAGGATCAAACAGCCCTATGGGAGTAGGGAAGCCCTAGAGCGGAGCCTTTGCAGTGGGTGCAGCTAAGAGATGTTGGCAGCTGAGCCCAGGGGTGGCAGTGAATTGCTGAGAGATGGTTGAACTTTGCATAGATCTTGTGACTAGAACGAAAAGATTTTACTCCAATTGTGAAGTTTGAGGGAAATAGCTATTAATAGTGAACTCCAAGTTTTTGGCTCAAGCAGCTGGAAATACTGTGTACCAAATGAGTGCAACTGCAGGTACAGTGTTCTATTATTAATTTTATCTGATTGTTTCTTTGAAGGATGTAGGTAAGGTCAGGAACTCAGTTTGCAGTATGTGAAGTTTTTTAGACATTCCAGTGGAGATGTCCCACAGGAAAGCAGGAAGGAGCCCAGGGCCTGGGCTGGGTTTGAGACAGCAGGTGTTTGGGACAAATAGAGTGTGGAGGCTGTCAAATCTGTGAAAATAGGTGAAATCATCTCAGAAAGTGTGTAAGCAGGAAGCAGCCCGAGTCCTGAGCCCCATGGTGTCCCAACAAATGTCAACAATGTGAAGGACCCAACACAAGAGGTTGGGATGGGGGATCCAATGGTGAGAGTGGAGGGAAATGGCATCTGGAAACCAGGGGAGGATTTGATGACCTTTCTCAGATGGTGCTGGTAAGTCAGGCCCCAAGACATTACCCACAGCCTAGCAGTGTGGAGGTGATTTCAACAGTCTATTCTTTCTCTTTCCAGTACAAAAAATAATGTTAAAGGAACATTAATAACAGCAGGAGTTTGAATTTTTTATGGTACATTTTAAAATATCTTTCACTTGTTACAGAACTACATACAAAAAATGTTGTCCATAATCTCAGCATTCATAGGCAACCTTTTCCTGCTTACTTGTCCTTACATATTTAGGTATATGTATTTGTGGCTATGTGTGTGTGTGAAATCTTTTTCTGTAAGCTAGCAGTATGCATTTAGGTCATTGAAAGTACTATGTAAACATTTGTAGTGACAGGATTGTATTGCATCTACTTTATGTTTTGCAATAATTATTTAATTATTCCTCTTCTGCTGAACTGATAAGTCCCAAAAGTTTTAGTTTTATATCTAGCATAAATAATAGCTTCTTAGCTTTCATTGGAAGTTACGTGGACATAGAAGTTAAAGTGAGCCAACGGCACAACCATTTTAAGGCAGTTACTATGTGTGACCAAATTATTTTTGAGGAAATTTGTGTACCTGTACAAAATTACCATAAACCATCAAAGATATCATACTAAATGGATGAAAATTGAAAGCTTTCACCCTAAAAATCAGGAACAAGACAAGGATGTCCACTATCACCCCTCCCATTCAATGTAGTTCTGGAAACATTAGCCAGAGCAATTAGACAAGAGAAAGAAATAAAAGGAATAAGAATAGGAAAGGAAAAAGTTAAACTACCATTATTTTCAGATGACATGATACTCTACATAGAAGACCCCAAAGACTCCATCAAAGATTACTAGAGTTAATAAGCAAATTCAGCAGTGTAGCTGGATACAAAGTCAACACTCAAAAATCAGTAGTATTCCTGTACATAAACAACAAACTCACTGAGGGGGAAATTATGGAAATAATGCCTTTCACAACAGCATTCAAAAAAATGAAATACTTAGGAAACAATCTAGCAAAGGATCTCAAAGACCTATACACTGAAAACTATGGTACTCTGAAAAGGGAGATTGAAGAGGATGTCAGAAAATGTAAAGACATTCCTTGCTCTTGGATAGGAAGAATTAACGTAATAAAAATGGCCATACTCTCAAAACTGTTATACAGACTTAATGCAATCTCAATCAAAATACTATTAACATACCTCACAGATCTAGAGAAAATACTCTTAAAATTCATTCAGAATCCAAAGAGATTTCGAATAGCAAAGGCAATCCTGGGAAACAAAGACAAGGCAGCAGGCATCACAGTCCCTGACATTAATTATACTACAAAGCTACTGTGATAGAATCAGCACAATATTGACAATAAACAGACCTCAGGATCAATGGAACAAATTAGAAGATGCAGACACAACTACAAAGACATTCAGCCACCTTATCTTTGACAAAGGGGCTAAACATGTTTACTAGAAGAAAGACAGCCTCTTTAATAAATGGTGCTGGAAAAATTGACTTTTCACATGCTGAGGATTAAAACTAGACCCATGTCTATCACCATGCACTAAAGTAAAGTCAAAATAAATCAAAGATCTAAATATTAAAATAGAAACATTAAATCTACTGGAAGACAAGGCAGGTAGAAATCTTGAAGACATAGGGATAGGCAAAGAGTTTGTGAACAAAACCCAAAGTGCATGGGAAGTGCTCCAAAGAATCAGTAACTGTGATCTCATCTTATTAAAAAGTTTTTTTTTTTTACTTCAAAAGAAATTACCAACAGAGTGAAAAGAAAACCCACAGAATGTGAAAGAATTTTAGCCAAAATTTTGGTTCTCAGACAAAGGACTTCTATATAGAACATATAAAGAATTGAAAAATATCAGGCCCCTCAAATTCAAAGATCCAATCCAAAAATGGGCATCTGAGATGAATACACACTTCTCAGATGAAATGCAAATGACAAATAAATACATGAAGAAATGTTCAACATCACTGGTCATTTGAGAAATGCAAATTAAAATAATATTGAGATTCCATTTCACTCCAAAAAGAGTGGCTATCATCAAGAAATTAACTGATAACAAATGTTGGCAGGGATGTGGGGAAAAAGGAACACTTCTCCTCTGTTGGTGGGAGTGTAGACTGGAAACCACTGTGGAAATCAGTGTGGAGATTCCTCAAAAAACTAGGATTGGAAATCCCATTCAACCCAGCTATTCCCCTCCTGGGTATTTTCCTAGAAAAACTGAAAACATCATGCCACAGCAATAAATGTACATGCATGTTTATAGCAGCACAATTTATAATAGCTTGGAAACAACTCAAATATATCCATCAATTTCAGAATAGATAAAAAGATGTGGTATTTTACTCAACTATAAAGAAGGATAATCTTGAGACACACACACACACACATATACAAGATAGATAATTATATTACTACTGTTAGTTCATCAGAAACAACAGTTTGTGCTTTCATTGTTTGATCATTTTTTTCATGCCTAAATATTGTAACCTGAACAACTACTTCTAAAATAACAATATCTAGTGTTAATAGATATTAACTATGTCTTAGTATTAACTACAATTAATGTTAACTCTAGTTAAAAATATTAACTAGTGTTAATATTTTTAACTAGAGTTAAATTCTGTATCATTTCTATCCTTTTTTCTGTTTTGCTTTTTAAAATTAAAAAAATAATGCAGCCTATTAATACCCAAATGTCTTGTGATTAAAACAGAGATGTGCTCTGTCTTGTGGGAGCCCCACCCATCCCATAGCAATACTTGGAGTCCTCAGACTTGGAGTGCTCAAAGCAGCTGGCATGAATCCCCTACTGTGGGCCTTGCAGGCTGTGGGACTCACCCACCACACCCTGTCGGGCCCACACCCAAGTGCAGGGTTTCTTGCAGAGATTTCTGTAAATTGTACATGTCACCAAGTACCTTCCACACAGCTTGTCTCTTGCTTACCACTGTGTGAAGCCAGGGGCCATGAAACCTCAGACCCTCCTCTACCTGTCTCCAGTCACCAGCTCAACTGGCCAGTTCCCTGCTTTCTAAGTGCCCATATAAATATGTACATTTCTCAGGCCACAGCCGGCAGAGGGCTACCCAACTCCCATTTTTCATGCCATGACTTATACAATTATCTTCTCAAAGGTACTTGGATAACAAGAAATAAAACAGTTTTGGAATGTGAGAGAGAGAAAGAAAGAGAGAGAGGTACATAATATTTAATTTCAATTTTGTTAACTTTTGTTCTTCTTCATGAGACCCCTTCATTCTATACCTTCCTACCCAGCTAGCATGAGGCCTGGCTAGTAGTTGCTCCACTGATAAATGAATTGTGCACCAGCATCTTCCAATGACCCAGGACTATGATTCTAACCAGTACAGAAATCCACACCCTACAACCATAACTAATAAACTACTATCACTGCTTTATGTTATAATCTGCTCGGACTATGCAACCACATCCAATTTCTATGCTTCTGCTTTTCAGTACTTCTTGCTGCTCTTTTTCCACTGGATCTTGGTGAATTGTTTGGGTATGAAAAAGTAGGCAGCCTAAGAAAACAACATAGTTAAGTTGATGACTGTGAAAGTCTTTGGGATTCTGTGATTTAGATGGGGATGATAAAGAGATTTTTCTACAGTCTTATTCTCCAAATCCTTATATTGTTTTTAGATAGGAAATCTTGCCTCCATTATTTTTACATTCCTTACACAGAAAAGCATTCCTGTATTCCACCCTTTCCGACAGAAGCAGATGATTGCATTGGGGCTAAGGGGTCTTGAAAAGCCAGCCTTCTTCAGGATGTTCCTGCTAAGAAAATTGGCTCCAGTAAAAACATTTGCAGGACAATAGAATGTTAACTTCTGAATTACCCAATTATCTCTGCCCTATATATGTTCAAAATATATTTAGATGCTATGTCCCTTAATAAATGTTCTGTTTAAAAAAAATCAGTGTGATAACTACTCCTTGCGTGTATCTTAAGTCTTTAGTTGGGATTCAAGGAGAGTCACAGCACATATTCAAAATTACGTGTCACAGTGCATATTCAAACTTTTATTGGAATATTTCAGTATATCAAAGCTGAAGCTTAAATTTGTCCTTTAAACCTATCTGATAGCCTGCAAATACACATGCACCTACCCATCACCTTCTGACCTCTTCATTACCATCACCGAATACTAGTAGTTTTTGAAAAAGCTTGTCAAGTCAGACTCCTGTCAAACTGCAACTTATTAGATGCAAACTAACTGCATTTTAAAAATCTGACAATTCTGTGTGCTGCCCTGGAGGTATTTTCAAACATTTCCAAAATGCTTTCTTGTTCCAAGTAATGTGAGTAGGCCTACCAATTAACTAATTTCCAGCCAAGTCTGAAATATCAAAGGTTAGTCCCCAGAGCGAGCAGTGAGCAAAAGAATGGGAGTGCTTGTTTTAAATCTCAGCTGTGTTGATTTTACAATCTAGGACTGGAAAATGGCCAACGGACTTTATTAACCTTCTTTTCAGTCTTTTCTAAGATTTCTTTCATGTCTAGGATGCCAATTAAACTCCAAGAATTCAGCCATATTCTACTGTCCCTTGAAGGAGGCCTGCTGTTATGGGCAGTTAACTGCTCAAATGGGTAGGGTCTTGGGATTGACAGAGTGAAATATTAAATTATTAACACAAGTACAGGGTGTCCCTTTCACCTGGCATCTCAGTCAAGTTTAGGGTCAGAATTGTTTGAAGAAGAGTCAGAATTGCTTGATCCTAATTATAGCTTTCTCTACATCCTGTTTCTCCCTACTAACCTGGTCCTTGCTTTTCTCCCTATCAACTTAGCCTCAGACTTAAAGATTCTCAGATTCTTTATTGATCCCTCAACTATAGTTTTGCTTCTTTTACTTTGATTCTAGGCTAAGGTTCTTGCCCTAGGTTGGCCACAGCTCCCAGGTTGGGATCTGCTGAGTTGTACTACCTAGATCTCAGATGGCTTCTCTCACCAGTCAGGAGCATTGCAGACACAGTTCAGAGATAAACTATTTGATCGTGAAGGGGAATGAATTGTTTCAAGGGCAAATGCTGAAATTTATTCAGAAATAGGTGTTAGTAAACTTTGGCATGAAAAATCATAATATATAAAAATAGAGAAATAGAAAGCTGGGCAGTTCCACATAACTATAATCCAAGTATTGAGGAGATTGAGGCAGTAGGATCACAAGTTTGATATTGCCTGGGCAACTTAGCAAGATTCTGTTTCAAAATAGAAAAAAAAGGGGGAGTGGGGATGTAGCTCAGTGTAAAGGTCCTAGATTTATCCCAACACCACAAAGAAGGAAGAATATTAGAATTTTACAATGACAGTAGCCCTTGCATAGAAATTCATTTTTAGCACAGCAATAGGCTTAGATTTCAAATATAGAGGAGGCTAAGGTGATATAGACCACAAACCTATAAATCTTGACATAGTAATCTATCATCCCCATCCTTGCCACAAAAAAAAAAAAATCTTATGCATTCTTTCTCTCACAGTATTAATGCTGGTAACGATTATGGATTGTGTTCCTATTGCCATAATTAAAAGTTTGTAAGTTGAGAAACTTCCATAAAAGCCAGCCATCAAAATGCGTGAAACATTGAAAATGTTGATATGATTGAAACCCTCTTCAGAACTTGCTACATACCTTCCCCTCCTTTAACATCTAATATCTAATTGTACAGCTGTGTCCAGGTTTAGAATTATGAGACCACAGGAAATATCACAGAAAAACAACCACCTCTGATCTTCTCTGGATTCGTGGGTTATTTGAAAAAGCTAGCAATCCTGTAACTGGAATTTTTGTTAAAAAATCGAAGCATTGTATCAGATTAACTAGTTATTTGCAAGTCACAACTCTCTACCTGATAGAGCACAATAAAACACGAGTATAAAATTTCTTTGCTTGAGGCTTCCAAATCCCTCAAGTAGACACTTCAGCCTGGAGGAGGTGGTGCACAGCTTCCCGCTGTAAAAGTAGGTTGCAAGTAACATTGTAATTTTCTTCCAAAAGCAGCAGGATGGAGTCACTTTACAGTATTATCTGTGCTGATGTTTAAACTCTATTATCTATTCTAAACATGATTTTGCATCTCCTTTTGCTTTATTTTCCTTGCAAAGGTATCTGGCCACTAGTAATAGATTTCTATGATAACAATGCTGGTTTTTAATAGTTAAAAGAATTATCAGGAGTGATTCTCCCTATCTCCCCTTAAGAAAAAGTATATTCTCTAGAGATCCACACTGGGCATTTTGTTGCATTTTCTTTTTAGACTAACTTTCCTTAAAGGATTAAATATGTCTTTAAAATACTTTATTTCCTGCAGTGCTTCATACACTATCTTATTGATATGATTAATTAAGTTGATCTTTACATTTATAATGTTGTAAGTTTGTAAGAGTACTTTTGAAACAAGATGTATTTGAGCCAACACTTTTATTTCCTTAGGCTCAACTTTAAAGACATCAGGGAGAAAACTAGTCCGGTTAGTTACTAGACTGACTTTTGTTGGTACTGCAAGAATCATTTATATGGTAGATGGAAATGAATTATTTTAAGAACTTTGTACTTTTCCAACTAATAGCGAGGCACATTGTTGTAGCCCCATGGGTTTTGTTTTCTTTAAATACTGGGTATTGAACCCAGGGGTGCTCTACACTGAGTTACAGCCTTATTTCTTATTTATATTTTATTTATTTATTTAGAGACAAGTCTCTCTACATTGTCAAGACTGGCTTCAAATTTGCAGTCTCCTGAGTAGACGGGATAATTGGTATATGCTTCTATACCTGATGTTTCCAGTGAATTAAAGATTTGATAATGCATTGTTCAGGCCTATTAATCTGGACAAAGTCTGGTTATCCCTAGTGGTGTTCAGGGAAATAGCCCAATTTTGTCAGTTTTTAAATTAGTATGATGTTACATTACAATGATAATTTTTTTTTATCTCATTTTGTACTCATCTTTTTACAACAGGGTCTTGCTATACATTTCAGGCTGGCCTTAAGCTCTCTTTGTAGCTCAGGCTGGTCTCAAATTTGCAGTGATCCTCCTGCCTCCACCTCCCAAGTGCATGTACCACCATACCTGGTTTTATCTCATTTTTTAGGGCAGAGAATTTTGGAGTCAACCAATATAGTTTCAAATCTTGGCTCCACTATTTGGCTTTGTGACTTTGCATCACATAGTGATAGAGGAAGTGTCCCTGAATCTCACTTGCTACAATTGAAAATTGTGTAATGACACTCATTTGAAAAGATTAGACATTGCTTCTTAGCATTTTGGCTAAGTTCAAGTGTGGAAACATTAGATAAAATCATGCATATAAAATGCCTGCATAGTGCTTAGCATAAAGAATTTAATACATGTTTATTTTTCATTCCAATTGAATTTAATGTGTTTATTCACCTTTTAAAAAATCTATAGCAGACAGGACACTTAATTCTTAATTGATTAATCACTTAATGCTTAATTTCTTGGTTGGTTCACATGTAGTAGAATACTGCTTCTGTCTACGTGGAATAAGGCAGCACTTCAAGTGTCATCCTGAATGCTTCTCAGGGAAACTGCCCTCTTGAGATCTGTACTGATGAGGCTGGCATGGGTGCCATGTTATCCTCATTTCACCCAACTCCCAGGTCATCACTGACTGGACCAGAGTTGTGCGTTTGAACTAGGGTAAGCAGACTCCTAGGTTGGTCAGGGAGACAGGGTGTTCAAAGTCCATTTGGGCTTCATCTCTGTTGGGAATGGGAATTAGTGAGTGGAGTGGCAGCTGGCCAGATGTCACAAGAGTCAGGGTCATGCACTGAGATCCTAAGAAAGAAAAGACTGTGTTCAGGTAGAGGAAGCTGGCCAGGAGAAAGAACTGAGGGTGAACCTGCAGAGATCTAGCCTTCTTATTTTCTGTGGTAAGCCCCAATTTTCCTAAATTAAAAGAAGCAAATGTTTTGACTTTTGTTTCTTCACGTCAAAAGAGCCTGCATAAAATAATCATTAATATTAGGCACACAGAAAACACAAACTCCTCCAGGAAAACTGTAACTTGCAGATGTCCAAGTCTCATGCAAATGAACACTTTCTGAATTGTTGGCTTTGGAAGGAATAATTAAGGACACTACTGCATGAAAAATGAGGTATCATTTAAAGGTTAAGCTTTGAACTGTTTTATATATATATATATATATATATATATATATATATATATAATTATATCTAACCTTGGAATGAAGAATACAGAATTGTTATATGAAGAACACTCCACTGAGTCCTAATCAATAATCCTTTGTAAATCATTTGTCTGCTTTATGGCCTCTTTTTCCTTGTGGTCATAGGAAGAGAGCATTATAAATCTGGGCTAAAAGGTGCTTGCTGTGTGAATGACATAAAGACTCAAATGCCAACAACTTTGATGTTAATTTGCTATGAAAATCTGTGCCAATCTCAGATGTTTTGGAGAAAGCTGAAACAATAACACCAGGCAAAACAAATGTCTCTTTTTCTCATATTTTTTTATAAAAGCTGTGTTAAACTTGATGGAATGCATTTGTAAGCCCCTGCAAAACACTAAAATGTCACCTATGAATTCTCTCTAATGAGCTGCATAAGCCACCATAGCAATTTTGCTCGTGGTGTCGACTGACAATTTATAATGAGACACAGAGTGTGGGACTGCGCTTCTTGTGGCATTTAGCCCTTTGGACAGCTGATGGGAACACAGAGACACTATGGAGAACACATGGAGCATTTCAGGATGAGCTGAGCCACAAACAGAGACTATCAGTACCTTTGTTGGCACATTCATGGTTCTCACTGCTTTGCACTATTTCTTTTAATTTATTTTGCTAGATTTACTTGCAGTTATTTGTTTAGCATCTGCAGTGGAAAATTCCATAAAGGATTTCCCAATAATATTTGTGACTTCCTTCTTCACTTTCCATTTCTTCTATTGTAAGCTCCTGAAAGACAAAGATTTTATCTTTTGTGTCTGAGTATTCCCAGCATTTGGTCAGTAACTTTCTCATAAACAAGAGTTCCCACAATTATTAAATGAATAACCTTGTAGTATGTTACTCCCCACAGGGGATTTGATCACTGAGGTTGACTTGTATATGATTGAAGTAGATAGTATACAGGAAGTGACTGGGCTTAGAAGCTGCGTTCACATGCTAGCTCTGATGTATTATCTGTACCTTTATTAAGCAACCTAACCTCTGAGCCTTGATCCTATCCCATGAAATGGGAGTAATGTAACCACCTCGCAGGTATCCTCTCAGGCCTACAGGGTGGAACGTGTGTGGAGTTCCTGGAACAGAGTGGTGCTTGCGATCATTCTAAGCATTATAAGAGGTAAATGATTAAGAATGAAGTCTCTGGAATCCAACTTTGGCTCTAGTCTATGTTCTGCCATTTTCTTACTGTATGATACTTGTAACTCATTGTACCTAGTGAGTAATGAAAAAATTACCATTATTAACAAGAAAAGGCAAATATTATTGAAGTTATTAGTACTAAATTACTTCTCTAAAAGGACATACACAACGAAGATTTTAAAATCCATTTAGAAGGAAGAAAAATAAAGTTTAAAGGAACTCAAGATGAGAAAATTTCTATAATTGAACACTAAATCTAGCTTTGAGTTTCCTGGCAACCAGGGCAATAAAAAGAAACATGATGTTTTGCACAATTATCATTATCAGTTATAATTAGTCAACTAGAATGTGCTGTCCAGTGTGGTAACTGGTAGGCACATTGGCTGTCGAGATTTGAAATGTGGCTGCTCAGAATGGAAATGTGCTGCAAGAGAAAAATACTCTGATTTTGAAGACTTATTATAAAAAGCAAAATTTATATCACTAATAACTTTTTGTATTGATTGCAAAAATAGTATATATAATTATATAATGTTAATATAATTATGCTATTTAGCTCTTAAATAAAATATATTACTGAAATTAATTTTACATATTTCTTTTTACTTCTTTTAGTGTAGTAACCAGAAAATTTCAAATTTCAAAAATGAATTTCAAAAGATTTAAAATCTGTGGTTCACATTTTGACCTACATTATATTTCTGTTGGACAGCACTGAACTAAAAATACAAACTTTTTTGATGTCATTATTTTGACTTTATTTATAGCTTGCATTAAATTAAAACATAATTATTGTAATTATATCAATAATATCAACACATTATAATATAATAGCAATATATTATATTGACATTAGAATATTGAAATATAATAACTCATATTTTATAATGTATATTAATGTGTTATTGTATACTTCACATTATTTACAAGAGGAGTTGGATAATTAAATGGATAATACCTTCACTTACAATTTCAAAGGATATTTGAAGTATATCTTAATGAGAGAGAGAATGTAATAATAATAACTACTATTCATTTACTGCTTATAATAATAATTGAAGTAGCTACAATCTATTGAGTTCTTACTCAGGAGCCAGGCACAGTCCTAGTTTCTTTACATGTTAGTCATTTAAAATTCGTAAGTGGTATGATTATTTGGACATTAAACCAGAAAATCTTTGTGACCCATTATCTGTCTTCTCTTTTACTGCCTCTTTGGTATCACTTGCAGCAGTGATGGAAAAACTTCTGAACACCAAGAACCCAAACTGTAACCCAAAACTCACTTATTTATTACAAAGTGCCAACACTGCAATTAAATCTGAATACCAAGGTTTTCATTTAGAAAAAACATACTTTAACATCTTTTGTCTTAAGAAAAACAATAACAGAGCTTTTTATTGAGAGAAAAAAGTTTGCATTTGATGTGCTTTTTCACCTTTAAGGTGATCTTTGCTGTTGTATGCATGCTGATAATTTGGCAAATTTTGGTTAGGGCAACTCAGTTTGCTTGTCAAGAGGCCTCTTCATGCCTGCTGCATCACGCATGGCTTGGATTCAACGCCACCGACTTGCAGCATTCAGTGAGGTTGTGGACAGCAGACAGGACTCAATAAACAAATGTTAATGCTAGAGAGCCTCTGCCCTTTGTGTGTCAGTTTACTGTGTGATGCTATTTCTCTTCTGTCTCAGTACTAGCAATTTAAGTCTATGAAATTTGGGGATGCAGTGCAGTCATCTGCAGTTCAGCTGAAATTTGCATCTTCAGACCAAAAACTACATGAGCATTGAAGAGAGTTTAGTGTGAGTTTCTCCAGGCTCACCTGGACTTTTGCCTAAGCCCCACTGTGTAAAGGTAAACTGAGTCATAATAACCAAATATAAAGCTTTTGCTGTATATAAAGTAGCTCTAATTTTTTTGAAATGTTCCAATATTTTCAAGAAAGATTCTACAACTTGTTTTGAATCTCTGTGCACTAAAAAAAAGGTTTCAAAGAGTAAATTTAATTTCTAAGAGTTAAATTGTGCCAGGCGTGGTATTGCATGCCTGTAATCCTAGCACATGGGAGGCTGAGGCAGGAGGATGGTTGTGAATTTGAGACCAGCCTGGGCTACAAAATGAGCTTAAGGCCTGCCTGAACGGCATAGCAAGACTCTGTCTATGTCATAAAGACAAAAAAAAAAAAAAAAGAGTAAAATATGCAAACTAGAGCCAATGGATATGATTCTCTTATTCCTAGGTACTTATACTCAATGGAGACCAAAAGAAAGAAATGTGGAATTTAGGAAAGATTTTACTGTTTAGCCACAAGCCAAAACTGTAAGTATGTTCTTAGTGTTAATTGCAAGGACCAAGAAAATACTGCATCCATTTTAGGTTTCACAAGCAGAGAGATGGGAGGAAACCTAAAAATTATTCAAAAGGATTGATTATGCTGACCTAAGGCCAGAGATCTGAGCATCTCTTGGGAGGATGACCATATGCAATATAGCAAATATGGGGGATTTCTTTCTATCTTCTCTTTGAAGGCAAATATTGTTTTCACTGTTTTGCTTTGTTCTGATCAATTGTCTTGCTCTATTCAATATTCTGTTTTGATAGGTTTTATAATGCTCTGTTTTTGGTTTGATTTTGCTATTCCTGATTGAATGGACAACTACTGTGAAGATAACAAGATATACTGTGGAACCTATTACTGTTATCCTGCCCTGAAGTTCTGCATCAGTTTCACTGCATTGTTTCAAATGGCTTTGTTCTGTCTTGTCTTGTTGTATTTTACTACATTCAAAGTAAATAAACAAATAAATAATAAAAAGAAATTATTCAAAAGAGAGTGACAGACATGATGATAGCCTGAGAAGATGTACATAATAAGCAGGGACTAAAGAGGTTCATGTTAATTTCCAAGAGAGAGGAAGTTAGTAGGGATTTGTATGCTTGAATGTGTTTGCACAGGGTAGTGGCACACAGTGGATGCAGCTCTGCATATGTTGCACGGAAAGACCAACATTTACATGGTCTTACATGTGGATTTAGGCTTAAAGATAAAATCTCTTCTCAACCTGAGTTGTCAAGCATTGCTTGGCTGCAGAGGAAAGCTGGAAGTCATTTGTCAGGCTGTGCTTTCAGCTGCCTGTGATAGTTGGGGGTGACCCATGTAGGCGAAACAGAGTTCTTCCACACAGGAGAGCAGCACTTTAACCTCACTTCCCTAGAAATATTAGAGACATTTAAACAATAGATTTCTGGAATTCAGGATGCTTCATCTGTATGTTATTCATTCTCAAAACACACTCAAGAAGTAGAAGTACAATTATTATTTTTGTAAGAGGTTTGGGAAAATGAGATAGAGACTCAGAGACTGGGTCTTAGTTACAAAGATGGACCCAGGATAGCAAAGAAAAAGCTTTACACTAAACTAAGGTTTTTCTTCAAGACTCTGAGACAATTTGCAGGAATAAGAGTTTTGAATGTTAAGCTTCCTGAATTGCAGTGTTTATATTTTAATTCAAAATTCCTTACACTGAAAGTGCCTGCAACTGAGTCAGGGTTTCAAATTTCCACAAGGCCACTTTCCAAGAGTTAATGGAGGCATATAAAAGCACTATGTTGCTAAAAAGTAGATTTATAGAACCCAGAGGATGTAGGGCCTTTCATACTCTGATGAGATCAGAAGGCTAGTTCTTCTGATCACACTGGCAAGCTTAAAAACAGTTGTGGTTTATTCATTTCAACAAACTACAATTTTTGCTCCAACACAAATGTCTCAGAAAAAAACACTGATGCTCAGATCCTGAAAACTATGAGTAAGTGACACTTACCACCCAGCGGCGGTTTTTAGCAGCTGCATGTATGATGCTTGGAAAATTTCAAAATCCATTTCCATCAGATATTAAGATTACTACAACTCTTACCTACATGACCATGACTCGCTTGGATTCACAAATGTCAAAGTGGCTTTCAAGTATCTCATATTGATTTTTTCAAAAAGAAATACTTATGTAGATTTAGTGAAAGAACACTGTTAACATCAGAGCATAAAATGAATAGCAATTTAAAGTGAACACAAGAAATCTCTGGCTTTATTCATTGAAACGTTCAGAAGAGAACAACAAAGGTTTCAAAAAGATCTTTCCTGCCCCTTCTTATGTGTCTCCACTGGGTAGTTTGTAAACACCTGGGATTGGTCTTTGGCGTACTTTTTGTTTGTCAGAAATCAGAATCAATAAAAGGCTATGATTGCTCTTGATATGAAAATAGATAACTACTCACCCTTGCCTTTAGTCATCATACTTATAAACAGTCAAATATATTATGATGATTCCTACTGATGTTCTCAGGCCTCCTGGTGCCCTTGTTCCTCTCTGAGCCGTCAAGGAGGAGATACGGTGCTTCACAAGTCTGGTGGGCTTTATCATTTGACTATTGAGTCTTTTCCATGTGCTAGTTGTAAAGGACAATGCAGAAGAAATGAGAATCTTTGCCTATTCCTGCCCACAAAAGATTAAATCCAGCAGAAAGACAATGAAGAGGTGGCCATGAGGGCCAGGAAATTGGGCACTTGGGGGAAAGACGGCCTGCCCCCAGAGACTCGTGGTGTGGTACAGACCAGAGTGAGCTGGCTCCCAAAGGAGGGAAGGCTTGGTTGGAAGATAGTAGAGTAGGCATTGTTTGACACTGTCACTGAAATACCACACCTGCTTGTCTTACATACAATTAGATTGCACAGTCCCAAGGATAGTGACCTTTCCCTCCATAGCCAGCACACAGCTGTGCATACAGTAGGTGAATAATAAGTGCCTGAGGAATAAGGTTGTGAAAGTGTTCAAAAGGAGAAGTTAACTCCAACTTGCTGAAATTGTTCGTGTTGATGAGACGCATCATTTGAAAAAAGTCTTGTTTTAAATCTTTGTTTTTCTCCTCTAAACATCTTAGCAAATATACTTTCGAAAAAGCTAGAGATTCTTAGTGGTTATCTTCAATTGTTACATGTTTTGTGTTTTGATGTCAACAATACTCTTTCTCAGGATATAATGTTTTTTGTTTACTTTGTTTGTTTGTTTACAGTATTTCTAATGAAAAGTGCCTAAGAGTCACTTCTACAAAAGGGAAGGGGGCTGGTTTGCAAGACATTTGTTGGAAGAATTGTCTTTTGGGTTTTTATTTTTGTTTAAATGTTTAGGAAAGGAGATGACTGAATTTGGGAGCCTGATAGTGAGGGCAGCTGGACCTGATCCCAGGTGTGAAGAGGGTACTGAGATTAATATACATGTTTGTGCATCAGAACAGAGTGGGGCTGGTAACAGAGCTTCTTGCTGGAGCAGGAACCAAAAAGAAACTAAACAAGGAAACAAAGGCAAAGGGGAAGCCGATGTTGGAAGGTAGGGATTGTCTTTAATCTCATGTGTCATGCCTGTGTTCACATGTTAAGCAGCAGCTCTTCCTTTGCTTTGGTAAGCACCTGCATTTCTTGTTTTCCAAGAGAAAATGGGAGCACACCAAGAACCTGCTGGAGGAATCAGCACATGCTCCCACACAGCTGCCCTTGTGGGCAGTGGTTTCTGCCAGTTGGTAAACAAGTATGGTGATGATCTGTACTAGCAGTATTGCTGGTCTGGCAGGCCGCAGAGGACTTGGAAAAGTTTGTATTGAAACCGTCTGACATGCCACAGTCTTACATTCACACATTCCTAAGCACCCTGTGAAAGGGGAACTAGGAGTGCTCTTGTCTGAGATGAATGAATCAGAACCACAACTGCCAGCAGGGAGCAAGAATGACAGTCTGCAGCCTTGAATTCTCAGTCCAGCTGTGGAAAGGGACGTAGCCTGGGCCTCATCCTTGCTGTATGCTGCTACTTAGGAACCCCAGCAACTCCGAGATCACTTGGGGTAATCTGCCCTCTCATCGTGACAGTTTGATCATACGGAGGATCTAAAATTAGGACTCCAAAGTGAACAGATTAATTCGAGGGTGGTAGGGAGTCACTATGGATTTGCACACAAAGTACAGATTGACATCTGAGGCTCTTTGCTTTCTAATCCCCACCAGTCTTTCTACCCCATCACCTAGAGCCTCTGAGCATCTCTGCACTCACATGTGCATGCACCTTTGCTTCCTGCCTCTCCCTCTGGGCCTTCCCCACCGTTTCTGTCTAGTGATGGTCTCTCCAGGCCCCGCTCAGTCCCACCTCGCCTTTAGAGTTGTACACTCAGCTTCTGGAGTGGTCTTCGCTTGCCTCTCCTCCCAGAAATGTCATGAATATTGCTTTGGAACAATCATGACAGTTCACTGTTCACGGAAGTCACTTTGCCACAACAGGTACGCACTGAGGGCAAAAATGCAGAGAAAGCACAAGAGTTAAAATGACAATTAGGTTTTAGTTTGTACATTCATGTATAGTACTCTAGCATGCCTATAAACTTTATACAGCATATTTAGATAATTATAGATAATAATTATCCACTTGAGTATTGAAATGTATTATATATATAATAAATATATTAATATAGTATATTTTATAATAGTTATGATATGCTTCTAAATGTATTACTTTTATGCTGTTTCTAAATATAATCTAAAGTACCACCAGTTATTTTATAGATGCCTAGGTTACATCATAGGGCCTGATAACTGAGCCCCACTTGGGGCCTAGTGATCTGCATTTTCCTATAGCATTTCCAAGGCTAGTGGTGCAGCCCTAGCCCCATCCTGGGAGAAACACATGCCAGGGATATGTAGCATTGACCTTACCTCTCCTATCTGCTCTCTGTTTATTGGACTTGTCTGTCCTTGCGATGGATTCCCTGAGATCCTTATGTGTAGTTATTTTGCAAGACAATGTGAATTACAGTGCCCAAACATATGGTCAAACATCATTGTGCATATTTCTGAGACTGACATTAAAGATAATGGACTTTAAGTAAGGCAGATGGCCCTCCATAAAGTCATTAGCCTTATACAGATAGTTAAAGGCCAGAGTGGAAGAAAAGATGGTTTTCTCCAGCATCAGAGAATTCCATCTGCAGTCTGCCATTGGCTCTTCTTTGGGTGTCTACCCTGCTGGTTCACCCTGCCAGTTTTGTCCTCGTCAGCTTCTAACATTATGTGAGCTAATTCCTTAAAGAAAATTGATTTTCATACTTGCATACACATGATGTTGATTGTTTCTCTTATGAACACTGACTAATATACCCCATGAGAATTTGAATTCAGCTCCTCACTACAAAGCATATTCAGTGAAACCTCATGCCAGTGACACCCAGTGTATGAATCAAGGCCAGGCTTCCCCAGAACAACACAGAGTCTTTGAAGCTACAGGATCTTAATCCACATGCCCAGAGACTGATCCAACAGGGCTTGGGTGAGCACTGAAACTCACACTCATATAACAGAGTTATTTTTTAGTATGTGACTCTAATGAATTTTGAAAAGTGAATTGCTCTAATGTAGAGCACCATGAAAAGCCCCAAAATAAACACAAAACCAATTCTCTTGGCAAGAGAGTTAACAATTCAAGGGAGATCTATTTTGGAGTATATTGCAACAACAGCAACACAGTGACCCACTGTCCAGGGTTGCATAGTGTCACCTGAAATGCATGTCTTTCCTGGAACCTGAGAATGTAAGGCTCTCAGGTTATTTATATTTAGACGTAGGGTTATAGCAGATGTAATTAGTTAAGATGAGGTCATACTGGAGGAGGGTGGACCCTTGATCCAGTCTGACTTGTGTACTTAGAAGGAAAAAGAAAAGAGACACAGAGACTGACATTGAGGGGGGGCAGAAACTGAAGCTGGAGTGCTGCAGCTACAAGCCAAGGACTGTTGACCACCACCAGAACCCAGGCGAGAGACATTGAACAATCCACCCTCTAGAGTCCCAAAGAAGGAACCTACCCTTTTTATGCTTTAATTTTGGACTTCTGGCCTTCACAAATAGGAAAGAATAAATTTCTGTTATCTTAGGCCACCTACTTTGTAATATATGGAATGTTTTCGGTCTTGCCACACTGGTCCAATCTCAGACCACTTAAATTCAAATCTAGGAGAGGAATTGGATAAAAGCATCAGTGTTGCCTTAAAATCTTCTCAGGTGATTCTAGCGTCCAACCAAAAGAGAGTCTCATTGATCTGTATCTTACTTTTACCAACCAGTCACTAACCTCTTTTAGTAATACCACTGAAACCTAAACATGAACAGATTTTTAAAAGATAAAATATGGACATCTTCTAGGCTACTCCTGTACCACTATGTGAGTGCATTCCCACATGCATCCTCACACTTAGGGTGACATTTTGTTTCATGGGTCATTGCCAGGCTGGTGTCCTCCCCCTCTCTGAGCACCTTTCCTCAGCACAGTACCTTTCCTTCTGCTCACATGTGACTTCCTGGCATGGCTAGGATTCCTCTCTCCTTTTGTGCCATCTGTAGGGTGATTATAGCAAAAAATCACAAGGGAGGTGGCTTGAGACAGCAGAAGTGTGTGCTCTTACAGTACAG
The DNA here is from genome assembly GCA_004027455.1 of Hydrochoerus hydrochaeris. Classification (NCBI taxonomy): domain Eukaryota; kingdom Metazoa; phylum Chordata; class Mammalia; order Rodentia; family Hydrochaeridae; genus Hydrochoerus; species Hydrochoerus hydrochaeris. The sequence continues at coordinate 345,285 of PVLA01000753.1, forward strand.
GAAGTGAGATTCCAACACCAAAGTATCAGTGGGACCACACTGTCTCTGAGTCTAGGTGAGTCTCTTTCCTAATCTCTTTCTACCTGCTGGTGTTTGTAGTCTGTGCTTGGTGTCCTTGGCTTGCAGATGCCTTATTCCAGTCTCTGCTTCTACAGGCACAACCTCTTCCCTTTGTGCATGTTTCCCTCTGTGTCTGTTCTCCTCTTCCTCTAAAGATGCTACTTGCATTGAATTATGGGCTCAGCCTACACCAGTATGGCCTCATTTGATTACATCTTTAAATGCTCTACTTAAAAATAAAATCTCATTCCCATATATAGGGTTGTTAGGATTGTGTGGTAATGGCCCCTCCAAAATTAACATTAGAATGTAAACCTTAACATGATGCATTAGTGGATGCAGCCTTTAAGATCCTAACCCTAACCCTAACCTTATGAGAGAGCTGGAGGGAATTAGCTACACCCTCTTTTGCTCCTCCGCCCCTTCTGCCCTGTTAAAGTACACAAAGTTTGTTCTGTCCAAAGTCAGCTGTGTTCCAGGTCTTGTAAGCAGAGATCAGGTCCTTGCTACCACCAACGCCGCTAGCACCTCTTCTTGGCTTTCTTAGCCTCTAAAACTATGAGTGATATATTAAAGCTGTGTATAAATTATCCAGTTTCAGACATTAAAAAAATCAGCATAAAAAGTGATTAAAGTAGACTTTAACATCTTTTTTTGAGGGACACAGTGCAACACACAGCACCAGGATCACCACACACTTGCTGTTTTTACTTGGCAGGGATGTGGTGTTATCCTCATTTGAGTTTAATGAGTCCCACTTTTCTTTTGGATATTCTCTTTAAGCAGAGATGTGTTGAGTATACTGAGCAGATTTGTGTATTCTTGCTCTCAAAAGTGCAGTCCCTCTCTAGCAACATCTACATCACTCAGAATTTAACAGAAATGCAAACCCTATGGTCCCACTTTGACCTACAGAATTGGGAATGTGCAGGTCAACAAGATCTGCAAAGGGCCTAGGCATACTTCAAATTTTGAACAGTGGGCCATAAATAACAAGGAGTCAACTTTCTTTAGATCCTTGGTTGTTGCGAATAATTTGTTTAAGTAAGAAAATTAATCATTAAATGTTTTCTGAAATATCACCCAAAACATACAGTTATCTCCAGTTATGTTCTGAGATGAATTCCAGATTTTTAAAAAGTTCTTGTTATAATTTTAAATTATTTTTAATAAAAATTAACATAGTCTGAATCGTAATGTAAACCATGGCAAAAAATTTCCAATAAAATTATCCCCTATAGTAAATAATTCAAGCTTGGAGGAAAGGAGAGGATAATTAATCTGGGAAAAAAATATTTGTTATTCTTGCTGTTTTGAAAGAGAAGCAGAAAAATAGTTGTTCTCAAATGTGAAATGTACTTATTTTATGTACAACAGTCTGAGACCTTTGGGTAAATGTAATAGAGAGGAAGAGTTGGAATCATTACAAGCATTAAGTTCCTAAGCATAAGAGTGTTCAAAACACACTTCCTTATGAAACCAGGCAATTTAGGCATTGGACACCTTTATGACTGACAGAAAAAAGCCTTGTTCTAAGAAGAAGGTAGACTAAATGACTTTTTAGGGTGTTTCTAACTCAAGGATTTGATAAGGTTGTGAAACTACTATGAAAATGCAAAGCCAGACAGATATCTTTCATTTTCCAAAATTTATTTCTGGCCTTCAGGCTGTTACTCTTTAGAGTGAATGTCTCTTTTTAAATATAGTTTTCTTCTTGACTTGTGTTCACCTTGGTTGTCTCTAACTCTTTTGCATACTTGTTGTACTGTTTTTTTTAAAAAAACTGCTTCACAAGGCTTCTTTTAGTGTACTAATCACACAGTAATTTTTATCTTGGATTTATTTTCCCATTTTGATCCTCTATGCATCTACCTATCCATCCATGCAATCAATTCAATCCTATATCATTCAGTTCATTTTTTCCTCAGCTATTTTTCTGAACACATGCTATGTATAGGGTATGATTCTAGGTCCTGAAGATAGTATGGTGATTAGAAGAAATAGCACCTGCTCTTGAGAAGATCATAGGGGGAAAATGCACATGAAGCCATCCAAGTACACATACAGATGCAGATAGGTGGTAGAATATGCTAAAATAAGGGTTTTCCCTAAGTACCATGAGGACACTAATAAAAAGCACCTAACAGTCACGTTAGGGCAGATTGATGGCAGAGCTCAGAGAAGTATTCCCTGAGTGAAGTGGGAAACCTTCATGCAAAACTTGGAAGGACAAGAGAGCAGAAGTGAGGGGCAGAAGCCCCTGGCAGATGGCATGGAAATTCTTGCTGTTTAGTCACCTGTTTTTCTCTGTGCCTGGTCCCACATCATATATGAAGCACAATTTGAAGGCACCCGAAGATAATTTAGGAACTGCAACTTATAGTTTCTCAGTTCTTTAAACTTTGCACCTGGACATTGGAAGGGGAAATGAAAGGATGAGAATCAGGCAATCTTATGATGTTTTGTTAGGAAACGATTGAAACTCTTGGCTCATCAGCAGAGTGAGCTTTCACAGGGATTTCAATTTGTTAAGCTATCCATTCCTCATCTTGGTAGTCTTGGAGAGGAGAATGGAGAGAACAAAGAAGGTGTGGAGAAATGTGAACTTCCCTGACTCATCTTTCCTGTGCTTAAAAATGGGGATTCCTGCTAGCATGTCTCTCCAAGCTGCACAGCCTCACTTCTGATATGTTGGGGCCACTTTCTTTCCCTATCTTGGTTTTATCCTTTTAGATAACACATACTATTCTAAATTTTAAAAAGAAGATCACTGGTAATTCTTTGTCTAATAATTTAGGGTTATCAACAGGCTCAGTCAATACTGTGTAGAGAAGAGAATGTTTGAAATAAGGAGTGATTTGTATTGTGGTAGAGAAATAACAAAATTAGGCAAATTGCCTCTCAGAAAACAACAGGAGAGTTTTATCTGACCCCTCTCCCCAGTGCTCAGACAAGAAAGATAAGACTTACTATTGCAAGGAGTATTAAAAATGGCTTAGGATTAGAGATCAGAGTAAAGTATTGGTCTTTTCTGGCTTGCTGATTAATGACTTGTCCTTGAAGATTCAGACTTTGTGGAGATGGGACGGGGATCTGGAGATAAGGGAAGGCAGAGATGGAAGGGAAGGAAAAAGGATTAAGATGTGGTTTGTGCATGTACAATACTGCATGTACTGCAAGAATTAAAAGTATCATATCACATTAAAAAAATGAAAAAAATTTTAAAATGGCTTGGTACATATATAGCTCAGTGATTACAGTACTTGCTTAGTTATGCACAATGCCCTGGGTTCAACTCCCAACACTCCAAAGTGAAACAAATTAACAAGTGTGGTAACTAGTTCTTTGTTGTGTTTTACTAGTAGGGAGAAATAGATGTCTTGGTATCATCATGGAAAAAAAACTGTGTATGATGCTGTCTTTTGATTTTTCCCACTAGAAGTGAGGTATTCCTTTTTTTATGCTGGAATGGCAGAGAATCATGAAGCAGTTTGGGATTTCTCTAATCTTTTGACTCTGCAGAGCTAGGCAGAGTTATAGAGGGTCAGGGCAGGGGAAGCCTCTGAATGTTCCTACTGGAACATTCCTGGTGGAAGAACTTACCATTGCCACTAGGAAGGGAAGAACTTATTTTAAATAAAATGCAGCATCATGCTATTTAAACACTATGGTAGCCTAGAAAGTTTTTTTTTTCCAAAACACAAAGACATAACTGTATTTATTGAATGGCTTGGCACAAAAATTCTTTTGGAATCATTTTGCCTCAAATTCCATAAATTAACTTTTGCTTATACCCTAGACTTGATGTGATGGTAAGGTGGTACAATAATCCCCTTTGCATTGATGCGTGTGTGCACATGTTCACATACACACACAGACATACATAATAGTTTGAAACTTCATAATAATGGTTTATTAGTTTTTGGGGAAACAGAAAAAACTTACATATGAATATATAACTGGTTTTATTTCAAAAATAATCTTGAATTTAGTGGTAAATAAAGTTAAGAATGTTATAGACTTTGACCAAAACTGGATCTTCAGTAGAACTTAGCATTTGTAACTCATTTTACATAAAGAAGTTCAATAAGGGCTATATGAATTTAATCTTTCTCTCTCTTTCTCTCCCTTCCTTCCTTCCTTCCTTCCTTCCTTCCTTCCTTCCTTCCTTCCTTCTTTCCTTCCTTCTTTCCAATCTTTCTTCTTCTTTCCTGATACTGGGGATTGAGCTCAAGGTTTTTACACTAAGCTATACCTCCAGACCACCTTCCTGCCACCTTTGAGACAGGGTCTCACTGAGTGGCAAAGATTGGGCTCAGAGTTGTGGTTCTCTTGCCTCAGCTTACCAGAGGGCTGGGATTACAGGTCTGTGTTATGACACTGGGCTGTGAATTGAATCTGAAAGACAAAGAGAGATAATTCTTTGAGGATATTGTTACAATCATTTTACATGATTAAAGGTAATGAGGCCAACCGTGTGCTAAGTATTATGAAATCAGAGATGAAATATAAATTATATAGTAGCTTGTTAATGTTAGAAGAAACCCTCCTTCAAAAATTCTTCATTCTTATGTGGGCTCTATGACTAGATTGAAGAAATCAATATAAAAGCTAACAAAAGAAAAACATACAAGTTTTTTTTCCTGTACAAAGAGATTTTCACAAGAAATGATCAAAACACAATACTTTATACTTTTTAGACAAAGAACAACTTTGTGAGGTAAAGATAGGATAAATGAATATATAGGTAAGAGTAGTAAATTCTGAGATATTACTAAAAGACTTAGGAGAGGGCAATGCATGTAGAAGGTAGTGGAAAATAAGGGTTACTTCAGAGTATTTTGTTGTTGTTTCAGTTCATTGTCATCCTAATTACCAGACTGGTTATTGAGATGTTTTTTGTTGCTGTGATGTGAAGGACATCCTTCTCTGAAGAATCTTTACAACTTGCACTATGTGGGAAAAGACAGGCCAAATGGCCCTTCCTAAAGTTATAGGCCTTTGTTGAAATTTTATCTTAAAGAGAAAAACAGTAAAAACAATGACAGAGAACCCCAAAACAAGACAATAGGAGATTAACAATGGTTAATAAGTTGCGTGTGGTTATCTTCAAAGTAGTTGCTCCGATTATAAGACATAGGCATGAAAAATTGTGCAGACAACATAAGCACAAAACTTTCTTTACAATGAACTAATAGAAATTAGTAGAATTATCTTAGCTATTGTAGGTGTTTATATATATATTTTTTTCTTTTCCCTTTCTTTTCTCTTTTTCCTGTCCTACTTGTTCTTTCCTTTTAAGCAGTTTCTTCCCATTTCACAATATCTATTGTATATTTTGAATCTTATTTACTCTTTCAGCTTCTTACACTAGGGAGACAAAATGATTTTTACATATGTGAGTCTGATTTACTTCAGTATGGTTTCAAAGGGCATCCATTTATCTATAAAAGCCTTAAGTTTACCCATCTTTATAGCTGAATAGTACTCCACTGTATAAAAATACCACATCTTTTTTACCCATTCTTCAGCTGATGGACATTCAGATTGTCTCTAAGATTTAACTATAATAAATTATGCTGCTATAAACATGGGTGTGCATATATCACTGTGGTATGATGTTCTTAATTGTTTTGAGAAGATACCCAGAAGGGGAATAGTTGGGTGGAATATGACCTCTAATCCTAGTTTTTTGAGGTGTCTCCACATTGATTTCCACAGTGGTTGTACCAGTCTACACTCTTACCAACAATGGAGAAGTATTCGCTTTTCCCCACTGCCCTGCCAACATTTGTTATCAGTTGATTCTTGATGACAGCCACTCTTTCTGGAATGAAATGGAATCTCAGTGTTGTTTTAATTTGCATGTCTTGAATGACCAGTGATGTTGAACATTTTTTTCATGTATTTATTTGCCATTTGTATTTCTTCATCTGAGAACTGTGTGTTCATCTCAGATGCCCATTTTTGGAGTGGGTCTTTGAATTCAGGAGGCCTGATTCTTTTCAATTCTTTATACATTGTAAATAAAAGTTCTTTGTCTGAGGGATAGTTGGCTAAAATTTTTTGTACTCTGTGGGTTTTCTTTTCACTCTGTTGGATGATTTCGTTTGAAGTGAAAAAACTTGTTGATAAGATGAAATCCCAGTTGTTGATTCTTTGAAATATTTTCTGTGTAGTTTGTGTTTTGTTCATGAACTCTTTGCCTACTCCTATATCTTCAAGATTTCTACCTACTTTCTTTTCCAGTAGATTTAGTGTTTCTATTTTAATATTTAGATCTTTGATCCATTTTGACTTTAGTTTAGTGCATGGTAATAGACATGGGTCTAGTTTTAGTCTTAGATATGTGGAAAGCCAGTTTTTTATTAAAGAGGTTATCTTTCTTACAGTGAATATTTTTGGCATCTTTGTCAAAGATAAGGAGGCTGAGTATGTTTCTAAATGTGTCTGTATCTTCTAATGTGTTCCACTGATCCTTAGGTCTGTTTTTTTGCTGGTACTATAATGATTTTATCACATTAGTTTTATAGTATAATTTCAAGTCAGGGATTGTGATACTTCTTGCTTTGCCTTTGTTTCCCAGGATTTCCTTTTCTATTCTAGGTCTCTTCAGATTCCAAATGAATTTAAGAATGTTTTCTTTAGATATGTGAGATGTGTTAATGGTATTTTGACTGAGATTGCATTACATCTGTAAAACGATTTTGGGAATATGGCCATTTTCACAATGTTGGTTTTTCCTATCCAAGAGCAAGGGATATCTTTCCATTTTCTAATATCCTATTCAATCTCCTTTTACAAAGTACTACTGTTTTCAGTGTATGGTTATTTACTTCCTTTGTTAGCTCACTTCCTAAGTATTTCATTTTTTTTGAATGCTATTATGAAGGGGGCTGTTTCCCTAATTTTGTCTCAGTGAGTTTGTTGCGTGTACATGAATGCTATTGATTTTCAAGCATTGACTTTGTATCCAGGTATGCTGCTGAATTTGCTGATTAGAACTAGAAATCTTTTGGTGGAGTTTTTGGGGTCTTCTATGTAGAGGATCATGTCATCTGCAAATAGTGATAATTTAACTTCTTCCTTTCCTATGTTTAATCCTTTTATTTCTCTCTCTTGTCTAATTGTTCTAGCTAAAATTTCCAGAACTATATTGAATAGGAGTTTTGATAGTGGATAGCTTTGTCTTGGTCCTGATTTCAGAGTGAAAGCTTTCAATTTTTGTCCATTTGGTATGATGTTGGCTGTTTGGTATGATGTTTGTCATAGATTGTTTTTTATCAGATTGAGGCAAAGACTATCTATTCTGATTTCCTGTAGGGTTTTTATCATGAATGAGTGTTGGACTTTATCAAAAGCTTTTTCTGCATCCTTTGAAATGATCATGTGAATTTTTCCTTTGGTCTGTTGATATGGTGTAGTATGTTTATTGATTCATGTATATTGAACCATCCATGCATTCCTGGGATGAATTCCATTTGGTCATGATGTGGAATGTTTTTGATGATTTGCTGCATTCTGTTTGCTAATATTTTATTAACAATTTTTGCATCTATGTTCATTAGGGAGATTGGCCTGTGGTTCTCTTTTTTGGTTGGGTCTTACTCTAGTTTTGCTATCAGGGCAATATTTGACTGCAAGAATGAGTTAGAGGGAATTGCTTCCCTTTCAATTTCATTAAAGAGTTTGAGAAGTATTGGCATTAAATCTTCTCTAAATTTCTTGTAGACTTCAGCTGTGAATCCAGCAGGTCCTGAGCTTTTCTATGTTGGTAAGTTTTTAGTTGTTTTCAATTTCATTAACTGATATTGGGTTATTCAAAAATTTTATATGAAGTTCTTAAGTGATTTCAGATTAAAGCAATCAACCTACAATTTGGTATATTTTAAGATGTTGGATTCTTAACTGATTCATAACAATATTTGCAGAGCTCTTACTATTCGTCAGATACTATGCTGGACAGTTAGGTAGAGTAGAGAGGAAAATGAATGGCATGTCTCCTGAAAGCATATACACCGTATGGGGAAAGCAGAGGGAAGAACAAGATAGGATGTGGGGTGGGTGGAACCAGAGGGGGTGCATATTGTAAGAACCTGCTGGGAACCCTAGAGTCACTGGGAGTCTTTGGAGGAGGTAGGTCAGAGAGACAGTCTGCCTGGACCCAGATGGGGGTGATCCAGAAAGTTGCTGCACTTACATTGAGTGTTCAGTACCAGTTAATCTGAGTTGCTACAAGTGCTGCATTATGTGAATTATTAAATGCAAGACTGTGTGGATCCTGTGAAAATAGACATTACCCTCCAGTGGACACTGGAAAACAGTGATGTTCCTCCTTGAGGCTAACTTGTATTTGCCCAGTGTTTCCTGCTTTAGACACCTGATGTGCTTAGTGGCTGGCTCACTGTCAGCAGTTGCAGTTAATTGGGATACAAATTCTGAAGAATACATAGCATAAGGCTTTTTGAGAGGAGTGGCATTTAGCTTATTACTCAGTATTTAAAGTCTCTAATGCACTAAGAAGTGCTCTGACCCTGCAAATTGCAAAGGAAAATTAAGTAGATAATTAGAATTTCAGAAACTGGAGAAATACTTTGCTGAGCTTTTTTCACATAATGGAAATGAATTAATGATTAGAAATTTATAGTTTTTATCAAGATAAAATCAGTTTATTTCCTTGAGTACTCTTGTTTTGTTTTGCTTTGTTTTCTCTCTCCTCTTATGAGGCAATTAGCTGTATAAGGGAAAAATTTGGTCTATTTTGCTCCCCAGCATTTTGTACAGTCCTAATCTAATACATATGTGCACTTAATGAGCACTTGTTGAACGCGTGCTATTGAATACATAAATGTCAGTTCACAAATGCAGTACTCAGAATAATACATATACAGACTATTGTAATTAAAAAATAGTGAAACAGTTTTTTAACTACAAAGAAATTTCTCTTGTGTACATTGAAGTTAGCACAACATAGGTGACTTCACAACTAGCCTTCCAATCTTACCTAATTTTTATATTTAAACTTCTGTCTTGGTCAGTTTTCTTACCAAAATTTATTAAAAAATTTGTTTTGCTTATCAAAGATAAGTTGAATAAAGGTTTCTTTTTTTTTTTTTAAAGATCTGATCAGTGGAAACTTACTTCATTTTATTATTTTTTATTTTTTTGTCTTTTTGAGACAGGGTCTCTGTATGCAGTTCGGGCAGGCCTTGAGCTCACTTTGTAGCCCAGGCTGGTCTCGAACTCGCAACGATCCTCCTGCCTCAGCCTCCCGAGTGCTGGGATTACAGGTGTGAGCCACCACGCCCGGCTTTTACTGCATTTTACATGTTATTTTTTAATTGATTGAGGATTTCATTCCATGGGAAAATAGGTGTATATTTGCAATTGACCGCTGAGATGTTCCACATGCTAAGAAAAATGATGTATTGCAATTTCTGTAATTTTTCAATAACTGTGAAATGATCTTTAAAACTTCATTTTTCTTTTTCAGAATTCTTTTCCCCTCAAGTGTGGAAACATTCTAGTCCAAGAGTCTAGAGAATTTAACCTTGTGATCTGGTGTGAGAAAGGTGTTCTTTTCTGCCTAGAGTATGGGAGTCACTTCAATGGTTAGAGTTTCCAGAAAGTTATTTCAAGTCTCAAAAATCTGAGTTTTAGCAGCATGATGATGGCCGGCACTCTCTTTAGTCTGAGTGGGTGTCTGGGTGACATCATCTCTATTTTGGAAAGATGGGATCCAGGAATGCATCAGCCTTTGGCGGCGGCTACCTACTGGCTTAAGTTTACAAAGCACTTAGCAGCCCTTAGTCGCTGCGTAGCCGCGACGGTATTGCCTCTTCTTAGCTTTCCTGGTGCTCACGGGCCCAGGCCCTCGCCCAGAGGACTACCTGGAAGGCGCGCGGGATGCCCAGCCCCCTGCCAGGTTGAGGTCTGTACCACAACTCCCCTTTGTCACCCTTGGCCTGAGAGGTTCTAGAGCGGCCTGGGGCAAAATCGCGCTGACACCTGAGGGGTCACTAGGATCCGCGCTCCCCGCTCCACCCCTCCCACGTTCCCGCCCTTCAGATTCCTTCATCGGCCGCCGCCCTAGGAGGCTTGTCCCTAGCCGCCCGCCGTAGCCCAACCGGCTGCCGTTCCCAAGATGGCCGCGGCACGCATAGCTCCTGCGGCGGGCTAGAAGCGGAGGCGGAGTCGAGTCACTCCTGCACTCAGGGCTCGGGTCCTAGGCGCCTGGCTGCAGCTTATTGCCTGCCGCGGCCATGCAGGGCTCTGTGCACGGATGAAGGAAGCCGTCGACGAGCTGGTCCCCCCTCCCGCCTTCGCCGTCACCCCTGCAGCCGCCATGGAAGAGCCGCCGCCGCCGCCGCCGCCACAGGAACCTGAGCAGGAGTGCAGCCAGGCGGCAAGGTGAGTGCAGCTGTGCAGCCGCCGGCCGCCGTAGCTCGGTCGGGGGCTGAAGGAGCTTGCGGGGGTTCTTTCTTTCAGGTGGGGAGGGACGCATCCAGGCTTGGCAGCGGCGGAAGGGGCGCGGTGCAGCCCTGGAACACACAGCGACCTCTGTGCGGGTCGCGCGCCGCAGGGTCTGCGGGAGCGTGCAGCCCGGTGTTCAATCCTGCAGGCTAGCTCTGGACTCGGCGAGGGCCCTGGGGACCGGGAGCTCAGCGCGGCACTTTTGCAGCGAGCTTCTGTAGCACGGGAATTACTCATTTCTTTACTGAACGAAGGTGGTCTCTCACTCTGACTCACCTCGAGGAAAGAAGACTCGCGAAGTCAGTGCACCCCTAGCTTTTGCCCCACATCGTCCTACCCCCACCCCTCCGGTGTCTGTTGTCTCTGGGGAGAAACAACACTTAAGACTGATCAGATAGACAGGTTGCTTTCTCTTTCTGAGGGCCTTGTACAGTACAGTCCTTTAGTAGTAGCGTTGCACGTGCATATAAAGTAAGGATTGATTTGTCTAAAACTTTGCTACACAGGAAACCTTAAGATGGAACTTTCGTACTCAAAGTATTCAGTTACATTTTTGCTCCATAGAGATCCTTTTAATTACTTTTATCTCTTTATTTTTAACTAAAAGCTTTCCTCTTAGATGCTTATGCTTGAGTGTTCAAATACCCTGTTACTTCTAGACCCTCTGCATCCTAGAGGCAACTTGCAAATTGCTGCCCCCTGTCCCCTATGATGAAACTACTTCTACAGCTCCTCTCGTCCTGCGATCTTGCTTTGTATTGGTTCTAGGAATAAATCAACGAAGTGTCCTTTCTTTTTCCTGCTTAAAGAAGTTTTAAACAAATCTGTAGTTGTAGTTAAAACTGAATACAGGAGCCGCATTCTTGCTTGTCATCGCTCAGTGGGCCCGAACACATTTGTTTTTATAAGTTGTGAAAAAAGTCATTGCTTTACTTTATCAATTCTAAAACACTTCTGTGAACTTTTAGAAATTTTTCTAAATAATGGTAGAATATGTAAGGAGAATTTCTTTTGAATTCATCTAACATTTCTTAGAAGTTTTGTCACAGTTTATTATGTAAATTAATAAATTTAGTTTTGAACAGTTTTGGCTCCTTTGAGTTTTTCTTTAAAAATTTTTTGAACGCTTATTAAATGCTTAAAAGCTTAGCACTTATAAAATTACTGCTAGTAATTCATTTAACCTTTTTACAACAACTATGCAAGATAGGTCCTGTTATTACCTATCTTTTATGAACAAGGTAACCTAGGCACAAAGGTTAAGTATCTTGTCTGGAGTTTCACAGCTGGTAATGAACAAAGGTCTGGCTGTGCGTTTCATGCCTTAATTATCATGGGATGTGATTTCAGTCTGTATAGATTAGAAATTATAATTTTATATAACTTCTGAGAAAAATGAGCTTGAACATTCTTAGGTAAAAGTGAGAAGGGCAGAGAAATGAAAATGTGCTGTAAGAATGAGTGCTTTTGCAGCGATAAAAAGAAACCTTGATTTTGCAGCCAGCTTTCTGTCTGTCTTTGTTGTAATAAAAATAGGTCAGGGTAATGGGCTTCATCTAACGTTAAGTGAACAGCAGTGTACAGAACAAGAAGATCTTAAAAATATTTTTCTTAGCAACATTGCAGTTAATTTTACAATAGCAAATTTATGAAACAGATTACTTGGTAAAGCTGTTGTTTTGCTCTTTTTATGCTTTTGTTGTCATCATTTCTTCAATACAAAGAGCTGACTTCTGACAGACTTACTGTAGGTCTTTGGTAAAAGATGTTGTAGGGGTTCTACAGTTGTCGAGTTGAATTTCTTTTATATTTTTGTTCTTTCGTGTTTAACCATCTAAAAGAAACCCAATGTCTACTTTCAAAATGTGCTAGCCTGAAACCTTTTAACATTTTGGAGACCAGTAATATGATCATTTGTGATATCAGGTTAACTGGTTTTGCAACAAACCCAAATAAAGCTGTTCTGCCATCTTATGTCTATGTGTCATTGATTAGGAAGGTTGTATTGATGCACAGTAGACTTCAGGCCTGTACATGTTGGTCTCCAAAGCTGTACTGCAAGTACACCACTGCAGCAGATGCCAGGCAGCCCAGTACATCTGCTCTGTGTGTGCTTTCCTCCCCACGCCAGAGTTATGCAATGATTGAAGAACACAAAACAAGTTGAGAGGTGATAGTACTTTATTATCATTTTATTGCTTATTGTCAGTTGTGGATACTTCTTGTCCTTATTTTTGGTGAAGAACTCAAGGTGAGGGTGATGGTTATTAGTGATTAAATGTTGTAATACATTCCTTATTTCTGTTTTATGCTGCTGGGTCAGTTTTAGTAGAGTCCAGAAATTGCCAGATCTATGTGAACTAATTTGAACAATTTACCTTTGTAATTTCTTGGATCTGTGCCCTTAAAAAAAATAAATAAACTGGATATTAAGTCTGCTGTAACCTTTCATTTAAAATATTTATGATAAATAGAGCCTTATTGCTCTTACTAATCTTATAAGTACATACCAGTGAATCTTACCAATAGCTTGTTTTTAAGTGATGTCTGTTACATTATGCAATGGGATTCTTGTAAGTTCAGTTGAATAAATGGGTTTCACTGATAAGAGAGTACTTAAATACCACCACTCATACACTCTTTAATCTCTTAATTTGAATGCCCAGTTTGAGCCTGCTTGTTCCAGTTTGACATTGGAACATCGGTCCTGTGGAGCTCCAGAATGACCATACAGCACTGGTGATGGCAGAACTCTAGACCACTGTAGTAGTAGATACCCATGGTAGTGGTAGCTTTAGACAGAGACGACAGCAGTGGTAGACAGGCTGGGAATTGAGCTCAGTGGCATAAGCGCCTACCTGTCAAGTGCAAGGTCGTGAGTTCAATTCCTGGTCCAAAAAAAAAAAAAAAAGCTTTAGTGGTGGCAAAAACTTCAGGTTTTGAATTAGGACAGCTTTGACTGGACTCCCTTATATTGTTAAAGTTGCTCCTTTTCCTTGTCATGTGTTTTCTTGATGTCTTGCAAATCTTGTTCTGAGCTCTACAGAAATAATGGGAATATAAAAGTCTTTACTACTTTCTGGATATGTTTACCTTAATAACTTCCTATTACTTAATAATTCCTCATTACTCAGTGATTATACTTACAGTGTTCTCTTGTCTGTCTTTTCATTTGACCAGGTGGTATATATTTTGTTTAAAGACTTTAAGATTGCCTATCAATATGCTGCTGGAAATAGTTTCTTTAAAGAGAAAAGAATGGTTGACCCTTCTAAGTCTTCATAGGCTGGCATCACATCATATGAGCAAGGTGCAAGTGCTGAGCCTCACCTTCTCAGGCACAGCTGCTCTGCTTTGTCTGTGATGATGGATTGGTCAGCATGTTCTCTTGTCTGTCAAAAGCCAAAGTGTAATTAAAAGATTGGCTGGTAACTGTGGCATTAGTAAGGGAAATGACTTGAATCATCTTAGTGACTAATGGTAACAGACCAGAGTGGTTGGCTTGCATTCCTGTCCAGCACAGCCCCCACTTCTAGTACAATAGGGAGATAGTCTTACTCTTAGGTTTTCATTTTTCTAGTCTTTGTTACACAGGCTGCTTTTTTTCACCTTGTTGTAAATGTCCTTTGGTTGGGTTATAGTATATTTTTAATCTTAAGACTTCTTTTAGTTAGATTATAACAAGCATTTCTTTTCCTGCATTAATTTGAGGGATATTCTTTTTCCTTAAAGAAATTTAAGGAAACTCTCTGTGGTAGGGTATATTTTACTAATATAAGACTCAGAGAAACACCATAATCCCCCCACTTCCCATGAAAAATCTTTTGGCTTAGTTCCTGAAAATGGTGTGGCAAAGTTGTTAGTGGTTGGTGCTTTTGTAAAATCTTTTTGAAAGTTGTGTTTAGGAAATATTACCACAGTGAGTTTTTTTTTTCCCCCCTGGGATTAAACCATAACATTAAGTTGAAAAATAATTACAGTTCTCTGCAGCTATTAAAAGTACTTTTTGAAAAGAATATGAAATTACTCATGCTAAAAGTCTTTTAGGAGAACCTGGGTATTTAAAAAAAAATTCTCAAATGCTTTTACTCTAGAACATACCCTTCATTGTGTTCAGTGCCTAAAGCAGATGACAAAACAGTTTTTGTAGAAGATGCTGGCCTAGATTTGTGGTGCTAAGCTCCTGTGTCTCTACCAGTGCTATCACAGTGTCCTACCTCCCTGTCTTCCCTTCTCCCCATTGGAAGCATCTCTTTCTTGATTCTAGCTTATAGTACAAGTTGGAGCTGCTTTCTCTCCTTACAGACCTCTGACTGTAGGAGTAGACCTTTGACCCATACCAGAGCATTAGGGTTCTTTACTAGGATTTTTCAAATTGGAGCTGGGGGAGAGAAATGCACATTTTGAAAACTGAAATACAATCTGTGAAGTAAAAAACTACAAACTAGTTACCTGAAATTGTGGTCCATTTCATGGAGAGGTTGTTTGGTGTCAGGTAGTGATTTTTAACTGCCAGAGGAAAGCAGGCTGAAAGAATTGTCTTTGGCCAGTTTGTTGCCTTTTATGCTAGATTCATTCTCCTTTCTTGATTTGACATGTGCATGAACATATTCTCTTATTTGTTCTTAAACTATTAATTTGGTAGAGCTTCTTAAAATCTTAATAGTATTATTCTATTATAAAAAGTGTGCATAGAAAAAAACTGAAGGATCATGTGCTATTTTTTTTTCCTAAAATTTTTTTATAATATACTGATTTTTTAAAAATAAAAAGCTGATTTAGGGACCAAATTCTTAACTGGTAAACTTATAATTTTAAGTCTCTTTACTCTGAATTATTATTTAAAATTGAAATTTGATGAGATTCTATGTGATACTTAAACAGAATATTCACTTCATCTTGGGTAACAAAAATGTAGACTAGAAACAATTTCAATAGTGACAAAACAAAGTTTTGCTTTATGATATTTAAAAAATTTCTTTAATTTTAAAAGCAAAAAAAATAAAGATACAGAATTTCAAAACAAAATAATAGATTAACACTGGTTAATACATCGCATATTGTCATCTTCAAAGTCATTCACATTATAATATGTAGGCATGAAAAAAATTATCAGTCGAACAATGAAAGCACAAAGTATTCTTTTTGATGAACTAACAGATTAGTAGTATAGTTATCATATATACTTATATATGAATATATATATACAGACATATAATCCTTTTCCTTTTCTCCTTTCCCCATCCCAGTTGTTTGATATTTTTTATGTTATACAGTTAAAATTTATAACTGTTCTCAATATGTATGTTAAACTGTTTTATCCTTTAACAGAGGTGTATTTGAAATGGTTTTGTTTTAAAAGGAACAGTTGGTTGGGAATAGATGTGTTATGTACATTCTTAGGTCTCCATAGATCTCAGACTTAACTAATAGAGTGCCATTTGCTCTTAAATGTTTATTCACTAGCATACTGAATTAAGATTTTTTTAAATTTATAAATACATTCTCTTATCCTATTTTGCAGACATCAGTAAAAGTGTTAGTCTCGTGGATCTTGTGGATGCTACATTTAAAAGTAGCCACAGGTAGCGCTATTAAGAATATATCAGGCATTCTATCAACAATGTTTTATAAATGGACCTCATTTTAACATTATTTTAGAAGAACCAAGCTATCTTTAGAGAAAAGTAAATACCAGGCTTTAAAGCTGTTTAGATTGTTCTGTTAGTGGAAGCGGTCTTGCATGTGAGCAGACTATTGGTATTGCTGAACTATAGAACTTTCTTACTGCGGCCTATGGGAAGATTGCTTGTTTAAGGATGTCAGAGCACTAGAAATTGTCAACATTTTTAAGTGTTTCTGTGGGAAAATTTTTGAAACAAAACTTGACACGTTATTTTTATTTAAAATTGAAAGTTTTTATGTAGGAACATAAACATATATAGGTCTAACTTTTTTTTTTCTTTCACAAATGCTTTGGAATTTGTTGAATGTGTGTTTGGTTTTTACTCAAATGCAGAATTTATTTATTACTTGAAGTCTGAGGCCCCTCAGTTTTATTTCATCCAACTTTTCACCATTACTTACAGAGATAATGAGAATTGAGCGGTAGGAGAGAACCTGGAGGTCATCTAGGCTCATTTTAAAGATGAGACAACCAGAGCTCTAGATGCTCTTGCTTCCATTTTCTGGGTGTCATACTGTACCCTGGTGAGGGCCCAAAGCCAAAGGTGTTCTTCTGACACCTGAGTCTCCTAGCCCAGCTGCAGCCAAAGCTCACAGGAATAAGTACTTGGTCGCTGTGCAGTGCTAAATAGTGCAGCACTATTTAGCCTTTATTGGATCAAGCAGAGATGAAAGGTGCTTTTTCCAAAACAGTGCTAAGTCAAAGTAAAAAAAAATCTTCCCCAAATTCATTGTACACCCCCCCACACCATAGAACTAGCTCACACAAAAAAGCCAGTGTTCAAGCCTCATTAGATTAGTTGTTACTCTTTTCTGTACTTGCCTTATTCTTCAAGTAGGCAATAAGATTTGACTTTTTGTCTGTGGTAGTGATTTTTAAACTGACTGTAACCTACAATAAGAGATATATTTTGTAGCAATATGTATGTGCTGTATAGCAGAAATAAAAATTTTATGAAATAGTTGAACTTGTAATACATGATGTGTGGGTAATTCTTGCTTTTTAGAAATTGTTCATCATGATCTACTAAATTGATTTTATTACAAATGGATTATAAGTCATTTTGAAAAAGATGGCTCTCCTACAAATAAAAAGGGTGTTCTTTTACTTTGTACCTTGTCCTTGGAGACTGAGTCAGGAGATCAAGTACAGTTCTTAACCTGCTGAATGATCAAAAGAAATTTTGAAATTGGTAGGCAGGATTTGAGTTCAGTAATTTGTTCTAGAAAACAGCATTGTTACCTGAAGGCAAGAGTATGAATGTGTCTTATCCTTTTTGCTTAGGGTTGTTCTCTTGGTTTCTATTTTTAAAATGCAAGAACTGTAAAATCATTATAAAAATTTGGATTAATTTTATAGTAAAATTAGAGTTGAAGTATGAGTCTGCCTCAGCCTGTTTATTTATGTTCCTATAACACACTGATCTGTATTTAAAGTTTTCCAAATAGAGAAATCTGTAAGGGGGGAAAAATTGATTTCATTCGTACAGGAGTGGAGGTGAGAGTGCAATTTTGCTTTGGGTCTTCTCTCAAGCATTGCCATTGTTACCTCTGGCATCGCCATGTATTCCCAGATTGGAGATCTTGCTGTTTGTGTTTTCAGAATTCCCTGTAGTTTTCTGCCTTGGAGTGTGCTACCACTTGTAGCTATGTATCTGTGCTTATGTTCTTTTATTGTCTTTTGCCATCGGTAACCATGAAACTCCTTGAGGGTAGGACATTGTTGTCTTTCATATTCCAATTCTTGGCATAGCACCTAACAATTAGGCTCTTCACTGATACTTGCTGGATGAGCAGTGAATATATTGGTTAGGGCATAAGTTTCAGTATTAGGTTAGCTTCAAATCTTACCTTTCGATTACTAGCTGTATGATTTTGGGAAAGTTATTTGACCTCAGTCTTCTTTTCTTTTCTTTTTCTTTTTCTTTTTTCTTTTCGGTACTGGGGATCAAACTCACAACCTTGTGCTTACCAAGCAGTCACTTGAGCTCCCGAGCTAAACCCTCAGCCTCTCTTTTTTACTTTTGAGAAACAAAAATAATAATAGCATCTACTTCCTAGATTGTTAAGATTAAATGAAGTAATACCTTTTATATAGTATACTAGCAATCATTACCTTTTTGTTTAAGGCAAAAGGGAGGAGGTCCTATTGCAACTAATTTTGTTTTAAAAACCATCAAGTATATTTTAAAGCTAGATACAGTTTAAAAATAGCTTCAATAGGCTACATTATTCAAGAAACTGTTTTTGTGTCTGCAGAAACTAGAAATAAGAAAAAGGTTTTTAGGATCCAGCTTTTCTAGATTCCCCCTTGTTTTAGTTGTGACATATTTTGCATATTACTCATACAAGTGTTTGCAATTCTTACTGGTCCTTGGAAGGTCGTAAATCTTGTTAGTACATTCGGAAGTGTGGTACTAAACTAGTTTAGGTCAGTAGCCACAGCTTCTTCTTTTGAAGTTCTTTTAGTTGTTCAGTTAACTTGTATCTTTATAATTTAGATTAATTTCATTTTTAAAAGTTGTACACTGTATTTAAGAGTAATTTTTTTAGATTGAGCCTCAAAAAAAATGAATGAGATTTATTTATTTATTTAATAAAACTATTTTAGTTAGAAATCTCACTAGTTATAAAAGTAAGACATGGCATTTGGAAAATTATGAAAATGATGAAGAATAACTAGTTATAACTGTAATATCTAAAAATATTTTTCCTTAACATTTGATACATTTCTTTCCTTGGTTTTATCTTTGAATGTGTGTGTATCTTTTCACCACCTCTACAATTTTTCTTTACAAACTGCCATATCATTTTCCTATTATTAAACTATGGCAGAACTGTTTTTCTAATTTATATCTCACAAATTAACTGTAATGTATTAGTCTGTGCTTTTATTACTGTAATGAAATGGCTGAGACTAACTTTATTAAGGAAAGGGGTTTGTTTAGTTCACAGCCTTGGTAGCTGAAAGTTCAAACATCATGGCATAGGCTTTGGTAAGGGCCTACATGACTATACCACCTCATGTGGATAGCAGTGGTGGGATGTGTGAGAACAGGAGATAATATTGTCGAACAGAAAGCCAAAAGTGAGACTGTAATCTCAAGAGAACTATCCTGATTTCTTTTAGGGCACACCCACAATTGACTGAAGGACTTTCCACAAGGCCTTGTCTTTCAAGGTCCAATCTTTACCATCCTGGGGACTAAGCTCTTAACACCTGAACCTTTATCAGCCTTAACACCTGGACCATATCCAAACCATAGCAGATAATTTAGTAAAATAAAAAACTAAAATATATTAACAGCAGCAATATTAAAAAAAAAAACCCTATAGTCATCCTTCATCAGTTCCGTCGGTTCTATATAATTCTTGTTCTACTTGATCTTTAGTTAGCCATCTCATGAATCCATCTTCTTGACTAAGATTCTAGAAATCCTGACTCAGTCCACTAGTATTTTCTCAGAACTGTTTAAACATGCCCTCAGAGGCCTTTCTCCAAAAGTACCTGGAACAGTCCTTTTCCATGGGCCCTGAGACAGCCCTTCTTTGTGGAAGACTGGCAGTCTGACCTGCAGCTGATTGCAGGTGCTGTTAGGGAAGCAGCACAGTAAAGGAGAAGCCTAGCTGCGAGTAACAGAAAACTTAAATTAGCTTGAAATTTACTCCTAAAAAATTTCAAAAGCAAAAGAAACAGTGAGGTTTCTTTATAAGACAGAACAACGCAATTGGTAAAAGTGTATTTGATAGTTCCTCTGACATCCAAAACAAAAGTCATTCCAAAACATTTTTTGGACAGAATGTTTACAGATGTTAGTTAGAATAGACCAAGTATATGTTACAAGTAGCAGGTAAATGGATTCTGTAAGACTGGGATATGTCTTAAACATTTGTTTATATTAATAAAAATTCATCAATCAGTGATGCGAATCTTCATTTGAAAACCAGTGGCTTAGAAGATGTTATATTCAAATGAAAGAGGTTGAAATCATTACTGACAACACTTTGCACTTGTGTAATATAAGCAAAGTAGCTTCAGGACACTGTTGATGGGAAGGAAGCATGTCATGGCCAAGGAGAGAAGTGACACTTCTCTGAGAACTCATTTGACAAACAGTGTCTCAAATATTTATATTTTTCTAATACAGATTTAACCTACAGAAGGCTAAGTATCTTTTCTGATTTGCTGTTCATTGATAGTAGTAACACAAAAAATAATCCCAGTTATTTCTAGCACTTCTTTTTTCACAAGATGGAAACAAATATCTGAGATCATCCAGAGGACCATTGGTAAATCTCATAAAGAGAGGGGTAGAGGCAAAATATATCATTTATAATTTGACTTTGGAATACAAAATGTCAAAAGTTGTCAGAAGATTTGAGTACTTTATGATGGGATCATGGGTTGTCAAGAAACAATTAACTATATACTTGACAATAAAAAAAAGTAAACAGGCAAATAATATGATTGAAAATATTTTTTTTTTAAAAAGTGACACACTTGTTCTCTTAAATAATCAAGGATATAAGTCAGCATACACCGTAGAATGATGTATTTGATGTTATCCTGATAAAATAGAATCTTTCCTATCTAGACACATAACACAAAAAAAGCAAAGAATAACATTTACAACTTTATGGTAAGAGCAGATCAGTAATTAAAAAATCATTGGCATTGCAACAGAGAAAAACAAAATTATTTTTGTACCAGTATCATGCGGGATACTTAATTTCTGGGATTTTAGAAATACTCAGCTTGTGGAAGTATTTATCTGTAAGCTATTCCCTTTAATAGATTTTACAATCTAATTTGACATAGTGGTCCAGAGATAGGAAAATACAGAATGAGAAGTAAATTTGTTTCTGAGTTACAAACATACAAGCCTTATGCAGAAAGCTTAATTATTTAATTAAACAATATTAGTCATGAATCAAGCATAAAAGAAAAATAAAATTCTGCCAAGTGTAGTGGCAAGATACTTGGATTGATACTTACGTTGGCCTCTGTTTCTTCATTTTTAGCTGTCGTACACTTGAAATCAAGCTTTTGGAGAGTAACAGTTCATAGCTGTAAGGTATTGTTAGATGCATCATAAATTTGTATGTCATTAAGCAACTGCAATTAAACCTTGGTACAGTGCCTTTTAAGGAAGTAGTTCATGGTAATTTTCATTGTGTGATATTTGGCATGGATGTAGTCTGCAGTAGGAACCTATGTTGTATAGCAACTGTGTACTGATTTCTACTGCATATTTTCTCCTATTTCTTCTCTTCTAGGAAGTTGATTATGATCATAACAAGTCCTTTGTTGGAGTTTTAAAGATGTTTCTATTTCTTGTGCTATTATAAACAACAATATTAGAAGCATCACATTTAATTCAATCTTTGTATATTCATGCTACTTTATTAGAAAAAATCCTGGCAGTGTAATTATATCACTCTGTGTGTGATTTAGTTACACTCTGTTTTATTCTTTAAGTATAGAATATTGTATATTGAATTTATATGTCGTAGAGGTGTATTCTTTAAGATATTTAATTTATATTGCTGATGGCTCTTTAGAATATTTGACAGTTTGTGCCAAGAATATGTGAGCTTATTCTTTTATTTATTTTTTTAATCGTACCAGGGATCGAACTTGCGACCACGCACTTGCAAGGCAAGCGCTTATGCTGCTAAGCTAAATCCCTAGCCTGTGAGCTTATTCTTGCTATTAGAAGTCTTTGCCTGCTTGATAGGTTAAAAAAATATATCTTAGGTTGGAACTTGGGGTGCTGGGAAAACAGGCAGCCAGCTCACCGCTCTGGTGGGCAGCTGTGAGCCTACCTGCCCGCGGGCTAAGAATCAAACATCCATCTCAACACCGCCCCCCCACCACTAGCAAGTGAGAGCCAGAGATCTGAGCATCTCTTGTAAAGTTTGACTATATGCAATATAGCAAATAAGAGGGATTCTCTTCTGCCATCTCTTTGAAGACAAATATTTTTATCTCTGTTTTGCTCTGTTCTGATCAGTGGTATTGCTCTATTCAGTATTGTTTTTATAATTTCAGTATTTCCTTTGATATTGCTCTACCTGATTGAAGGAACAACTATTGTGAAGAAAACCAGATATACTATTGTGCCTATTGCTGGTAACCTGCTGTGAGGTTCTGTACCAATTTCACTGCACTGCCTCAATTGGCTTTGTCCTGTCTTATTCTGCTGTATTTTACTACCTTCAAAATAAATAAAATAAAAAATAATAAGAAAAAAATTTTAAAAAGTAACAACAAAACAGATCAGGAAGGTGCAGAACAACCTGAAACATGATATAGCTAAACAGATAATGGACTTAAAAAGCAAAAGGAGGAAAAGAAAGTGCTCTAAAGGATATAACTGCATGTATATTTAAGTGTGTAG
Organism: Hydrochoerus hydrochaeris; assembly: GCA_004027455.1. Lineage (NCBI taxonomy): Eukaryota > Metazoa > Chordata > Mammalia > Rodentia > Hydrochaeridae > Hydrochoerus > Hydrochoerus hydrochaeris. The sequence goes on from PVLA01000753.1 coordinate 367,904, forward strand.
GATTGATCACCATGTTGCTAAGTTTTTGTTGGATTGGTGAACAGAACTGTTTGCAACCTCACGGTTTGAATCTGCTTTGTATGCTTTAATTTTATAACTTGAACAACTTTATTCAAAAAGGCAACATGTGCTATATGAACTAGTGATTTCTTATTGTTTATTTTTTTTGAAATTCTATATTGTTTCTACCCTTTTTTTCTGTTTTGCTTTTTTCCCCCTCTCTTTAAATAAAATTTTAAAAAAATTTAAAAATACATCTTTTAAAAAAAATTTTTATTTTACAGAGAATAAAACAAAAGAGGACAGAACAACGCAGATCAGAACAGAACAATACAAGCAACACAGCACTTCACAAGACAATTGGATATCAACAGTAGCTACTGTAGTATCTTTCTTTGAAATAGTTGAGCATAGCTTTACAAACAATAACATCAAACATAACAAAATAGAATAAAAGCATTCAAGAGAATGAAACTATTACAAGGCATTCTGAACCAAATAACAAAATGAACAATGACTACTGTAATACCTCATTTTCCATAAAAAAATTTCTTTATATTACCCATATTACAATCCATTAAGACACAACATGATAGAACCAATGGTAATAGAAGAACAAAAGCGTGGTAGGACTTCAGAGCCAGATGATATTAAATCAGCAATGGCTGGCATAGTGTCTTGTTTTCTTTGAAGTAGGTGTTCATACCATCACACATAATAAATACATCTTTTAAAAAATTTTTTATTTTACAGAGAATAAAACAAAAGAGGACAGAACAGAGCCAGACTTCAGAGCCAGATGATATTAAATCAGCAATGGCTGACATAGTGTCTTGTTTTCTTTGAAGTAGGTGTTCATACCATCACACATAATAAGTTCAAATAAAACAGAATATAACCATTCCAACCAATGAATGAAAACATTACAAGACTTCAAAGCAATATAATGGGGATCCATTATTACCATAGAATCTTATGTACTCTTACCTCTTCTTATACTAGGGAGACTGCGGTTTTTATACATGTGAGTTTGATATATTTCGCTTATGGTATGGTCTCAAGTTGTATTCACTTATTTATAAATATCTCAATGTGATCATTCTTTATAGCTAAGTAGTACTCCATTGTATAAAAGTACCACAATTTTTTTATCCATTCCTCAGTTGATGGGCACTTAAGTTGTTTCCAAGATCTGGCTATTACATATTGTGCCGCTATAAACATGGGTGCACATATATTACTGTGGTATGATGTTTTCAGTTCTTCTGGGAATATGCCTAGGAGTGGAATAGCTGGGTCAAATGGGACTTCCAATCCCAGCTAAAAAATACATCATAAATAGTTGGCATTTAAAAATTACCTGCAAAGTTGAATACTGTCTTATGTTAATCAGCTATTTACATTTTTCATATCATGTTTTAAAAATTTGTTCATATATCTTCTGACTGTGACCTATTTGAGGGTAGTGATGGTCATAGTGGATATTCTCTTTATCCTGAAGTATCTTAATATTGTTTTCTATATGAGATGCTCAAGATATAATTGGCAAATGAATGAATAGATTTGTTTGTGAATTTTTTGGAACCTCCTAAGATTGTATCCTTACAATATTTTTGGTTTGTTATCTCTTGTAAAAGTATTTCTTAAAATAGTGGGCAGTGAATAGTCTCAGGTAGTATTTGATTAATATTATTCCTACTAGGCATTTTCTTTTATATTTCTAGGTCAAAGCAACATTGGTTGTCCTCTTTCACCCTTAGATAAACTTAGAAAATTCACTCTAAAAGAAAGCAATTTTGATCCATGGAATTTCTTTTTTTCTCCCTAGTCCTTAGTCCATCTGAGTGAATTGTACAGTTATCTACCCTTTATTTTCTTTTAAGTAGAGTAGATAGGCTTGATATTATTCTTAAGCCTAGGTTTAGAATATCACTCACTTTGCTATATTTACTTCTATTAAATAATAACTTTATTTGAATAGTTTAAAGGAGAATTTATTTCACTATATTTGGGTGTCTGGTAGCATTTTATGTAATTTTTGAATTCACAACTGAAAAATTTAGGTTAAAGTCGATGAGCTTGTTTTTTATGATACAGCTTTGAGTGTGTGTGTGTGTGTGTGTGTGATTTATTCCTCAGGTGATGTGAAGCATATGATCCTTATGGTGCTGTAAGATAGTCAATTAGAATAAGAAACCTAGTGGTATGTGGAGTTCTAGAGGTGATTGTTGGAAGAGTGGATGAATGAAAAGAGCAAAAAGAAGTGTAAGGAGTTAGGGGCTATAGAACAGACAGAAAAGGTCGGTAGAGAATGAGGTGTCACGTCATGCAAAGCAGCAGACCCTGTTCTAACAGGCTAATGGAAGGAAGACGGGAAGAATTTTAAAGTAAAATGCTTTTAAGAAAAGTTTCTCTGTAAGAATACACCATTAAAGGATTGACTCCTTTAAGGGGGGTTCCAGATAGGCAGTGATGTTATCAGCTTGCAGTAGAGCTATAAAATGACACTAATGACTTTTTCTATAAAGTTATTTTCCAGGGGTAAATTGTTTCTTTTGGGGGGGGGGAATGGTGACAGATTTTATGTTTAAACAAATATAAAAATAATGTCTTGGGGCTTAGGATGTAGCAGCAGCACAGTGCCTGCCTGGCAAGCACAGGTTCTGAGTTCAATTCCTAGTACCAAAAAACAAAAACAAAAACAGAAAAACTTTACCTGGCAAGTTACAATGGTGGCAGCTTGGTTTCAGTGGCTTTTTACCTCCTTTCTCCATTACACACTTAATTTTGGATATCGCATTGTGATAGTTAGCCATTGTATCAGTCTGAGTAAAAATTCTAATTGATTAGATCAGTGTGGCTGAATGGATTTACTGAAGGCAGAAGGCTCACCTTGATTGTGAGTGGCACCAATTAATAAAAGGCTTGTATCCTGGATGGATAAAAAGGGAAATGAAAAAGGGAGGCTCACTACTTTTCTTCAGAGCAGCCCCAGTCTTTGCCTTTGCCTTTGCCTTGGACACCTGTGTCCTGATTTCCAGTGCAGACCCGTCAGTCTTCCGTTGCAGGTCCTTTGTCCTCTTGATGTTACACACAGAGGGCTCTGCACAGTGAACTCCAGGCCTTAAGCCCTTGATTGGATCCTTTAAATCTCCAGCATGTACACAGCCCTTTTGTACTCTTCTATACCTGTTTCTGCAGGTGACTATTATAAGCCTACCTTGTAAATCCTTATCAGATTATGTGTTCTATGTTAAATCTGTTTCTGTAGTAAATGTTGACTGATATATGTGTCTTAAAAATAATTTAAAAGTTGTGTCATTATGCTCATTTGTCTAAAGAAGTAGGATGTTAAAAGAATTGGGGGAAAAAGTGCTTTGGAAATGCCAGAAACATTTGTCTTGAGACTTCAACCCTAGAACTGAAAACAGAAAGGAATATTGAGGAACAGTTACTAGAAAGGGAGAGTAATTAGTCTGGCCATGTGAAGGCAATTTAAAAACTGAAACTTTACTAATGTTACCCGTGAAGTCTCTCCTCCCTTCATGTGCTTCCCTTGTAGACTCACTTGATTGCAAGTGTACTTTATCCAGCACAGTCTGCGTTGTCCAGCAGAGGCTGCTCTATCAACAGTGCTGGTGTTAGATTGGGGGTTCCAGTGGTAAACTGAGTCTCCTGTGCTCAGTAACCAGGCCCAGGGAACTGATTGGAAGATCTCCCTACCTAAGTTTAGCTAGAATTAAGGTGATAAATGTCACTGAGAGGCCACATTTCTGAAGAAGCCATGACTTGGGTCTGTATGCAGGTTTGCCTGTCAGCAATAGCCAAATTTGAGACATGCTTAAGCTTGAGGTCCAGAGCAGTAATCCTGCCAAACTCCTTTCCTCTTTGATAATGTCCATCCACACTGAACTCTTCTTAGTTCCCAAATGTTCTCAACTTGATTCCTTTGTTTAAGTTGGTTCCTGTACACCAATTGGCCCTTTCTTTGTTTTCTGTTGATGTAATCACAATTGGGTTGTCTCTTGTGAATGTTCCTATAACCTCCCAGCAAGCCAGTGGTTTTTATTATGTAAATAAAGCATAACATAAAGCATGTCTTGGCGTCAAAGAATTTATAGTCTAGTTCTGAAGAAATAGTGCAAACTTTATAATTCATGGTTTAATGCAGAAATGTTAACTTTACATGTCATCTACATATGTGTCATCGTCTAAGTGGTGTGTTGTATTTTGTGTAAATTTTTTGGAGTGAACTTATAAAATGGATGTGCATTTCCAAGTGGAGAATGTAAAGCTTTAAGAAATGTTTTAGTATGGGATACCAGAAGCCAGGTCTCTAATTCATATTTGTTATGATTTAGACTCTGTGGTTCTCTACTTATATACTATCTCTTTACTCAAAAGACATGGTAAAAGTTTTAAGTAATAATTTATTACAGCAATATAGAAATCACAAGAATGATTAATTACCAAATACATTTTACAGCAATGGGAAAGATTCTTTAGGTTGAAGTGGGCATACCTAAATGCATTGTGAGTATTTATCCTGTTAGTAAAATATTAGACCATCCAAATTGTTAACAGTTCTTACTATTCTAGACTGCAGTGAACCTCTTGATACACAAATTTGTTGGCGAGGATTTTAGTGTCTATTAAAAATTTCCTCTGGGGAACAGTGTATGAATGCATAGGTGACACAGAGTATATGCCTAACTGTACACTTAGCTTTGAGTATTACTGAAAAATGTTTGCAAATATAAATAGGCCAGACAGAGCAATATTGTTTTTACTTTAGGTGTCTGATTACTAGCATCAGTGAAAACAAGTTTTAATGTCTTACTGCTACTTGAATTTATTTTGTGGATCATCTTTTTGTGGTGTTTGTCCATCTTCTTGTCAGTATTTTAGAGCTTTTCTTGACAGTTTTTAATGAGCCTTTCATAAATTAAGGACAATATCTTTCACCATTTTAACTTTTAATATGGCTTAGGTTTTTCTCTAAATATTGAAGGTCTTAATATTCTTTCCTTTCAAATTTTCTTCCATTTTTTTAAAGTTAGAATTTGTAACACATGAAATTAAGAGAAATAACTTTACATTTTTTTGGAAACATACTGTATGATGTAAGCTATGAAGAGCTTATAATATGTATTGTGTATATTTTATACATCACTGTCTATCTTGTTTTACTAGTTGTGTGCATCATAGGCACTGCATATGTATCTGTTGGTGGTATGGGTAAGAGTTGAATTATCAGAGACACAACTCTCCTAATAACCTTACTGGTTCTTTCTTCCTTTTACAGTCTGAACAGTTTCTCATTTTCTGAGAATGAATGATTAAGAGACAAAGGATTGCTCTTCTCTTTTAGTGTTGTTTTTGTGTAAGATTTCTGTTTTCTGTACTACTGAGTTATTCATCTAAAAGCATTCTTCCTGGAAATGATATTTGAGTGAGTTAATGTAGAAGCTGCCATGAAATCTGTTTCCCTTTGTTTCAATATAAGTAGAATTGTTTTCCTTTTAAATTGAGATAATTTACTAGTGCTTTTTCAGATTATTTTTTCAGAATTTGAATAATAAATGATTAAAATGAGTTAATTTGGCTATACAGAGATATGCACCATATGGCTTGCCATATGTATTGTTATTCTGTTTTTCCTAGAAATAACAGATGAGGTATCCCTTCTTTATATTAGTGTTGAAAACTTATAGTGATCTAAATATATTTGAATTGTACTACAAAAAGTATTGCATCTCTATGACCTTACTCTGTAAATTTGAATTCAAATTTCATTTAAAAACTCCTATACAAGTAGAAATCTGACCCTTTTTTTCTAAAGAAAACTTATTAAGATATAATTCATATAATGTGTAACCCACCTATTAGCACTTGTTATTTGACTTTTTCACCAACTTGCTCTAAACTCATCCATCAGTAGGTATAGAATCCTTCTCATCACAGTTTTGATTTGTATTTCTTTAATGTTGGTGATCATTTTTTCAGCTGCTTATTGTTTATTTTTGTATCTTTACTGAAAGATATTTTCTTACTTTTTTTGTCTTTTTTTAAAACTGAGTTATAGGGGTTCTTTGTATATTCTTTATATAGGTCTCTATAATTTGCAAATATTTTCCAGCACTGTATAGGCAGTTGTTTTCATTTTCTTGATTGTGTCCTTTAGTGGTTTGGAAGTTGTGATTACACAAAAGGTTTTGATAATGCACCAAAGTTTTAAATGATATGTGGTTTATTTCTTTTTCCTCTTATGCTATTTTGAGGAGATCTTATTATAAGGGATAATCCATTGCTAGATTTAGATTATACAGAATTATCACTTCCTCTAAATGTGTTAGTTCTTACATTTAGATATTTGGTTCATTTTAAGTTAGTTTTGTATTTGGTGTGAGCTTAAGGCCCAAATGCATTCTTTTTTATGTGGCCAGTTGTCCTAGCACTATTTGTTGGAAAGATTACTGTTTCCATTGTGTAATCTTGGCATCTCAGTTGAAAACCAGTGGGCTATAATATATATATATATATATACAGGTTTATAACTGAGCTTAATTCTCTTCATTAGTCTGTTTGCCCTTATACTACTACCACAGTACCTTGAATCCTGTTGCTTTGTATTAAGTTTTGAAATTAGGAAGGTGAGTTCTTCAGCTTTATTCTTTTCCAAGATGGTTTTGGTTGCTTTTATCTGTTAATCCCTGTATCCCTGTGCCTTAGCGTATAGTGCTTTAGGATAGTGTTTAACATATAATAGCTTTTAGTAAATATTGCATTGCATAATTTAAAGTAACTAATTCATCTTCAATTTGAGTAGTAAGTTGACATCGCTAGACTTTTCAGCAGTATCTTCTTTTTTCAACATTTGGTAACATATCTTCTTCCCCTGATACAAATAAAAATTTCTAGTAGTGATATATATCATGGGAGTGCATTGGTTTATTAAAGGTAGTATTTATCTGGTTGTAGTAAAGCAGGGCTATCATGCTAGCATTCTGTGAGGCTGAGGCAGAAAGATTTCAGGTTAGAATCCAACCTGGGCAAATTAGCGATTTAGAGAGACCCCCATCTCAAAATAAAAAGAGGATGGTGATATAACTCACTTTGCAAAAGCCCTGGGTTCAATCCTCAGTGTTGCAGAACATTAGGAGGAGGTCCTGTATGCATTGAACAAAGAATCATAGATGAGGAAAAACAATGACAGAGACCACAGTGATGAACCAACAAGCTAATAGTGACGAAGAAATGTACAGACTCAATATAACTAAAATTCTTTTAGAGGAGAAACACATTTATATAATTTAATATGAATTTTCAGAAAGAGAATTGAGAAAAATTTGGGGCCTGCCTATTGTGTTAATAATGATTTTCTTCCCTCAGTAGCAGAGGTGAGAGTGATACAAGTATCTACAATTTTTCTGACAAACACATAAGCAACTTGCTGAAAGTTTTATTTGTTTGGTCTTCTGGTAACACTTAGAGATGAGAAGTATGTCATCTTTGATATATTTGGATATTTTAAATTGTATCAGCTTTGTTAAATTCTTGACATTTTATATTTTTCCTTAACAATTAGATCCACAAAGAAGCTTTGCCATCTCATCATATGAATCATAGAAACTGGATCTCAGAGAGATTTAATTGCTGCATAGCAGATAGGTTAAGTTTGATTCTCTGAGTATCTTAACTTCCAAAACTAAATGATTTTTGCCTTTTTATATTGTTTTTGAGTAAAAATTTTCTTTTGTTTCCCAAAGGAAGTGTTATGCAATAGTGTTATAAAATAATTCACTATGTTATGATTAGTCACTTTGAAGGTCAAGTATTGCTTTTCCTATATCATATGTATGATGTAGATAGTGAATCATTTCATTGTAATACCCAAAAAACCTACAGAACAATTTTTTAATGGCATATATGTATACACATGTATGTGTATATGTGTATGTTGCTTTTTAGTGATATATGACACACAATTCCCAATAGTGTACAGACAGTAGACAAGCCACACATGATTGTAATACTTGACTCAAAGGAAACAAATCAGATAAGCCTATGCCAGACCCAAGTCCAGAATGGAGACTCCCTGGCCAGGCAGAGTTTTATTACAGGATGGAAAAGGCAGTTTGGAGTTTGGGAATCTGAGGCAGGTAGAAGTTGGGGATGGAGTTCTAGAAAGGAAGAACGTTGTAGAAAAGAAACTCCAAAAATCCCCATAAGGCCTCTCTGAGTCTTGGATAGAGATATAGTGAATTCATAACTCCACAAGACAAGGCAAAGAGCTACTGGAGAATTGTGAGCTGAAAATGTTCCCAGAACTCACAAAGAACTCTGATTCCCAGTTGAATCCCACTGATCATTGAGTTCCAGTTGATCAAAGTAGATAGTCTTTGTTGTGTTTGCAGTTGGAAACATTCAATAAAGGCTTGTGGAAAGTTTATAGCTTAGTAAGGGGCTAAGCTATTATTAGAGAAAGGATCTTCTAGAAGTAGCCTTAATAAAGCTTGAAAACAAGTTTTGAATGAATAAAAAGAATTGGAAATAATTTAATAGCCTATGTGTACTCACTCCTTAAAGGAGAACAGCAAAATCCAAATAACATTTATAGTGTCCAACACCCAATCAAAAATTGGAAGTAAGCAGAAAAATATGACTTAAAACCTGGAGAAAAATCAGTTAGTAGTGATAATCTCAGAAATGTAAAAGATGAGGGAAGTAGCAGAAGCTATAAAATAATTATAATCATCTTTAGTACTAAAAGGAAAAAATGAATGTTAGAGAAAAAAGATCCAAATAAATCTTTTTAAGATGAAAATACAATGTCTGAAATGAGAAGTACATTGGATTGTATTATCAGAATAGCAGACACTGCAGAAAAACAAATTAGTAAACTTGTAGGCATAGCATAGAAATTGCAAGACATAGTACAGCGAGAACAAGGACTGGAAAAATCCAACAGAACATCACTGACTGGCGGGATAGGACTAAGCAGTCAGCAAGTGTTATTGAGTTCTAGAAATAGGAAAGAAAGGGGAGAAAAAAAAAGTTTAAGAAGTAATGGCTGTAAATATTTCAAATTTGAATGATAATGTAAATCATAGATTCACAAGCTTAGTGAGTTCCAAGCTGGAAAAGAAAAAACCCAGCTCTGCAAAGTCACTGTTTAAATTTCTTGTTCTTAGTTCCCTCCCATGTTGTTTTGTAAATTTTTTCTTCTGCTTTTATACACGTAGAATTGTTTTATAGAAAGTGTCCTTTTCATTCAAATTAATTTCTTCCATGTTTACTTAAAATTTTTTCCTTTCAAATGGCGTACCTTTGTTATATTTAGTCATGGCCTTGATTATGAGCCATTTAAGAATTTTTCTAATTCTTAAATTAACTGTTATTTTGTAAATGTTTATTTTTGTTTGTACTCTTAAGTTTTATTTTGATTTTTTGTTAGTACAGATTTGTAGTACATGATGACATTTATCATGGGGAATCAGTGCATGTATAAAACACAGCTTAATTCTTTTACTTTCCCTTCTTATCTCCTTCCTCCTCTTCCTTCATCTTTTGGTTTTTATTTAATTAGCCAACTTTATAGGGTATGTGAAAGACAGTGTGATTCAAAATATAGAAATAAGATAGTCATAAAACATTAAAAATTACCTTGTTCAGTGATCTTCCTGATATCTGTGATTTTAAATACTTTTGTGGAAAGCCTGTACACGTGGGTGAGTAGGAGGGTCTCTGTTCTTGGCTTGTGTGAAAACAACCTTATAGCTTGAGCATTGATTCTGAATTATTTGTGAGTCTGATATCTTTATCCTTGGAATGCCTAATTCATGCCAGGAGGAGATGGATATTTTAAAAAGAGAACCTTGCTAAGTGTGTGGTAAGTGTTGTCTAGTTCAGTGCTTCTTAACGTTTTCTGTGTCCCGGGCTGCATTTGAGAATCTGAGGAAGATTGTGGACTCCACTCAGGTAGGCACGTGCACATAATACACATGTATGTTCAGCTTCAGGGGATTCATAGTTTACCTGATTAAGATACAAAATAATACATTTTTGACTTCTTAATGGTATTTTATATTAAGTGTATTTTGTCCATGTTACATCCTGTAGGACATTTCTTTTCTATTTGGGGTATTTATGTTTGGAATATATAGGGCCTCTAAGCCCCACGTTTTCAGGAATTTTAATTTTGTCCTTAACTATTCAGCTGCAGTTAGCAGTATTTTTCTTAAGGAAAACTGTACAATTAAAAATGGGAGCTTTTTCTTCTAAAATCTCTTAGACCCATTTAAAATTTCCCCATTTACTTAGCTTTTAATTAGTAGGAAAATTGTAGTTTTCATGAGATAAATTTATGTATCTTTGTGTTTAATATTTTACCTCCTAGGTGTTAACTTGCCATTTTTAAGGATTTTGTAATTCCTAAAAGCATTGTTCCTCACAAATGAATAATTTTTCTTCCCTCTATTGGCTACCAACAAGTGAATTTGTCCTGCTTTTGTAATAGCATAGAGAGAATAGCTGTTTAGGCTGACTTTAAGATGAAATATAATCATGGATTGAATCTGTATTTTAAGGTCTGTGGTGGGCTGGATATAGGGTGGTGGTCCTGTGAGATTATAACAGAGTTGAAATATTCCTGTTGCCTAGTGAAATAACTTGCTCAAGACTGTGTTTGTGAAGACGCCAGAAACACTCCTACTATGCTGCTAGTCTTGTAAAAACATGGCAGTACAATCACGTTCAGTATATAATACTTAAGGACAATAAATATATGGGTTATGTATGGTACTATTTTGTTATTTTAGAATATATTCCTGTTTATTAGAAAAAGTATCCTGTAGAGCAGCATACTGTGTTATGCTGGGTGAAGTCTCATACATCTACTGTGTACAGAGTCTCTTGATTGCATCCAATGAGTGACCTATACCCTCTAGGTTTGCTTAAGAACACACTGTGATGTTCATGCAACAAACTAATGATGTATTTCTGAGAGCACATCCCCTTCATTGTTAAGTGATACATGGTTGTGGTTAAGAAACCTCACATGGGGAAAGGTTAAAACAATTAGAAGACTGTGTGTATTTGTCTACTAAAGTGATAGGGCAAATTCTTTGAAGCGGAAAATAGGTTCATACGTGTTCTCCTTAATGCCTTCCAGTGGTCATGTGTTTCTACTAGGATGAAAGACCCAACATGTCTGCCTGCTGTTACTGCTTCAGGTGTCCTGGTTCTCCCTGCCCACCCTGCTACAGGGAGTTTTGTTTTGTTTTTGTATGGCACTGGAGATTGTACCCAGGACCTTGCACATGCTAGGCACATATTCTATGTGTATGTGTGTGTGATCAACTGCTTGATTATGTGTTGATTACCAAATTCTCTCCCTATTTGGAAGTTCCAGGAGGAGAGCAGGAATGGTGTTGCTTTTGTTCAGTAGTGTAGTTTTGACATTAAAACCCAGCACTCTTGTCTAGTAGGGCCAGTGTTGAATGAAGGAGTACATCAAAGAGTTATTGCCCTCTAGGAGCTAAACACATAAACTGACACATGCACACACAAGGAGGTATGAAACAGTAAATGTATATATTTCAAATGTAATTAGAATAAAGCCCAAGAAATAAAATTAATAAAAGAAAACAGCATACATTTAAAAAGCATATAGCATCTATCTCTTACACAAAATCCTTTTCCCAGTAGGGAAAAAAGTTGTTAATTCAGAATTTAAAAGACCTGTTTTTCTGGCCCTTGTAAGGGTAGTTTTATGCTTCTTAGGTATCAGCATAAACGAGTTTACATGAAATAAACTTAGACACCAGCCTCATGATGAATACTTGATTAAAGGTGCCACAAATTAGCATCCCATAAGGCAGGATATAATTCTTAGTAGGTAAGGTAAGTAGTTACCTGAAGGAGAGATGTTTCTTCTGTTTTAGATTTTTCTTAATTTAAAATAAAGGCCAAGCTAGGTGTCTTAGGCCTGAATTTAGATTCAACATTGTGTCCAGGCCAAAACCTTCATTTATACGTAAGGAAATTTTGTCTTAGAGTGATTAGAAATATGAGTGCCAGAACTGACCAAAGAAATAGCTCCCTGAACTACCAGTCCGTCTTCTTTTCACGCTGTCACACTATTTCTCTAGCCAGTGGAGACCTCTTCCACAGGCTGTGCCATCCTATGTGTCTGCCACCGAGAGGGCAGAATCGTCCTGAGCTAGGATATGGGGGGAGTTGGGGTGGTGGTGGGAGATGCACTGACTTTGAAGTTAGATCTGGACTATAGTTCTAGCATACACACTGTCATGCTGAACACTAGCTAAGTTAGCGCAGAAGCCTTTCCCTACCCTGGCACCCATGAATTGTGCCTGCTCCTGCAGAGTTCTTGGCTCTAGTAGGGCAACATGAACAGTGCTAGGGTATCTAATAGTTAACAGTAGTTAACAGAGCGTTGAGTGTGTTGCATCATCAGCAAGAATTACCTTCTGCCAGTTCTTCTCTAAATGGCCCCATCAAGTTCTAGGAAAGATTGAACTTATCTATATGTGCTATTTAGCATAGTGTCTGGCACTAATATTAGCTCACTAATATTAGCAGTTATACTGTTACATTAAAAATTATATATTATCATGTAAAAATTATAGAGCTGATTAAAAACAAATATAAATTAATTTTTATTACTGCTTGACATTATTTTATTGGTTTTGACTATTGACTTGACTATACTTTTCTGTCTTCCAGCTTTTATCTAAAAGGGATGATAGAATTTAAGTAGCCCAGTGGCTGTCAGCCTTCCACCATAATTGTGCTACCTTTATAATTCAGGGTCTGTCCTTTTACAGCTATCCTATTACTTGCTTTTTTTTCCCTTTAACATAATTTTTTTTAAGGAAATTGCATTTATTTCAGAAGGAGACATCACAATAGTAAGTATGGAAAACCTAAATAATTTTGCCATAAATAGAAAATAACTAATGTTAAGTGATTTTTTGCACATGTGAATCCTAAAGTCCTTTAAATACCACATTATGAAGAACTGCACACATGGCTTTCCATCAGACTCACCCAGAGACGTGAGTCAGCAGTTCAGTTAGCTTCTTCTCCCAGCTCCTAGGTTAGGAGGAGTAACTTGTTCATGAACACAAAGAGCAGAGCTAGTTTAGATGGGAACAAAATGTGCTGTTTATGACAGTTGTTCAGACTGTTTATGGCACTGACCCATGGATTAGTCGCTCCGGTAATGATTGTTAAATGTTTCTGAGTTCTTCCTAGACATTTTGAACAGAATTTCTAGTCAAAGATAATGAAATCTGTATTAGCAAGAAAGTGGGGGAATCCCTTGGGAGTGATTGCTTTAAATGACATTTTCTTTCCTACCATTTGGAAAAAAAAATTTTTTTAACCATCATTAGGTGTCAGCTGTGTTTATGAAGAATTGATTAAATTTATAATTATTTGTGTATTTTAATTCAGTTTTAGGTCGTCTTTTTTACTTGTATAGTTATATTTATTCATGGAACTGTTTCATGTAATATAATTCAATTAATTCATTACACTTTTTATATATATTTTTATTAGTACATGTTTGCAGTACATAGTGATTTCATCTGTCATGGGAGGTTGGTATATACACAAAATACATCTTAATTCTTTTTTTTGTCCCGGCCCCTCACACCTCTCTCTGTTCTTAAAACTCTTGGTCCCTTCCCATTTTCAAAAGTTCTGTTTCCATTTTTATTAATTCTTTTTCCCCCCACATTCCCCTTTTCTCATCTTTCTCACCCCCCATCTCCTGTTTCTCCTCCCATTTGAAAAAAATCTCCCTATTTGCTATTGTTTATCTTTTATTTTGCTCTTCATTTATATTTGGGGGAGTTCTCATATAAGAGAAGCCATATGATATTTAAGCTTGTGAGTCTGATTTATTTCTCTTAATATTATGGTCTCTAGATGTTAATTTATAATAGCTAAATCTTGGAAACAGCCTGTATGTCCAACAACAGATGAATGGATAAGGAAAATAGAATATTTATATTCTTAACCATAAAGAAAAATAAACTTCAGGCACTTATAGGTAAACTTTTAAACTCTTCATTTCAAATTGTTTTAGATTTAGACAAGTTGCAAAGGTGGTACAGAGAATTGCTATATATCTTATGCTTAGTTTTCTGTGTTGTTAGTCTTACATTGTTGTGTACATTTGTCACAACTAATGAAGTAGTATTGACACAATATTATTACCTAAACAGGATACTTTATTGATATGTCATTTGTTTTCCCGTAATACAGATTTTTTAACTATTTCCAGATTGTGTCCAGATGCTACTTTAGAAATACCTCATTGGTCTTCTCTTTGCTTTTCCAGTTTATCAGACTTTCTTTGTTTTGGATAACTTTGTTAGTTTAAGCACTGGCCAGATATTTTGTTGAATATCCTGCAATTTGGGTTTGTCCGGTGTTAGGATTTTACTGAGGTTATAGGTTTTTGGAAGGAAGACCACAGAGGAAAAAAGCATTCTCATGGTAGGGAATCAAAGGCATGAGCTGCCAGCATGACTCATCACTTATGGTGTTGACCCTGATCACCTGGTTGATGTAGAGTTTGTCAGCTTTCTCCACTTTAAAGTTACATTTTTCCTTTTTATATGTCTTAGAAGTAAGACTGTGAGAGGGCAGCTGAAAACTTAAGAGGTGGAGGGTGAATCCCCTCCCTATCTCTTTGAGAGGGAAATATAAGTTACCTGAATTTTTTTTCTGTATGAATTTGTCTCTTTTATTTACTTATTAATTCAGTAATTATGTCAACATGGACTTACGGATTCATGGTTATAGTCCAGTCTTACCTTGTTTATTTTGTTGCTTAAATTGTTCTACCCTTGAGCAAATGGGGCCTCTTTCAGTCAGCTCCTGTGTTCCTTTGATTTTACCTTTTGTTTTGTTTTTAACACTTTCTCACTTGCTGGTACTAAGAAGATATTCTAGGATCAAGTTGTACCTTTCTTGTACTAGTCCCAGAGTTAGCTGTTTCTCCAAAATGTTAGAAACAAAGATCTGATCTACAGCACTATACTGATATAAAATCACAGTGAGAGATTTAAGGTTCAACTGTCCTGATTGTCTTTTCCCAGCTTCTTTTCCATGTTACTTCCTTGAAAACTTGAGATCATCTCATGTGCTTACATTTCCTTAATTTATCCTCCCAGAGGTTGACATTTATGTTTTTGAATGTATTTGGTGTGGTCTAGGGCATATTTGCTGTTACTTTTTCAGTTCAGATTTAAGGATAAGGAAGCTTGTGCTAAGGATATATCGCAACTCATCTTTTTTCCTATGGAAAATGGTTCATCAGTTACAAGATTTCTAAGAATGCCAGGGAAGTAATTCAGGATATAAAACATTTTTATACAAATAAGTTCAGTTTTGAGTAAGAAGAAATTTTTTTAATCTTATTTGTAAGACAGTTGTTAGACACAGTTCATTCTTTTTGCTACTTTTAAAGTTTTAAAAACATTTCTCTTTAAATTGGTTAATGTCTTCTGTTTTCCTCCCACATTTGACACAGTGTTTTACCTTCTGCCTAACTCCACATTCTTCTTTATTACACCTAAAACAACTTTCTGAATGGTCACTTTTCTGTTGTCTTCCTTTAAATATTTTTGGTTGCCATTTCATTGTAAAATACATCTACAGTGATACTGAGAGAATGTTGATTGATGTTCACTTTTTGTATTCCAAGAACATTCTCCCACCTGAGCTCCCAGCCAAACTGCCCAGTATAAGCAAGTATATCTAAGGCAATTTTGATTTTCTTCTTGCTGTTTTGTATACATATGACCTGGGTATTTATTCTCAGAGTTTTGGATTAAGATATAGATACATTCACACAGGTTTTTGAGGTGTTAGATCTGTAAAAATAAGAAAGCACACCTAAAAATGTCTTTGTTCTGCATTGTTAAGTACTCAATAGTTTGTAACAAAATTGTACAATAATTATGTTTGTGTTTTGATATGTAACATTTGTCTTGATGTATAATGAGTATTTGAATGCCTAAAGCTTCTGTTATTTTTTTGTTGTTCTAGTTCTTCTCAGATAGTCTTTTGGTTAAAAAGTGAAAAAATAATTAGTGTTGAGTTCTTTAGAGCCTTGTGTTATTGTGTTTATATGGTTTTGTCAGGGATTATTTTCTGAAAGCCTCATCTGAACGTATTTTTTATAGAGCTTTAATTATTTTATTTATAATGATAAAGTTTATCTATATGATATAATTTGTCTGTTCTGTAAATTGGTTTCCTCCTTTACATACTTTGTTTTCTTCTTATTTTAAGACTGATAAAATCTATTTGTATAAACTCTGAAACAGAGGATCATGAAACAGTGAAACAGGATTTATGTTAGAAGAAATAAATTAGGCAGTCCTAATCAACTTTGTCCACCTTTCCAAGAACTGATCCTGTCTAAGTCATTTCTTCTATAAAACATACAAGTTGATGGCTCATACCATCATGGGTGATTTATGGTTACTTCCTAGAACATTCATGGTTTTCTGTTCCTATCAGTTGAACTATATGTTTATCTGGATTTCCTGGTTTATTCCTTTATCTGTACTGTATGGGTCTATTCTGCCATTTAATTTGTAATTTCATAATTTACACAAATCTGTGAAATATGAGTACAAAGAAAACTATAGCTTTTACATAAACTAATTTGAAATGCTTTTCATAGTGTCAGTATAGATTTGTATGCCAAAAAATTGCCATCAAATTAGCGGCAGAAGATAACTGTTAAAAGTTTCAGGAAGAAAAATTATAAAAAGCCAGAAAATTGCCCCACATAGTATTTAAATTCTGGTTCTGTTTAAAGAAATAGAAAATAGAACTTATAGATACTGCATTGTACATTAGTATATGCCATGAAGTTGGCATCAACTAAAAGACAGGGCTGCATCTGTCATTAAAGTACAGTGGATGCTTGACTTACAGGTTGAATTTGTTCACAAGGGCTGGTTGTAACTCAAATTGGTTGTAAGTCAGGACTGTTTTTCCCATAAGAAATAATGTTAACAACCATAATGTGTTTTGAACCTCCCAAAGAACCCCTTAACTAACCTTCTCATAATTAAAAAGTGTTATATGTAATTTACCAGAAACACCAAAAATTTTTGTAGTGTATTCACCAAAAAGTTATAAAATGTGCCTGTCTTGCTAGAAACAATTTCTTACTGTACACACCATTCAAGTTGATGTCTTTGACTTGGTGGAAGGGAGGATGAAATAGAAGATGGCTGTTGTTTGGAAGAAGAGTCCTCTTCCATAAGAACACCAGGAATCTGGCCCTCTGGTATGCTTTCTGTTTATAGCCCGCTAGGATGTGCTTCTGGCTCATAGATCTCAATCTTTTCAGAACTAAAAACTGGTAAGGTTGTCCATTTCTGTCTTTTCTTTAACACTGTTCTATAATATGACATGACATTGTTATTAAGCAAGAAGTGCAGTGATTAGTTTTTTTCCTCTGTCTGAGTGGGTCTTCTCTACAAATGTTTGTAGCTAGGTCTGTTTTTTCTTCATTGCAGAAAAACAATTTTGCTACACTGATTATTGATACTCTCCCTCTTCAGAAAGCTCCTCAGCTGCTATTCTCTGTTGCTCAGCCAGAAATTGCTGAAGTTCTTCTGTAGACAGTTCCTCAGAGTGTTCCTACACCAGTTCTTCACCATCACCACTGTCTACCTGCAAGCCTGTGGACTCTATAGCGACCATGCCATCAAACCACAGGGTCAATTGAAAGTTCAGGCTCCTCAACACAGTCTTCACAGTTTCTCTCCTGTATAATTTTAGGCCATACTTTCTTCTAGGCAGATCTCAGTGTCCTTAAAGAGATATTTTTCCAGGATTTCTCAGTCAACCCCAGATAATAAGGGTTGATATAATGTTCCTTCCAGGATTCTTTAAGGGTTATATCTGTATCTGAGACCATCTGAAAGTACTTCAGGAACAGTTTGTTGGTATATAGCTTCTTAAAATTAGTCATAACCTGCTGGTCCATAGTCTGCAGTATGGGAGTTGTATTATGTGGGAGGAACTTGACTGAGAGCTATGGGAATTCGCTACCCAATTCTTCCAAATTTCATGGGTGAACAGGAGCATTGTCCCTGTTGAGACCCTTGAGTGGTAAACCTTTGTCCTCTAGATATTTCTTAACAGTAGGACAGAAAACCTCCCTGATCCATTCAAGTAAAAGTATTCCTGTTATCTAGGTTTTTGCATTAGATCTTCACATGATTCCTAGTCCATTCTTCGTAACTTTACGTTTTCCGAACACTCTAGGTGTCTCAGAATGATAAATCAAGGAGGTTTTATTTTGAGGTCACCACTCGCATTGTTACATAGCAATAAGGTTAGCATTTTATTCTCTTCTTGGGTAAGGTATGTTTTCCTGAGCGTTTTCTCCCAGAAAGGGCCAATTTCATCACAGTTGAAAGTTTGATGAGAGCAAAAGCCATTTCTCTGTGTCATTGTTTAGAAGTGGTGTATATGATTTTTAGCAGCTGTTTCATCAGCACTGGCTGCTTCACCAAGTGAACCCTGGGTCTCACTTTAAAACTGAAACTGCCTCTTGCTGCCACAAAATGTGTTTTCACTGCTGTCACTCTTTGATGGATCATTCTTTATGAAATCTACACTTATAGCATAGTTTTCTCACAAATGATAGGTTTAGATAGGCTGTAACCTGCCAACTGCGTTTTGTTTATCCAAACTAAGAATAGCCTTTTTACCTTGTCTAACACTGTTGATTATAACTTAATAATTTGTGTACGCCAACACTAGCTTCCATATACAAATCTTTTCTTTATGAGGTTGTTGAGATGGTGGCTTTTGACATGCTATATGTATTAGGGAGATTGGTCCCATGAATGCCAGTCTCACATTTTTCCACAATTTCCTTCTTCTTTTTGATTGTGATTGCTTTCTTTACCTTTTGTTTCTTATTTATTTATTGGTATCAGGGATTGAACTCAGGACCTTGTGCTTGCCAGGCAGGCACTCTGCTGCTGAACTATATCCCTCGCCTCACCTTCTCTTTCTTCCTTAGTTTCTTTTGTAGCTTTTTGGGGGCCGTTTTGATAGTAATAACTGTAGCGCGTATATAAACTACCGACCGAAATCATGTCCACAAACATGGGCATCTGGGTTCAAACTGACACTTATATATGCTTACTACATATGTTCTTCTGGTATCGTGAATTGTAAATTCACAACCATACAAGCAACGATCATTCGTAACACAAGACTTTGTTAATAAATTAAACCTAATTAGTGCAAGTTGTTTGTGTGTGAGGCCAGCTATAACTCAAGGGTCCACTATAATGATCGGTTGGTTAAAACTTCTTTGTGGGTTTAAAATGAAAACAAAATGTTAAGGTTTGTGTCTGTGATAGTTACTTGTTACAATTTAATGAACACCACCAAAGCTTAATGACTTCAATTAAAAACTATCTGTCATGGTTCTGTGTCATTTGAATTCTTCTTGGCTGTGAAACTGGGGCAACAGGAAGATCTAAAATAGCTTTGCCCTCAAGGCTAGCAAATTGGTGCTGGCTATTATTACCTGGGAGCTGAACTAGACTGGTCTAGCTAGCTTCTCCTTTCAGTCTCTCCACCTATTTGGGTTCAGCTTCTACCTTTGTGTCCAGTTTCTCCCAGTGTATAGAGGAGGCTTCATTAAGGTTATCCGCAGAATTGACTCACTATCACTTTTACTGCCTTCCATTGGTAAAGCAGCCACTGTGTCATCCCAAATTTAAGACATGACAGTCTGGAAGTCACGTTCGTCAAAATCCATCAAAGTAACAGCCACCACAGTATATTTCAGCTTTTATTTTCATGTTTCATTTTAATGCCTGTGTATACATTTTAATTAACTGGCCAACCACATGTCCCACAAGGATTGGACCAGAAGAGATCTTAATCAAAATGTTTGTAAGAAAACATGTAATACTTGGAGTAAAACTTGAAAACTTATATTCTTACTAATGAATGTGGGAGCGCATAGGAATTTCAGTTCATGTTAATCTGACTCCAAAACAATTATTGCTTATTCTAAATCCCATTGCAGTCAGTATAGTCTTTTGGCACCCAGGGTTACAGAATCACCTATGCTACCCTGTTGCCAGAAATCATTTTTCATTCTTGGAGCCTTTCAAAAATATATTCTAGCTGAGGATGTAACTCAGTGGCACAAGCTCCTGCCTGGCAAGCATGAGATTGTGAATTCTATCCTGGTACAAAAAAAAAAAATGTGTGTGTGTGTATGTGTGTGTGTGTGTGGTGTGTATACACACATATTTTCTAAAAAATAAAGTGTGATTTTGTATTAATAGGACTTGGATGATGATTAAATGTAAAGTATCAAAATAAAATTACTTAATTCACAAATTTGTTCATTCAGTAGGTAGTTACTGAGCCGATAATCTATGCCAGGACTGTTTCGGGCACTGGAGAAGACACAAGTTTTTGCTTGCCTACAATCTCAGTTGTAGTTGAGGAGATAGTAATAAAACCATTTACTTTAAAAAAATCTACTTTTGTCTAAAAAGGATGAATTTGAGTTAAAAACAACAACAAAAAAAGTGTCTGTCCTGAAAAGCACTCAAGATAAGCTAGATTTGCAGAGATGGGTGCTTGACATTGTAGTGAAAGTTACAATAGTGAATGCTCAGTAAGCTGAGATTTGACAGTTCAATTGGAGATTAACTAATGAATGTTCAATTGTTGTCTGGTAGTGAAGATCATCTAATTTATGGATAATTCGGCTCTCAAAATTTGAACCATTCACCTTCAAACTTAGTTTAACTCTCTGATTTTACGAGACAAAGAACTACACAGATACTTTAAAAAAAAGAAAGAAAGACCCAAATTCACTGTCTTTGTCCATGCCTTGCTTCCATCTTCTGCAATATCAGAAATCTCAGTTGAATTACTGTGCAACAGAGAACAGAATGATGGGGAGGTGGAGGTGAAGAAAAGAATCTCACATGAATGAATAATGAACTTCATCAGGGAGTAAAATATCCATTTGTTTCTAAGGATGATGTTGCTAAAGAACTTTTAATGAATTAAAAAAAATTAAAACCTTTTGCAAAAACCACAGATGTTTTTGAACTTACCTAATCAACTTCTTTTTTTATAAATGAGCTATTACAGGCACCATTTGGTTTACCTAATATGTCAGTAAAACTGTTTTAAGTTATTTGAATTTTTGTCTTGTTTTCTTTCTCTGTGTTTTTTGTTTAAAAACTACATAAACTCCATTGGACTGAATTCAAGATATACTTCTCTTCAGCTAGATTATAGTGCAAAGTGAATAGTACTTAGGCAGAATTTTATGTTAAGAGAATGAACATTGTTTTCTTAGACTGCCAGAGGTTTAGCACCAGAAAGACATTTTACATTTGTATGTTTTTAAACACAAGGAATGTGTGTTTCAGGGCAGCTGATGTAGACCTTGTACTACTTTCCTCATCCAAAATAATTGGTAACCATGTAAACATCCTGAGCCAGTCAACTGACCACATGAGCTCATCTCACATGAGGTATTACAAAATGGATTTTTATGGTTAGTTAATTGAAAGGATGTGAATTCTTTTGAACTTAACCACTAGTATTTATTTTCCTACTTTTTGTATATAAACTTTTTAAAAGAAAAATAAACTTTTGCTTAATATCTTTCCCCTTGATTACTCCCAAGTTAAAGCTAAGTTATTTTGCTTTGACTGCTTTTAAGAGTTTTTTTCTTCATTATTGATTTTTAGCAATCTGTTTGTCAAGTGCATAATTAAAAATGGGTAGCTTTTGTTACAGTTCTGCTTGGAATTTACTGGGCTTGTTAGATCTGTGAATTTGATTTTCTTCACATGTGAAAATTGTCCAGCCCTTATTTTTGCAGAGGTTTTTCCCTGTACCTCCTTTCTCTTGTTTTATACCCTGGTAACATGTATGTTAGGCTGCTTAGTGTTGCTCCATGGGTGTTGAGGCTCTCTCCTACCCCCTAGTCTTTCTCTTGACTTATTTTGCATAGTTTGTATTGCTATGTCTTCAGGTACACTGGTGTTTTCTTCTGCCAAATCTAATCAGCTATTATTTTGATCAGAGTATTTTTCATTTAGGTGTATCTTGAGTCATTTGTGGTCTATATTTTTTGGCTTGTCTCCTTCTTTGGGTCATATTTGTTTCTTTGGTAAGTTTTGATAGGATAGCAGGCATTTTGAATTGTATTTATGGAGAGTTGGACTTTTAGAAAAACTCTTTAAATAATGTTAGACTTTTTTCTAACATGTAGTTGTTACTAAGTTATTTGGATGGAAGGTAAACCAGTAACATTTCCACCCAGAATGAGTATCATCTTGACTAAATTAAGTAAATCTTAAGAAGGTACAAAATAATATAGCTTCACCATCATGTGATGCCTACCCTAAAATACACATTAATTATAAGTAGTACGTGATAGAACTACATGACATTTTTCCTAACTCATTTTATGGGATGCATAGTGAATAAGGAAAGATGACATGTATTGTGCTATCCTATTTTGATGTTTATGATGGTACTTGTCTTTATTTCAATGTGATTCTGTTTATTGTCAATGTGAAATTATATAGACTTAAGATAGATGACTCTTTGCTTTGTAATAGATGGCAGATTTGGAAATAAGAAACTGTCAGCTTCTGTAGAATTAGTACAAGTGTTTGTTCTATGTTTATTTAAGGAATGCAGCCAACTAAATTTTTTGATGTGTGGAGAAATACTTTGTTTACAATTAGAGGACAACACAACACAAATCTCTTCCTGTTTCCTCAGATTAAAGTCTTAGAGAGTTATCTTATATGTGCTTTTTAGACTTTTTATCTTCTTAAAGCAAGGATTGGGTTTCTTGATAGGTGATTAGATGAAAGTACTAATTTATTTGTGAAAACCAACTTGCCTGTTTATATCATGACTATCCTCAGGTTAGGGGACTTGCCATTTACATCCCTGAGGTTTGACATTGTTAATCCCTCTTCAAAGAATTGCTTCCACTCTCATTTTATATTACCTGGATTCATTCATCTGCACACTACTGTAGGATACTAATAAAATAAGCCACTTTATGTTTTGCATAACCTTTTATTTTCATTATTATGATTTTTTAAAAAAAGTCCTCACCAGTGAATTTCCTGAAACATGTCCAAATGTAAAACTTATACATTGTAAATTACTCTTTTTTTAATTTTAGATTCTGGAGTATATATTTCACTCATCCAGGAAGTCTGGAACTTGGCTTTGGCTCTCATATTCATATTTTTACTATTCCAGAGACATATTGTGAATGGGAAATTTTTTTTTTTAACTATTTCATATCTGAGTCCATTTTTCTGTTTATCCTAGTATGCCGTGCTCTCTGGCTTTGATGCATTTAATTGACCAAATATTTGTGCTACAGTTTTCTAGTATTTTTATGTATGAAATATGTTATTGTAGAAAAGCACTGAATGTTTGTGAGCACTATAAATAGTATTATTGTTACAGAAGTCTTTCCTTGAAGTATATTAGTAGGAAAATATGTAAAAACAAAGATTTAAGAGTGCTGTATTTCAAGGAATTGTAAAGATGTTAAAAGTGTTATAATGATAGCTAGTCCTATACCCTGTTGTGGACCTCCCTCTTCACGTGGCAGATAAGCCAGAAATGAGTGAACACAGTGATGTTTAAGTCTTGTTGTGTGAGTAGTATTGGTCATTTAATGAACCCTCAGAATAGTCTAATGAATTACTGGAGTTAATTTTCACAGGAATGGAGTCCCAAGTATTTATGATCTTTACTTTATATATGTTCAAAAGTTACCTGCATTAACAAAATTTGAATGTAAAAGTCTATCCAGAGCTTCACACAGCCTAACCTGTTAGTCATTCCAGAGTCATTGCTGTTAACTACTAAAATACATGGAAAAGAAAGAAGTGATCTTGGCACTTACAGTTGAGTGCTTTAATCAGCCACAACTTTATTGTAGTGACTATAGAAGACACAGATACTAGAAGTTTCAACTTAATTTATTATAAATATATAATAATATATATGTAGTTAGATAATAATATATATGTAGTTAGATGCTTTGAAAACTTCTAAATCTGCTAGTGGTTTAGCTTGTTTCAGTTAGCTTCTGGGACATGTAACTTGCATGTCTTATGTGCACATATATTTGGGAATATGTAGGTATATAATAAAGTAGAACAGTGGGAAAAAAATCCATCTTTGACCTCTGAAAGATTTTTTTTAAAAATAAATTTTAGTGTTGTAAATTAGTGTAGTTCTGTGGAATTTCTGTTTTTCAGAAGACAAGTATTTTCTGAAGTTTTGTTAATACTAATGGTATCATATATCTTAGAATGATTTTCTTGTTTTTTTACGATTTTGAATTAGCTTTGGCTGTATGATAAGATATAAATTGTTAGGAAGAAAACTGCTGGATACAGTATGAAGTTATATTCCTAAAATATGAATTATATTTCATAAAGCATGTTCAGAATTAGGTACAATATGATGAGAAGAATTTTGTAATTGATGCCTTCTAGCTCATTGTTTCAAAATTGTGTTTATCTTCTGTTTTTATGATTAAATTTTTAAAAATTAACTTTATTGGTACATTTTAGATATACATAATGATAACATTAATCCTACAATTTTATTTTGCTAACTTTGCAAAAATAGAACTTTATTTTTTTGTCTTATTGAGAAAGAGTTTCGCTATGCAGTTCAGGCAGGCCTTGAATTCACTTTGTAGCCCAGGCTGGTTTCAAACTTGTAACCATCCTCCTGCCTCAGTCTCCCAAGTGCTGGGATTACAGGTGTGTGCCACCATGCCCGGCTAAAAAATAGAACTTTATTAAAATAGGGATATTATTTGTGAAACTAGTTGGACATAGCGAATTGACACACAGTGTTTTCTAACAAGTTAATGAAGAGTTTCATTTTGAAAGTGAAAAATGAATTCTCCTTTTACAGTATGGTCAGTACCCCTGCTGAGCTGTACTCTGTGCTGTCACTCCTCCAAGTTTTTAATTGTGTTAAAATATATATAATGTTAAATTTACTGTCTTAATCATTTTCATTGTCTATATTATTAGGTACATTTGTAATGTCTTTCTATCAGAGCCTTACAAAAATTGACCTGCTGTACATGTCAGTGCCCTGTGCTTTGCTGCATGGGTCGCACTGAAAAGTTCTTGTACTGCTTTCTGCTCTCTTTGCCTGTGGTGGTGGTTGTGGTGAAGCTCTCAAGTTCAGGGCAGGACTGAATGTGCCCACTCATCGATTAAGCTTATCAGTAGCTAAAACACAAGTACATTTTTCATACTGTCTGATTTGAGTCTCTTAGTCTTTTGTTTTTTTTCCCCTTAAACTTCACTTTTTTGTTGTAAACTTCACTTAATTTAGAAATAATTCTTAATGAATCAGAACAGTGCATCAGTTCTGGTCATATTAGTTCTACCCAGTGTATTCCTATTCATAGATTATTAGCAGTCACTGTCATTTTTCCTCTCAGTACCTCTCTCTTTTTTCTGCAATCGCTATCCTTGTTCCTTTGAATGGAAGAAAAGTTCCTGAGATTGTCCACAGGCAAAAGTAAATGTGAAGGATTATAATGTTGAAGATACATACAAGAAAAGTTTTACAAAGAGTTCTTTAAAAAGCTGAAGTAATTTGACTTTGAATTTTAATTTACTTAATGTGTTGCTAAATTTTTACTTACTGTCTTTCATAGGCAAGAGTGCGTGTTGGGAGATTCAACTTGCAAGAGTCCTGAATCAGATCCAGAGTACTTTTCTGATGAAACAAATACTGAAAATCTTTATGGTACCTCTCCCCCGAGTACTCCTCGACAGATGAAACGCATGTCAGCCAAACACCAGAGGAATAATGTAGGGAGGCCAGTCAGTCGATCCAGTCTGAAAGGTGAGTCTTATACTTGAAAAGTTGTATGCAAGATAGATAACTATACTACTAATCTGTGTTCAT
Organism: Hydrochoerus hydrochaeris; assembly: GCA_004027455.1. Taxonomy (NCBI): domain Eukaryota; kingdom Metazoa; phylum Chordata; class Mammalia; order Rodentia; family Hydrochaeridae; genus Hydrochoerus; species Hydrochoerus hydrochaeris. The sequence continues at coordinate 393,959 of PVLA01000753.1, forward strand.
CAAAAAGAACATTTTGTGCCGACATTGATTGTTTGATCATTTTTTATGCTTAGGTTTGTAACATGAACAACTACTTCTAAGATAACAATATGCAATATATTAACTAGTGTTAAAAAATATATATACATGAAAGGACATGACAGTTTTGGTATATAATCTTTATATGACATATAGCTGTTGATTAATCCTTTCTATAGTAATGTTGTAAGTAGTGCTGCATTTAAATTTTTGAATTATTGCTAATTTTTGAATTATTTTTAATCTAGTGATACTGTTAATAGAGAAGACAAGTTATAATACAGAGAAAAGTCTGTCTTGAGTTATTTTAGTGATGTGAAGCATTTGAAGATATGAAAGAGGCCAAGTGCTTCCCATTGCACTGACCCAAGATAGTAACATATGGAGTAAGATGGCCCTCTTTTATTATTTTAAGATTCTCTCTCTCCAGAAATGGTTTAGTGGGGAGCTGAATAGAGACAGACTCAGGCTTTCTTCCTCTGGATTCCCTAGGTAGCCTGAGACCTTTGTCATCTGCCAGTAATTCACAGTGATTCCATCAATGTGTTAGGCTTTCTTGCCAAGCAGCCACTTAGATAGTACATGGACAGAACCTGTTTTCTGCCTTTTTCTTTGTATAGGATCCCAAATCCCAGGGAGCACCCTGCTACTAGAAGCTGTGAATATAGCTGTCTTTGTTTCTTTCTTCCTCTTGGCAGATCCTAATGCCTCTTTTTTGAGATTTGTGAGTTAAATCATGTTGACCTACTGCCTCTTTGTATCCTATATATGACTGGAAACCGTAGGTCACTGAAACCTTAGGGCTTTAGTATTTCCCTGTTAAATTTAGCAAACCGCTTGTCCAAAAGCAGATCCCATAGTTTCCTGGGACTCATCTACCTATTACTATACAAGATCAGGATTTTGTTCTTTATCTCATCTCAGAAATTTCTCTGTTGGTCCCAAGCTCATTCATGTGTCTCCTTTTTCTCAGTCAGACTATTTGTAGAACTTTGGTCAATTTCCTTTCCATACAGATTTCTTTAGTACATGATCTCTCAAGGTAGGTTGGCTTCTTCATTCTACATTCCTATTGGTGCCTTTCCTAAAGAAAGAAGAGGCAATCCAAGAAGGAATTTCTAGCCAACAAAGAATCTTTCTTGTGCACAGATTTTCCTACAGAGGATAGATAATGTTTAAACTTTCTTTTAAAACTTTATTTTCCATATGATGGTAAACACTTTACTTACTTTGTTGAAAGTAAATTACCATTTTTGTCATCTTGAAAATCAGTTCTTGCCCATTTTTTGAAAGAAACTTCTAAATGACTAGTGGACTTTCCTACCTAAAAGAGGTACCAGGAAAGCAGCATCTACTGCTAATGGTTAATAAATATTTTCTTCATGGTGGTAAAATGAGAAGATGCCAGCAGTAAATCCTTTTTTTTTTTTTTTGTTTTGTTTTGTTTTTCACTTGTCAGTCTATTATTTTAGAACAGTTGAAAGCAGTTTTCCTGTTACATAGTTTGAGAAACTAAGGGCAACTTTTTTAAGGGCAGAAGGTTTGAGCAAGTGGCAGGGCTGTTTTTACTACTGGTTCTCATGATACTCAATTTGGGTTTTTTTTTTTAAAGTACAGACAGCAGGGAGTAAGCTTGGCTGAAGGCAATAGAATACCTACCTGAGCTGAATATACCATCTTCACATCAGACAACCTGTCACCAGGCATTTGTTGAATTTCTGCTGTGTGGGAGATAGAGGGAATAAAAAAAGTTGTCTGTTTTATGTCTCAACTTCCTTTACTTCATAAAATATTAGAGCTGGAATTTTCCAGCAAGTAGGAGTCTAAAACCAGGTAAACGTCCGCCACTTCTCAGATGAAGAAGCTAACTTTTATAGACTTCTAAATTCACAACTACCTGATATCAGATTGACAGCACCAAAATCTTTAATAATCTTTTTTTTCTAACTGCAAAAATTACATTTGTTGGGTGAAATTTAGACAGTACAAACAAAAAAGAAAAATCACCTATAGACCCAACATACAAAAGTAACATCTTTTACCATCTTAGCTGTCATCTCTTTACTTGTATTTAAATGTTCCTGCAAATCTTTATATACTTATTTGGAGCTTTTGGGCAAAGCTGAATTTTGGGTTTGTGAAACTGGGATTAAGGTTGTGTGCTGCTGGATTAGTCCACTGATTGGTTTAATGTAGTTCTGAGGTGTGGCTGAATGGATTTACTTAAAAGGGAAGCCTCACTCTGGTTGTGGGTGTCACCAATTAATAGGCTTGTAGCCTGGTTGGAATATACCGGGAAAAGGAGACTCTTTGCCGTACTGTGGACTGTTTGTCTTCTGCCATTCCCCTCTGCCATGCCATCCTGCACTGGTACCAGCAAACTATGGACTGAAATCTCTGCAAAGTATGAACTGAAATAAACCTTCTCTCTTTTAACTTGTGGATGTTTGGTGTTTTGTGCCTGCAAGGAAAATCAGCTTAAGTCAGCTTGCATATATTTTTGTTGTATTTACTATTTGATGACTGGCTTCTTTTGTTTCATATTTTATGAACTTCTTATGTCACAGAATGACTTGTTATCTTAATTTCAGTGGCCCATGTATCATTTACATGTGTTGCAGTGTCTTCATACTTGTTATTCATACTGTGTACTTAGGACTATCCTTAGCATTTCAAAAGATTATCTTTCAGATATGATAATTCAGTGAAATGTGAGTCCTATTGTAGCATTCATTTTACACTTGGAGAATCATACCTCAGCGTGGTTTTCACTAGATTTTCACTTTGAATGTCTAAGCCATGGATATGTTACAAAGTAGCTCCATGTTTCCCCTTCAGTAAATTCTTATTCATGAATACCTAGAAAAGATGGAAATGAAGTACCCATGTTGAGCCATTGGACCATGTTTTAATGTTTTGGTAAAATGGTATTTTTATTATGATGGTAAAATAGTTTTCGAGAACTTACTTGCTTTTAGAATTTAGCAGCATAAAGTACAAATGTGGTTGCCAGGTTGCCTGATATCCATCCTTGTTCTGTCATAGTCCAGATATGCAATTTCTGTGTCTCATTCTCTTTATTCATAAAATAATCTGATTTACTATAATGTAGTGAGGTTATATATCCTGTAAATGTTATCTACCATTGTTATTATTGCAACTTAATGATATACCCCTAATATTACTTTTTCTTTCTTTCTTTTATTTTTTTTGATATCGGGGATTGAACTCATGACCATGTACTTGGCAAAGCAGGTGCTTATGCCGCTGAACTAAATCCCCAGCCCCTACTTTTTCTTTAAAGTAACATTAAATCATAATCTCAAAATAAATTAAAATATTACATTGTTCATAATTCTTACTGGTGTCTCTGTTTTCAGGACTGAACCTTAGATTGTGGTTAATGTAGGTACTTTGCCTATATCTGTCCTGCTGGAACTATGTATTTTCTTCTATTTCTTCCAAATGTTTCTTTTTCTTATTCAAAATGTAGTATTGTAATTTTTGTTTGTTTGTTGCTAAGTCATTGTCTTTTTTTCTTCCGTTCCTTCCCTTCCTCTTTTCTTTCTTCTATCATCTCTGCTCACTCTCTGTCTTCACTCTCATTTTATCCTTTCCTCTATCTTTTTTCCCTTATTTTTCTTTTATTCTATTGAATCTGAATCTGCATGACTCTATAGGCATGTGCTATTTTAGATGATGAATAAGACCTAGTAGGGAGGACACAAATAACAGGGAGTGCACCCTAGTGTGGTAGGGCTGGGATGGAGGCTGGTGAGGCTGCACACAGAACAGGGTATTGAAAAAACTGGGGTTGGGAAGACTTCTGAAACAAGTAACATTTGTGCTGTGACCTCAAGGCTGAGTCAGGGAGAACATTTCAAACTAGCATATGATTCATAATAATAAATTGGTCCCTCAGTGTTTTGAAGAACTTTTTAGAATTAATTAGATTGGTCAGATTTATTTTCAAAGCTTTCCAAGAAAGTGTGAACTGGCACATTCTTTCTTTCTCATTGCAACAAATAGACGTTCTCTGAATCATACTGTTAACCTTAGAACTAAAAAGTTGGACTCTTTTTAACAAATAATCATTGATAATATTTGCATTATTCTTGTTGTTTGTTGCCATGTCACAGACCACCTTGAAACTGTGGGTGAAAGTGCAGTCCTTTATTGCTCAGTTTTGTAGTTCAGGTATTTAGGCAGGCCCTAGATCATCTCTGCTCTGTGATGTCTGGAACAGCTCCACTGACTGACACTGTCACCCTGGGATTGGCTGGAGCCCCAGATCTGAGCCTTCAGCTCCTCCCCACATGATGTGTTCTGTGACTGATTCATAGAAGATGGCTCCTTCATTCCCTGTCTGGACCTGACCTGAGGTGGTGCTAACTGCATGTGGCTGGCCTGGGCTTCTGCACATCATACAGGTCCCTGGGAAATTTGCCTTATGTGTTAGCTGACTTTTCTCAGATCAGGTCTCTAACAGACCAAGCTGAAAGTAGCAAGGGTTCTATGACTTAGCTTCAGGAATCTGGCAGCATCACTTCTGCTACATTCTTTTAGTGTCACAGCGCTGGCCATGTGCCGTGTGACTACACAGAGTAGTAGTACTAGGAGGTTGGTTCATTTACTGTGTAGGGAAGCTGTGCTTACATGCTTTCATACTAGCTTTTGGAATTAGTATCTGTTGGGAGCCATTGAAGCTGGAAATTGATCATAGGTAAAAGGCTGGAGCAGGACCATTCCAAGAACAAAGAGCACCTGGGGCAAGCCACCTGAAGAAGCTGCTTCAGCCTAGAGAACACCCACCCTCAAGACAATCTGAACAGTGGGTTGCTAGGACAACAGGGTGTCATGTGACATTAAGTTGCTAAAAGGTATAAATAAACACCTCTGCAGTGAGGAGCCAGTACCTTTCCTCCCATTAGGAGGATAAGGATACCACCTGACCCAGCTTTGTCTCTTCTTATTTTTCTCATCCTTTTGCGGACCTTAACATCAAGAACCTCAAGGACTGCATGGGTCATGGCAAGTTTCCTGTCAGTCGACTGTCCATGCTTTCTCCGGCCCCTTTCCCTCATAACTGCAAAAAAGATTGGGAGCCTCACTGAGGGAATGCAAGGAGATGAAGAGGTGACTGAGGGTACTGTTCAAAGGAGCTATAACTGGTAATACTCTGTATGCCTGTGTGTAGGGAACTGAGTGGTGGCAGACAATGTTATGAACTGAATATATGGATATTCTTGAAATATTACAGTATAGGCTCGCAGTAGCTAGATAATATTTACCACACATTTAAAAAGCTATTCTTCTCAAACAGCTTGTCCAAGGTATGTTACACTTGAGGGATAAAGATGTCAGATGTATAGCTAATTCAGAATCACAAGTTTCCTTCCATGTTAGCCAAGAACAGAGACAATATCTCAGTTTCAGCCTTGTATGCCAGTTTTACTGAAAACTGACTGTAAAAGCCCGTTTGCCCAATGTGAGTAGCTTTTAGTCCTTTGTGCAGGTAGTGGTAGAAGGGAAGCTCTGGCAGTTGCAAATCACATTCCATAATACACTGACTGACTGCTGACTCAGTGCTGGAGGTGGAACTGATGTCCCTAACTTGGTGATGTTAACTCAGTGAAAAGGAGCTCATACTGGGTGAGCTAATCTAATAAGAAGTGGGGGAGCTACTTAGAGAAGAAGGTTAAGCAGTGTTGGCCCTGGTGAGAAGTGTGAGAAGGCTGTGGTATGAAACATAACTGGAAACATGGAGTGGTTTCTAGTCAGGAAAACGAAAGGGCCAGGTTCAACTTTAGCAGAAGAGTTGTGCTCACAAATTCACTTTCCTGGGACCCAACCAGTCCATTTTCAAAGGTGATCTTCCTCTCACCCAGAATCCCCTTGTGGTGCAGGGCTCTAAGGAAGCCTTGCAGCTAGTGAGCCAGCATCTTCAGACTTGGTGACACATGAGAGTGCAGGACACATTCTCCTGGGTGTATACTCTGCCCTCAAGTGGGCTCTCTCGGACAACCAGCCCCACTATACGTTGTGCAGGGATCCAAATTCAATGCTTTGTATGATCCTCTAGGCCTGGGAGTCCACATCTGAGTGTTGAGGGAAAGCTGGTCAGTGGGAACTGTGGCTTCACCTCAGTGGTAGACTGCCTGTGATAGCAGATGGATAGAGGATACACAGACAGATAGATATCTTCAGGGAAGTCCAAGCTGTCTTTTAAAGAGCCTTTGTGTAATTAAAGCAACCCTACCCCATTCTGCATTAATAGGAAATATCTCAAGGGGGAAGGTGAATGTGTGTGTGTGTGTGTGTGTGTGTATATATATATATATATATATATATATATATTTCTACACTTATACATGTGTCTTTGTTAAACAGTGAAATTAGTGGAACTTATTTTTTAATATACTACTATAAAATTGAACTGGTAAATAATTATAAATTATTTCTAGATTGTATATCTAGAAAAATGTTTTATTTATTTATTTATTTTTGATACTAGGGATTGAATTCATGACCCCGCAACTTGCCAGGCAGGCAACTTACGCCACTGAGCTAAATCCCTGGCCCAAAATATTTATTGTTAAACAGACCAAATTTAAGTCTGTATTCCCCTTTTTAGTCTAAACCCTGCCTAATCTCCAGGTTATCACTTGTGTTTCCAGGCTTCCCATACACAGACTGTTGTTTTAGCCATACTCTTGTCTTCTCCTTTTGCCTTTTCATGCTCCTCCTTTTTACTGCTTTAAAATACCAATTTTCTCACTTGTTACTTTTTTTTTTCCCTGAGACAGGGCCTCCCCATTCCAAATTGGTCTTCAACTCACTCTGTAGCCTAGGGTGGCCTTGCACTTGGTGTGATCCACTGGCCTTAGCCTCCCAAGTGCTGAAATTATCAGGCTCCATGCTACCCTTGTTTTAAGCTGAAACCATTCTTCAAGACCTGAAGTCAGGTGTTTGCTCTTACTTTAAGTCTTTACAGACTAATTAGCTCACAGTAATCAGTTTTTTATGACATTTGGTATTTTAGCCTTTCCTTGCTCAGTCACTGATGACTTGGGAGTAACTTTGATAGGTGTGTATGAGTGGTAGAATGACACAAATATAGACTAAGAGTCCAGTTACCATCTGCCTGAGTTCTGTGGTAATCTTCATCATACTGTTATAAGAATTATGACGATTTCTGTCAAGCCTTACCTAGTAAATGAAGGGATTAGATAAAGCAGTGTTTTCCAAAATGAGTTGCCTTTCTAGCTGTGTTGATTTGGAGACAGTGGAAGGGGGCCCAGGAATATGCATGTTAGCAGGACTTCAGTGATTCTTAACATGTGCAAAAATGTGACAACTTCGTGTATAACTTTAAGTCCCTTCATACTGTGAGCATTGTTTGATATTGTAGGGCACCCTTACTCTGATGATCATCTTAAGATTTGCAGATAAAGATTATATATCTGTTTTTGCTTTTTCATGTGAGAACTCAACAGCAGTGTATTAAATTTTGGACAATAAATGTATGGGAGAACATAGGAATTATAAGAACTTGACTAAAGCTACATTTTATACATATCCAAGAAACCTTTTCTAAGTATGGGTGGTAGAAATCCAGTTGAAATTGTATCTGTTTAAACATGAACCATATTGCTTGTTATTGGCTGCTTTCAGTTTATTTATAAAGTTATTTTTAAACATTTTTCAAGATTTCTGATTTGGCAGGAATTATTAGTGATTGAATGGAGGAAAAAAGTATTGCAGAGGTTTGCTTTTATTGTACTACAGAAATCACACCATTTAATTTATGAACATGAGAGATCAGATATTCTGTTTATCTTAATTGATGATGAACTAGTTTTGTAGTAGTGCTATAATTAAAAGTTGCAACAAAACATTCCATAACTACTATACTTTTAATCCTTTCCTTTCAGAAGCTCTCTTTATATTTGACTTTTTATTAATTGCAGGGAGATTTAGAAGTAACAGAAAACTGAACAAAACTGTGCTTTAATAGTGTACTTGCAGTATATTAAAAGTTTGTTAGTGTGTATTATAGTGGTAAAGATAAAATTTGTAATGATTGGGGAAGCCTGTATATCACTCTTGAAACAACCTAATGTTTTTCTTAAATCTTTTTTTTTTTTATCTTTTTTGAGACAGGGTCTCGCTATCGCTGTGCAGTTCAGGCTGGCCATGAGCTCACTTTGTAGCCCAGGCTGGTCTCGAACTCACAATGATCCTCCTGCCTCAACCTCCTGAGTGCTGGGATTACAGGTGTGAGCCACCAGTCCTGGCTGTTTTTCTTAAATCTTAATCTCTTATGATTTTATAGAAGTCTACCTTCTCATCAGTTGCTAGCAGTCACTCTTCTGGCTGCACACAGTAGCACATGCCTATAATACCAGTTACTCGGGATCTGAGGCAGGATCATCACAAGTTTGAAACCAGCCTGAGCAACTTAGTGAGGACCTGTTTTAAATTAACATGTTTCTTCTGACTTGAACCACTGGTGATTAGCTCTTTAATATCAGACAGTGAAATTCAAATCAGACCCCATAGCGAGACAAACGAATTACAGCCACATTGTGAATATGTTTAAAAGGGCTGGGGATGTGGTTTAGTGGTCAAACACCCCTGGCTTCAATCCCCCTTACTGCCAAAAAGTAGAAAAAAAGAACATGTGTGTTTACTCATACTATCATATGTATATTATCTGAAAAATACAACTATTTTTTGTGTGTGTCTGTGTATATATTTGCACAGTGGCTTAGACAGGATTTTAAGTCTATTTTAAGTTTGAATTGCATCATCATTTAAACTAACAAGTGTTAATTTCTATTTTTTTCCAAAACCAATTTCATTTTTTTTTTTTGGGGGGGGGATAAGCACTGTCCCATCTTGTTCAATTCCGAGTTGATTTTCCTTATATACACTGTACATCCAAATGATTGCTGCTTTATGTCAGTACAAATTTCAGAATATTATGTAATATATCCACTGTTTTTGTATACTGTAAGGTTTGTGTATACATGGTATGAACTACAGATAGTTTTTCAGACCTGCTAAAATGAGATTATGTCTATTTAGAAAAGTAAAATTATGACCTTTTTTCCTATCTAGATCCTTTTAATTGTTAGCAGAAAGATCTAGGCTGAGAAGCTTAATTTCATTATTTTCATGATTTTTTTCACTTGGTAAATGTAATAGATTCAAACATGATGTTTATAGCCAGTCTTTGAAGGTTATTAAGGTCATCCTAGTTAGTCTCAGTTATCTGCTTTACTTAGCACATTTAAATCATAGAATATGAATAAATTATATATGCTTCTTCACTATTCACTGTTGCATTCGAATTATAAATTACTTGGATGTCCAAATATTCAGTGACCATTATCAGTAATACTATACCACATTAGTTTTATGATTTTTAAAATCCTAAACCTTAAACTAGCAAAACTGATTTTTTTGTCACAGAAATTTTTCTTGGGTGGGGGGTTGCTAATGACTTTCTTTTCCATGCTAATTATATAACACTCTTAATGCTTCTCTTCTGTACTTTCCATGAGTGTTTGTGTGTTCTATGTTGGTATTAGATAATATCTGTGTATATAATGTGATTTCCAAATTCATATTGTTGAAATTATCTGCTGAGCTCAATACCTGTATTTTACTGTCAGACATTTATTTCCACATGGTTGTCCCTTGAGCACCTCAAATTTAGTGTATTAGAAAGTAAATTCATTATCTCTACCTGTAGCTTTATATGGTGATACAGTGTATATAGCAGTCTGTGTTGTCTTAATGACAAAGTATAGTATGATTAATATTTTTAAAAAATAGTATTTTCAGTGTCTTGAAATTTAAAAACATTTGTCATTTTTTTCACAAATACCATTGCTTAACTAAACAGAAATAAATGATATGCATGTGTTCTGTTAGTAAAGGTGTACAACACAGAGTTAGACAAAGCAAAGAGGAAGTAATTTAAATGTTGGTCTAGGCAATTTTTTTTTGGTTCTGGGGATTGAATTCATGACCTTGTGCTTGGCAGGCAGGCTAAATCCCCGGCCCTAGGCAAATTGTTTTATGAATGAGAAATAGCAATAATAATTTTTGTATGAAAATGTAACAAAGACAGATTGTTTTTAAAATCCTTTTTGGTCATAAATTATGTTCCATATAATTTGAATATAATGTATATCAGCCTGTTAGTGCTCTCAGGAAAATTTGTTTTAAAGTCCTTATTTTTAAATCGATTATGAGGTAAGTTGATTGTAAACAAGTTTTCTAATATGCATTGATTTTCAGTGTTACTCCGTAACCTGTAAATAATTCTCTATTCTGTCATATCTAATGACACTATAATGTTATGTACTAAGAAGAAAAATGCTTATAATTGATAACACTATTCTTAGAATTTTTATTTATTTAAAGAGTCTAATACTTTTGTTTTAGTTTTGAGACAGGGTCTTTCTATGTAGTTTAGGCTTGTTGTGAATTCACTTAGTAACATAGGCTTGCTTTGAAGTTGTGGTGATTGTCCCACCTTAGTGGTCCCAGTGCAGGGATTACAGGCATGTACCACTATGCCCACCTAAGGGTCTTTGTTATTTACATAAATGAAATATATTGATGAATGTGTGCCTGAAACTTATTCAGATCACCATTGATTACATAGCATTTTTTTATTTCAAAGATGTTAATGTGGGACAATATCCGCCCTAGATTTGGAGAAATGTAGTACATTCTAAGCGTAGAGGAGAGATTGGGGTATGTTGGATGTTACTGATGGTAATCACCTGGGAGAAGCACAGTAAGACTAGAAGTGATTGAAGATTGCAGCTTTGGGAAACATTAACATTTTGTAGAGTACACAAAGTTCTGAGGGTGGGGGAGGGTTAAAATGAGTGGCTTGAGTAGGAGAGGATTCATAGATGGTTGTATTTATGAAGCAATAAAATGAAAATACTTTAAAGATACATAGCTGGTAATAGTGTGTTTTGCTAGATAAGAAGGAAAATGTGTGTGTTTATTCCAGAACTTGGAATTAAATGAATAGAACTAGTCATTTGAAGGAAATATATATGACTTTGCATGAATTTTGAAGAATTTTATGTGCACATAAAGTTAGACAAAGCAAATTACACTGGATTTTAGTCTGTTTTCAGTTGTGTTAATGTTAAATTTAAAATGTTACCACTCATTTGTTTCTACAAAGAAGGGATAAAATAAAGTTGTAGTTTTTTTTTAATCATCTGTCTTTCATCTTTTTATGAAAATAATCTTAGTGAATAATGGCCCCAGAAAACTGAAGTGATTTGGTCTAAAGTTAACACATGCAGTAGGAATTAGGTATGTTTTTAACCCAGGGTTCTGTTAGATCTCACGTGATACTCCTTTCTTCTTAAGTTGAAGGTGATTACTTATATGATGGTGAGAACAATGGATAAAATCTTTTTAAAAATGTAGAGGAAAAAATGGTGGCATGTGTTGTTTGATTCCTTTCATTTTTAGCATGATATTTTTCACAACAACAACCTGAGATACAAGTACATGTGAATATCAGTTTTACTGAAAATGTTGAATAGCTTCATAATTTAGGGTTATATAATGTTCTGTTTTTATTTTTTAATAGAAAAAATGAATGCACCAAATCAGCCTCCACATAAAGACACTGGAAAAACAGTGGAGAATGTGGAAGAATACAGCTACAAGCAAGAGAAAAAGATTCGAGCAACTCTTAGAACAACAGAGCGTGATCATAAGAAAAATGTACAGTGCTCGTTCATGTTAGACTCAGTCAGTGGGTCTTTGCCAAAAAAGTCAATTCCAGATGTAGATCTCAATAAACCTTACCTCAGTCTTGGCTGTAGCAATGCTAAGATTCCTGTCTCTGTACCCATGCCTATAGCCAGAACTGCACGGCAGACTTCTAGAACTGACTGTCCAGCAGATCGTTTAAAGTTTTTTGAAACATTACGACTTTTGCTAAAGCTTACCTCAGTCTCAAAGAAGAAGGACAGGGAGCAAAGAGGACAAGAAAGTACATCTGCTTTTTGGTTTAACCGATCAAATGAACTGATCTGGTTAGAGCTGCAAGCCTGGCATGCAGGACGGACCATTAATGATCAGGACCTCTTTTTATATACAGCCCGTCAAGCCATCCCAGATATTATCAATGAAATCCTTACTTTCAAAGTTAACTATGGGAGCTTTCCCTTTGTTAGAAATGGAGCAAGTTTCAATGGTACTTCAGTAGAAGGACCATATAAAGCCCCTTATGGAACAAAGAATGTGGGTTACTCAACTTATCATGAGCATCTCCAGCGTCAGAGGATCTCATTTGAGCAGGTAAAACGGATAATGGAGCTGCTAGAGTACATAGAGGCACTTTATCCATCATTGCAGGCTCTCCAAAAGGACTACGAAAAATACGCTGCAAAAGACTTCCAGGACAGGGTGCAGGCACTCTGTTTGTGGTTAAATATCACAAAAGACTTAAATCAGAAATTAAGGATTATGGGTACTGTTTTGGGCATCAAGAATTTATCAGATATTGGCTGGCCAGTGTTTGAAATCCCTTCCCCTCGACCATCGAAAGGTAATGAGCCAGAAGACGAAGGCTGTTACACAGAGGGACAACTAAAGGAGTTGGAAAGCAGTATGGATGAGAGTGATGAAGAACACATCTCTGATCCAAGGGTACCAGAAATCAGGACGTCCATAGACAACAGTTTGGATGCTCAGTTGCAAGACTGTCCGTCCAAGAAGCTTGAGAGGCTTGAATCTGAAGAGGAGCCTGTGAGCTGGGGAGCAGCAGACTACAGCACAGAAGCAGGCTTCAGTAAACATTGTCTGACTTCTATTTATAGACCATTTGTAGACAAAGCACTGAAGCAGATGGGGTTAAGAAAGTTAATTTTACGACTTCATAAACTAATGCATGGTTCCTTGCAAAGGGCACGTATAGCACTGATTAAAAGTGATCATCCAGTAGAGGTAGGTTTCAGTAGACAAGAGTATTATGATGTCCTTAGTTCCATTATTTATTACAAATTGTAATATGTGATGGTTATTTTTAAAACATTTTTTATTCATGTTTGCAGTAATGTGTATATTTGTTGTGGGGAATTGGTTCATGTACCTAACACATTTTAATTTCCTTTTTCATTTCATTTCACTCTTTTCTTTACTCCTTCTCTAGATCCCCTTTCCATTTGAGAAAGATCTATCACCCTACTTCTTATTATTTATCTTTTATTTTGCTCTTTATATTTTGAGTTTCTCATATGTGAGAAACCATGTAATATTTAAGCTTGTGTGTCTAATATATTTTACTTAACATAATGGCCTCAGGGTTCATCCAGTTCCTTACAAATGACACAAGTTTGTCTTTATGGCATGGTAATATTCCATTGTGTATAAATACCACATTTTCTTTATCTGTTGATCTGTTAATGCACAAATAGGTTGATTCTGAGGTTTAACAATTATATACTACTATTAACATGGGTATGAATGTGTGATGTCTTTAACTCTTGGGAAGATACCTAGAAGGGGAGTAACTGGGTCAAATTGAATTTCTAGTTTTAGTTTTTTAAGGAATTTCCATGCTGATTTCCATAGTAGTACTAAATTATTACATACATTCCTATCTTGACATTTATAAGTCATAAGTAGCAGTTATTATAAATTATATATTTGTTTCAGTATAAAGTACTGTGATAAGTGGATCTATGAAAATGGTATGAAATTTAATGAATTAAATGCAAAGTGGTATGTGGAGGGAAAAAGTTCAACCATGTAAATAGAGGATGGAGGAGAGGTTAGGTATAAATACAGAGAGAAAAAAGCCACACTCGTGGATAGCCACAAGCTGAGGATGAGTCAGTAAGAGTCAACGTAACACTCAGGTTATTTTTAAATGACCATGGCATCCAAGGTCATAAATAAAGCCTTTTATTTTTTAAAATAGTTTACTCCTTTTTTGAGTAGCATGTCCAGTTTTGGTTACTGTTATTTTAAAGAGATCTTATGAATTATAGGAGAATATAAAAACAATTAAAGGGAAAAAGTGTACTATATTTGGGAAGCTTAAAGATTTCAGGGTACATGATAGAAATTTAAAAACAATCTTTATTATTAAGCATGTATTTTGGTATGTGAAGATTTTTGCAAACCTCATGTCCACTAGAAGAAATGGCTTGAAAATAGTACAGCTTTGATTTAGATAACTCTACATTCCCAAAATTTCTTACTGTTAAGAGTGTCACGACTAGAAAGGGACATACTGTGGGATATTTGTTCTTTAGCATCCAAAGTAGTACAGTCTTTATTGTTTGGTAAGTTTGCATCTTCTGTCAGTTGGAAGTGAAAGCACTCAGCCCAGTGAGAGCCCTTGTACCTGTATTAGTCTGCAAATCAAGGATTTTAGCAGTCATATACATATATCTACATGTACTTGACGTTTTAATTTTTAAAATTTCAGTTTATTATATAATCTGGCTTGCTTTGGAGTGAGACACAAAACAAGGCATTTAAGGTGCAAATCATCTGAAGAGATTCAGTTTGCAAGGTTATTTATACTCATATAGAGAGTATAAATCTTTTAACCTCTTAGGACATGGGGGTCAAACAGTCACATAAACATAGCAAGATCTTTATTAGATGAACCAACACTTTGTAGTAATTTTTAACATTATTTTAACTTTGTGAATTATGTGAGTCCTTTTTGATGTACATTGTTTTGTTAAATCAAATTAGCTTTTCCCCCTTTTTAGTTCATGAATCACTGAGATTTTATCATAGTGCAAGTTTCAGAAACAGAATAAAACTAGATATGTCTTAAGGATAGGTCATGTATTTCAAATGGTGAATAACTTTTGTATAATGTTTTGACTGGAGTGGTTTAATTCCATCAAGATGTGTGGGCATGGATTGATGTTTAATTTTTTTTTTTTAGCCAGTTTTGAAGTAATATGAAGAACAGTGGTATTATGGTGTTAATTTTAAGAGACTTTTTTTTTGGGTATCAGGAATCAGACTCCAGACCTCACACTTGCCAGGCAGCCCCGTCCACTAAGCTATATCCCCAGCCTAGTATCAGGTTTAATACAGTAGTTTCCATAGGACAGGCCTATGGTAAGAGTAAGGAGTAGGGCAGGTATGTTGGCGTTGTGTAAACTGATATGTATGCCCTCCCCAGTTGTCTTTGTCTCCCCTCCAGACTCTGTAGGAATTCATGAGTGTTATTAATGTGAGTACTGTACTTTTGTATCCTTAAATATATTGAGAGACTAAGGAGGAAGCTTGGTGGTGGTAGTGCATTTGCCTAGCAAGTGTGAGGCCCTGTGCTTAATACCCAGTACCCTCACAGAGAGAGGGAGGGAGGGAAGGAGAGAGAGACCTACATTTTCTGTTAGAACTTATGCTGATGAAGAATGACATGGTTTACATGGATTTGAACTGCCCATCAGAGTTGTGTTCCTTTGTTTGACTAATTGAGATTTCAAAGAATTGTCTTTGTTAGAGAAAAAGTACAGATTCATATTTAAAGCTTATAAAGTATATGAATTGAAGGCTGTTTATTTAGAATTATTTGTAGATTGTTTGCTTTTCAGAAAATGAACCAACCACAGAAGCCCCTGTTGTTTTAATTTTGGTTTGTAAAATATTAAGTGCTTGTCAAATAGTGAAAGTAACAGCTAAAGTAGGAATTCTTCTGTACTGTACTGGAGATGAATCCCAACTAACAAATGATGAGGCTCTGAAGTTACAATTTACTCATGGGAAAGTGAAGTTACAATTTACTCATGGGAAATACTCAGATATTTCAGGGCCATAATATCTAGTCTGTTTTGTGTGTGCACACTCCCTTCCTGGATTTATTTTGTTTTGCTGATCTAAGTATGTCAGAGAAAGAGCCACAAATTTCAAATCCCAATAACTGGAACCATTCGTTATGTCTGGTCATTGTATAACTTTGTAAATGACTTAATCTTTCTGCTTTTGAGTCTTTTTGCTGATAAAATGCTCACAATAATATATACCTATCTACATCACAAGGTTGTTCTGAGTCCAGAAAAAAAGTACAGTATTAGTATAAATTATAAAGTGGGATGGATTAATTT
This sequence comes from Hydrochoerus hydrochaeris, assembly GCA_004027455.1. Taxonomy (NCBI): domain Eukaryota; kingdom Metazoa; phylum Chordata; class Mammalia; order Rodentia; family Hydrochaeridae; genus Hydrochoerus; species Hydrochoerus hydrochaeris. The sequence goes on from PVLA01000753.1 coordinate 410,110, forward strand.
CCAGAGTTCATATGTAAGGCATAAGACAGTTGTTGGGGATGTTGAAAATACCCTCTATAGAAACAATGCTGTAAACGAGAATCTCAAGTTATCAAATAAAAATAAAACTTATTCTATGTAGCTAAAATAATATCAGCTAAAGGGTTTTTTTTTTTTTGGCAACAGGAACAACATAAGGGAAAAAAATAAAAAAGAAGCTCTTTGCTTTCCTTCTTTTGTGGACCTAGGGATGATCTGAAGTCTTTTTATGCTTCCTTATTTATTTTTAAATTCATACTAACTTGCTATGGAAAGGACATGCTCCCCCCACTAGTTCTTTTGTTCCTACTTATTTCTCTCATGTAGGTGTAATCTAAATTCCTGTGGTCTGACTGTTAATCTCAGGTTTTAGGGATGAATGTGTCCGATGCCTATTTCCTAATAATACTTGCCGATCTCCCCACGATAGGGCTCTTCTAGACTCCAAATCTTGCTCCTTTTCTACTTGTACAAGTGGATACTGCTTAGGGAGTGATCCTTCCTAGTCTTCCTAAAAAATTCATAGGAATCATTTTAGCAGTGTTGTAGTGTCCAGGTGTTCTTCACAGCAGTGATGATAGCTAAGGCTGGATTTTGTAATATTATTTACAGTTCAGTTTTAGCTTAAAAATTAAAACAAGAAACCATGGAAGTATATAGAAAATTTATCACTAATATCAAAGCTACCTATTGCAATTATATTTTTTAAATAAACTTTGAAATAATTTTAGATGTATAGAAAATTTGCAAAAGTAGTATAGTATTCTTATATTCTACATCTTGCTTCCCTGAATATTGACTTCTGTGTACATTGTCAAAACTAATACATAATTATATCAGTATAAAATTCTGTTAACTACAGAGTATTTGGATTTCCCTGTTTTCCCACTACGTCCTTTTTTGTGTGTCAGGATCCATATCTATACATTTGGATTTGTTTTTGTATTACTGGATTTAGGTAGTGGGCTTGAGGATATGTCACAAAATTGAAGTGCCCTGATGCATTGTATGATCACTGTTGATGTGTCCCTTGATCACTTGCTTAGGGTGGTATCTGCCAGGTGTCTCGAGAAATGACAGTTTTCTCCTTTCATGGTATTCTTTGGAAATGAGTCATCAAATGCAAACTATGATAGGATGAAAGGAATCAGTCTACACTTGTAGGAGCGGGACAGGATAGAATCTACATGTATTATTTGAAATTCTGTATGAAAGATTCCTCTGTTTAATCAGTATTTTTTTTTCTCAAGAGGGATTATATATATATATATATATATATATATATATATATATATATATAGTTTTTTTTTTTTTTTTTTTTTGGTGCCGGCGATCGAACTCAAGACCTTGCGTTTGCCAAGCAGGCACTTACACTGCTGAGCTAAACCCCTGGCCCAAATATTTATTTTTTACTTAGAATTATAATCCATTTCTAGTGTTACTTATTTTGTTGCTTAGGCTCTTCTTGTTTTAGCCATAGAAGCTGTTTTGGTAGTATGCTGCTATTTTTTTGGTGTGTATAATTTGCTCTTTTTTTTTTTTTTTTTGGTTTTTAAGTGATATCTTATTTTCAGCCACTGCAAGCTTGTCCTGTATTCTCATGTTCCAGTCCAGAGAATGGTACTGGGAAGTGAGCATGTGGGCAGTGGGTATTAGTTCCTATTGGGTGGTCATTGCTTCTAAAGGCTGTCAGTGACTAGTGAGAGCCTGGACGGTGTCTTCTAACCCATCCGTGCTCTCCGGTAAATACTCTAACTGCTTTTATCTTGGTGTGCCTGTAACAAACATGAGTTCACGCTGCTGTCTCTAGCTCTAATCTAGCACCACAACATTCATTCTCATCTTATCCATATTTGAAAATTTCTCTCTCAGTGAGAAATCTAGCTCCTTTTACATGTTTATTCAGGCCTAGTATAAATGTACTATAGTTGGAACATTACTAACCTGAATATACCCTGTGAGGAATAAATGTATGAACTAGAGCACAGTGTGTAAGTACACTTTGTGTTTAGCCTTTTAGTGTATAGTCAGTTCACTTTTCCAAAGTGACTTAGGGACTGCCTTTTCCCTTAACATTCTTCAGTGATGGTGCTTCACAACATCTGCAAGAGTGGGACTCTTTTTATGTCAGTCTTCATGCCATCTTGGGACAGCCTCCCATCTTCACTCCCAAGCCCTCTGCAATGTTTTGGTTGATGTTTTAAAATTTGTACATTGTATAGGTTTTGGGGGTTTGTGTAGTTTAAATACTTGTAAAAATGCATAAGTTATAGGTTGTGATAAGTTTGTTATGCTAATTTTTGCTTTCTGTATGAAATTCCTATATTTTCAGGAGGAGAGAAAGATAAAATGAGTGTTTTTTTTTGTGATCTTTATCATATTGCCTCATATACAATTAAGATGTTTTGGTTAACTGGTTTGGTTGCTTTTTTTAAAATTAGAAATGACCATGTAATTATTATAAATTTAGTGTCCAATAAACTACTGTTTGGCATTGGAGCAAAAGAAAAATTATGCTGTTTTTTCCTCTATAAAGTACAAAAAGCCCTGAAGAAACCCTACACTTAGTGAGTCTTACCATTTGCTAGACTCAGCGACTCTATGAGGTGGTTATATTTCTGCAGTTTACAAATGAGGAGCCTGGGTTAGAAAGAGAAGATAACTCTCTCCAAATCACAGCAGTATGATATTGTTAGATTCAAAAGTAGGATTCTGGAATACCAGACTTTGGACTATGCTCTTAGTTTCCTATCCTGCTTGCACATTAGCATTATCCATGAACCTTTAAAATATGCACACCTTTTTCCTTCTTGTATGCAAGACAAGTCAGAATCTTTCAGCATAGAACAGAGGACTGACTTTTTGAAAAGAATGACATTTCAAACAAATCTGTACTGTATGTTTCCTATATAGCCAGATCTGCACCAGTGTGGTTCTGAGTCAGCCACTGGAGATGCCAGTTTGGCCACAGTATTCCCTCTCCCTTTGCCTTCAAGATCTATGCTTGCTATGCAGTTATTAAAGCTAACTTTTGAATTGCTGCAATCATTACCTGTCTGATTTCATAAATAACATTAGAAGAACTTTTTATTGAGTGACACACTAGCAAGTATATACTTGCTTATTTGCCTAGAGGTTTTCTGAGATAGACTTACTTGAGGGAAAATTGGAATTGTGCAGCATTGTTTTGAGATTGAATCAGACATAAGACCAGAGTAGAATAGAAGTCATCAGCTTTCAGTGGAGAATTGGATCCCCTGTAACAAAACTGACAGTAATGTTAAGACTAGTAGCTTAACTGCATTTGACATGTAACTGGGGGAAAAAGAAGGGTCAGGTAACTTGGTTAGATTGAATATCCATTAAGTGGCAAATCAGAGTATGAACTCAGAACTCTAGCTGTAAAGCCATGCATGCTTTTGATAGTGTCCTACTTCCCACAACTACAGTTGGTCTCACATGGTGTTTGGGGATGGTATATATTTGACTGAGGGAGGGACTGGTATTTAAAAATGGAAAGATTTCATGTGAAAATTTGGATTTTTGCTTCTACTTGAAATACTGGATGGTCTCTCAATACTGGGTGCACATTCTCACATAATAGTCACTGGTTGGAGCTAACTGGCAGCATACGTACTTCACGTTACCCCAGTACTTCTTAGGGCTGTCCTGGTGCACCCATGTATGTTACCTACCTTTGTCCTCTGTAGAGATTTCAGTTAAGGGTGGGATCCCTGGTAGAGAACAGAAGTATAACGTTGAATATAGCTCAGTGGCTGTGTGCTTGTGTTAGTTACTTTCCCATCATTTTAAGAAAATACCTGAGATAATTAACTTACCAAGAAAAAAAACCTTTATTTTGGCTCATAGTTTTGGAGTTTCTACTCCAGGATTAGGTGGGAACCCATCTGCTATGGGAGTGAGGAGTGTATAGTGAAAACAAAACTGTTGACCTCATGTCCAGGAAGCAGCAGAGAAAGAAAGCCTGAATCTTACAGACCTTGTGATGCAGGCCCATTCCTGACAGTGATCTAAGGACCTCCCTTAAGCCCTTTCCTCATGCAAGGCCACAGCATCTCCTAGTAGTTCCTCCCTGGGGACCAAACCTTTTAACATTCACATTTGGGGAACATTTACCCAAACCACAACAGTTTTATAAAAGTTTAAAATTTATGTCTATTACTATTTTGTGATTATGTTGTTTTATGTGTCCTCGTATTTTTCTTACTCTTGTTGTACAGTGTAAAATTTTATTTTGTTATAAAAACCTAGAAAATATGTAAAAGAATAATTCTATGAACGCTCATAAATCTGAATCCAAGCACACAGTTATCAGGTCATGGCCAGTATCTGTAGCCACTTGACGTCTTCTCTACCATTTGGAGAAGACCTTAGATACCCTAATTTTACCCATTTCAGTATGTTTCTATGAAAAATAAAGACTTGGTTTACTTTTATTTAATTGTAGTATGAATATATTTAATACAAGATCTACCCTACCCATTGGTTTTTAAGAATGTGATTTGTTATCAGTAAGAGGACTTGTTTTCAAACTATAACCACAATACTATTACCACATCTAAAATACTGTATAGCAGTGATTCCTCGATATCAAATAACAAGTTTCTGTTTATATTTCTGTTGCTACAATTGTTACTTTAAAAAAATACCTTTCTGTTTCAGTTAGTTTGTAAGTAATATTCACACATTTTAATTGTCTATTATACTTTTGTAGTTTTATAAGTCTGTAGAGTCTGCTTTTCCCTTCTCATCCTATATGTATCAGAAAAACAAGATTATTTGTCTTGTTGGGTCTCCCACTGTCTGAAATTTGATGAATTTGCTTGACCTTTAGAATGTTTCTGTTTTCTTGGTGTTCTCTGGAATTTGCTATAAAATTGAGTAGGTTGATCACATTCAGCATTTCCTGATTGATTGACTATATCAGGACACATACAGTGTTTTGTCATGATGTTAGTAGTAGTTGATGATAATAGACAGATTCTTTAATTCATTAAGAGTTGAAAATGCAGATGTTCTTATTCTCCTACTTAATTCACTTATTACCTTCATTTATATATTGCTGTAAGAAGAAACTTTCTCACTGATTATTTGGTTAATCAGTGGAATAGTTGAACAGGAATGACAAGATGAGGGAGCTTCTTTCCCTTGTAGTAACCATTGTTTAGAATAATGAATTAGTTTTTTATGGCTGGTTAGTGTTTTGTATTGTGAATTTAAGCACTGAACATGTCAGTCCATTGAAGCCATTTTTGCAATCTGCTGAAGTAATTCTTGTGATGGTTGACAGTGCCCCATTGCTGGAGAGTGGGAACATTCAAGTTAGCCTGAGTCCTTTTTTCACAACTCTGCCTCGTGAGTAGTCCGTGAGAGCTTCCTTGCTTTCTGGTATAACATTGCATTTTAGGCTTATGTTGGATATCTCCTTGAGATAGAGATTCATATATATTTTCAAGGCATCCTAGTTCCTTTTACTGGAAAAATAGTATTCCAAGACCACCATCTAGGCACTAGCATTCCTCACTGCAGTTGAGGTAGTTGTTCACTGCTTTAGTCTTTTTGAGAGGCTAGAGAGAAATAGTGCAACACAATTTCATGTGGCTACTTTAAGCTCAAATTCAGGAGTCCAGATTTGTACTCCTGTCTCTTCTGACTTAATTTGTATATCATCTCCTATCTTTTATACTGAAAATCTCAGTTTACGGTGACATGGGAATAGTAGCATTAGAATGTCAGATACTGTATTCTAACACACATAACAGTCTCAGAATAACACTACCAGCAGTATAATTACTGAAAAACAGTTTGCTTTTGGTTTTGTTCATCTTTAGGATGTGACTCCAGCAATACAAAATTTCTGTGTTTTAATCCTTTGGGAAAATTTCTTCTCATGGTTATACCACTAATTAGGTATCTAGCAAGTTGTTTTTTGTGCTGTTTTTAAATAATAGCTTTATTGAGATATAATTCATATATCATGAGATTCACCACATTACTCATTTTAGTTAGGATTCTGTTTTTAGAGTTGTGTGAGGATTTTTAAGCATCTCTAGAATTCTTGTACCATTTAGCTGTTGCATCCAAAATTCCTCTGAGCACCATACTCAACCCCAAGTAACTGCTAACCTACTTTTTGTCTCTTTATATTTGCCTAGTCTAGACATCTCATATAAATGCAGCTATATAATATATGGCCTTTTGTGATTGGCTTCTTTCACTTAGCATAATGTTTTCAAGGTTCATCTGTGTTGTGGTATGTATCAGTACTTCATTCTTTTTGTAGCCCCATAATGTTTTATTGTATGACTGTACCACATGTTTATCCATTCATAGATTTAAAAAAAAATTGTTTTTTTTTTAAATTTGTCTTTTATGAGACTTACGTAAAATACTTGCTTTTTAAAAAATCTGAATATACATTTTCAAAGAAGTCTAGATTCTCTAATAGGGATAGTTTCAGTTTTATAGAAAAATTGTTTTATCTGTTCATTTTTAAAATTTTAATATAGATTTTGAAATATGCAATTTTCTTTACTTTTAATGTTAAATATGGATTTATTTTCCCCCACTTAATAGTATCTTTATATTGATACATTTCCTTAGAATCTTTATCTACCCCTCTCTCATTTTTTGGATGTTGTATTTTACTTTCCAGCTTTAGAATTATCCTTTTATTCTTTAGATACTCATTTGAAGTGGTTTTCTTTTACTTCTAGTGAAATGCTAAGGTATGTCAGCTCTTTCTTGGAAGATTCTTTTTCTCTTGTTTTGACTCAGGGTCTTACTGTGTTGCCCACCCAGGCTGACCTCAAACTTGTGATCCTTTTGTTTCAGCCCAGAGTAACTGAAGTGCCTGGCTTCTTCTTACATTTTGATAGTTATTAGTGTCATTCTTATATAGTTATAGTGTCTTCTTATATTTTAATAGTTGTTATAGTGTCATATAGTGTCAGATCATATAGTGTCAGATCAAAAATAGACTACTTTCTTCTTCGTCATTGTCCTTGTCCTTTACTTTTGCTTTCTTTCCTTTAATGAAATTTTTTTTCCCTAAAGCGTTAGGTTGGAAAGTTTGCCAGTGCGAGTCTTTGTTTCTATTTTCTTTTCTTTTTTTTTTTTTTTTTTTGGTACCAGGTACCCTGAATTGAACTCACAACCTCATGCTTGCCAGACAGGTACTATGTGGCTGAGCTATATCGCCAAACCTTCTTTGTTTCCATTTATAATAGCATCGATTTGCTGACTACCTAAAGGATTGTTCTTTCTTTAAACTCCACTAGTCTTATTATGGTGTTTATTTTTCCAGTTTGATATTTTTTAACAGGCAATGTGCACTTTCAGTATTTCTGGTGTTGATTTAGTTTCGTCTTTTTTAAAATTTCAATTAAGTTTCTTAACAGTTTTAAATTTTTGAATTTTATGAGGTTGATTTTCTTTGGGAACCACCACTTATGTATTTTTTATCTACTTTGCCTATCTTCTGTGTCACTTCCTTTCAGATTTTTTCTTCTCTTTATATCTTTTTATTTTGATTAATAAAATATTCTTCCTTTTAATCTTACATTTCTATGAAAGCATTATCTCTTCTGTTTATTTGCTCTTGTGTTTCTTCTGGTTTATTTTTGAAATGATTTAAAAATTATTGAAAGTTATCACTTCATGTTGTTCTGTTGTATTTTCTGTGATTTTCTTCATATCTTTTAGCTCCTTAAAAATAGACAATTTCATTTGCTCACTGGACATATCTTACCTACTTTTATTGTCTGTGGGATCATCCTACTCCCTCTTCTCTCTTTGCTTATAATAACCCTGTGTTAGATTCTACCACAGTCCTTCTTGTTGCTCATTTTAGAACATGATAATTATTTTCATGAACTTTAAAGACTAAAGGAGTTAGGTAAATGTTTTAGATTATGACTTTGAGCTCCCTCTCTGAGAAATGTGCAGTCTCCTCTTTAATTCTGTTGTCCTTTACTGGTCAGTAGGATTTTACTCCAGCAGTTTTCTTTCTTGGTATGAAGTTTTGCCATGACAGTAAATCTGGGGTGCTAGAATTAAGCATTTATGAGCCTGCACCACTCCAGCTCCCTTTGACCTTACTGCCAGCCCACTGATGTCACGCAGGAAATTGTGCCAAACCACTCCCAATCTCACTGATGGGAAAGCATTGAGCTTTCTTTTCAATATGTATTGATTTTGAGATTTATCCCTTTCCACACGTAAGACAGCCTATGATTTCCTGTGCTTTTCCTGTACACTGCTGTTCTGTGTGGATTATGGAGCTGTTCACTATTTCCCCTCTGCTTGTTGGGTTTGTGAATATCCCTTGCCACCTAATGTTCTGTAGATGTGTCTCCAAGAGTGCTGGTTTTGCTGTCCTAGTTGCTCTGTGTTTTATGAGGCATAAGGGAGACTGTCTTCCCAGAACTCTTTTTATTAGATTGACCTATACCAAGCTGCCAACATTTGATCATTTTCAGCTGACTAAAATAACAATTTTATATGTTTAGCCCAGTGTATTGCTCTTTATTTAGGTTTAATACATTTGAAATCTCTTGAAAGTATGTATGTTCAATACATACTTGATTTCCTGTAGTAGGCATGAGTTTCTGAAATGGATATGTAATGTAAAAGATGATTCCTTGTAGGCAACAGCTTCTAAAATAGGCATATAATGTAAAATATGATTCCTTGTGATGGTGATATAGGGTATAATAATGAAATAAGCGTATAGTTTCTTTTAATTGCCTGAAACATTCTTTGGATAATTCACTATTTTTCAATTTAAGTTCTTTAGATAATTATTTTTCAATTTAACTTGCTGCCTTCCTTTTTTGTAACTAAATTATCAGAGATAATTGAATATGTTTCTGTTCTTTTGATCTGTTTACTGTGCCAAAAGTTCAGTATTTTAAATAAGGTAGGGTTATTAGTGAGGTTGGCGTCTTGCGGGGCAGTTCTCCCCATTTATTCTTTTCAGGAGTTTTTGGGCCATTTTAATTTTTGTACATCACTTTCTTTCGTCGGAATTTTATTATGGATTTGCCAAGTACATACAAAATGACTTTGGGATTATGATGTGGTTGCATCAGATTTTTATTATTGTCATATTATTAAGTATCAATGGTTTGGCTGGATTGATTTGAGGTTTTCCCACCATATTAACCCTGTACTTCTCACTGCAGTAAAGTAATAGCAGGTATGCCATTGCCGTACCACATTTCCCCATTCCCCGGTCTGGTGTTACTAAATAAGATTTGGAATAGAATATCCACGTTTTTCTCTTGTAGTATACTTTTAAAAAATGTTAATACTTTATTCTAGAATTTTTGGTCCATAACTAACTTATTCATCTTACAGTTATTTTAGCCTGTATAAATTTTGCTAAGTGTTACAGCTTATCATTTTCATTAGTATTTTTCTTTCCATCTTGTGATTTGTATTCCAGTCCACTTTTCTTATGACTCTTGTAAGTCCTTATGTAGTTTTTAGAGAAGGTAAACGAACTATTCTTTAAGCTCTTCACTGCGAGATGTTGAGTTCTTCACTGTGAGATGGTCGGTCATGGTTGTGGTGTGGGCTGGCTTGGGGAGGGCTGGGATGACAGGCTAAGTTCTCTAGGCCATGTTTGGTGGATGGGCAGGTGGAGGCTTGATAGATTCTGCAGGATGTTTATGCAGCAGACATGGGCAGACTGTCACATAAATGGCAATTAATACATACAGGTTTGCTGAATTCTGTAGAACTTTAACATTTTTTTCTAATGTTATTATAGCAAGAAAAGCAAAATAAAGTACTGAAAGCTCTTAAAGAAATGTATTAATCTTGACTACATTTATCACAAGTATTAGGTTTTTAAATTATGTGGGCATGGTGGCTCACAGCCATAATTCTAACACTTCTTGCTGAGGCAAGAAGATTGCTTTGAGTTTGAGGCTAGCCTGCACTATATAGTGAGTTCAAGGTCAGTCTGAACTACATAGGGAGAACCTATCTCGAAACAAAAAACAAACCAAAACATGAATTATGTGGCTAGTTTAGAAATTCTTGCCTTTTAGGGAATCCCAAGGATAGTAGTATATATTAACTGAAATTCAGAAACGTGACAAACATAAAAAGATAAATTAATCTTTTTCTCCTTAGTGCTGTTGCAAATTACTAGATGGAAGCACTCAGCATATTCCCCATGTTAATGTTTATTTGTCTAATGCCAGACTTTATATTACTGCACATTAAATATTTTCAGTTTAAGAAGCAAAGGAAATCTTTTCAAGCAGTTGATGTTACTGGGAATTTTATACTAAGAAGAAAGCATGATCCTTGTTTTTATAAATAAATGTGTTTCAGTTATACTAAGTATATAATTTTTTTAATCAAAGCACCCACTTTTCAAACTGCAGACTATGTCAGCTTATCACTACTGTAATTGCTGTTGTCATTAAGGAGTATAGTGACAACTCTGAGGACTAGGAACCATTAATATGTCAGGCTGGTTAGATGTTTCATTCTTAATTTAGAGTATTAGAAAAGCTAGAGAAGAGACATCAATTCTTTAGTGGGAGTGTAGCTCAGCATGTATTACATGGCAGGTACTAAACTAAGTGTTGGAAAGTCTCAGGTAAGAGACATTCTTCATGTTTTTGGAACTGATGGCTGTGGGGAAAATCAAATAGATAAAAATAACACATTATAAAGAAAATGATAAATGCAAAACAACGAAGTACTTGTAAGGCTCTCATACTGTAAGAAAATATGTTATTTGAGGCAAAGAAAACTTGATAGGGGAGGTCAGCATTTGAGTTCCTGTCTAATGAGAATAAGAGTTCACCGGAGACCATGCATTGTCAGTAAATCACATGCTCTGATGACTAAAGGTGTGAATTTGTGCAGAAAGGCAGAGATTTGTTTGCTGAACTTAGGGAACTTTAAGGAGTTTTTGTGGAGTGGAAAGGGAGAAGGCAATATTGCATAAGGATTAAGATCTCTGTGAAGACCAGACATTGGACTGAATAAGAGGCCCTGGTCCTTAGTGGTGACAGTGAAGCTCTGTAGTACAAATTAGAAGGGGTAGGATAAGCCCTAGAACAGAATCATACTGAGAGTTGTCACAAGGTCAGTGGGCTGAAACAGTGTAATCAAGCAACAAGGTTGAAAAGACAGAGTGAATTAAGGCAGTATAAGTGTATAGGAGAAAGTAGATGGAGAACTGAGTAGAGCTGACAAGTGTGTGCAGCAGGAAGAGAAGTGAGATGACAGACACTGTTGTGAGAGCCACATTACATGTGTATCTGAGGAAGACAGGTGCAGGGAGCCATCCCGAAGAAGGTCATAGGCATGAACATAGTCCTGGTTTTTAGTTGAGGCTCTTGCAGTTCAGATATCGAGCTGACTTGAAGTTCTGGATGTGATTGTTTGACCAAGTCTGACATTAATTGTTACCTAAATTTGCTCTAAAGCAACAGTGGTATGGTGGGAGGGAGAGCATGTTAACAGTAGTAATTTTACACATGTTACATGCAGTGGATTTATAAAAGCACCTTTTCAATAGGTGTGTTCTATTTAATCTTTATAAGGTAAGGTAACGACTATTTTTTCAATACTACGGATTGAACCCAGAGACTTAAACATGCTTTGCAAGCACTCCACCATTGAGCTACAATTCCTGGCTCAACTGTTTTTAAAATAAAGAAATCAAGTCTGAGACTAGTGCTTCCAGAATCACATAGCTAATTAAATTACCCAAAACCAGATTTTCTATTCTTTGGAGCTTTATTTTTTTTCTCATTCAATCACACTATCTATAAAGAAAACCAAAGTGAACTCAGAGTGTAGTATGTTTTTAGTTGGCATTTTGAGGTGTGTGTGTGTGTGTGTGTGTATGTGTGTGTGTATGTGTATGTGTATGTATGAAGAAAGTCATCTGAAAGGTAGCAGAAGGTGAGTCTTGTACACTAAGGGTTTTGAGGTGAAGAAATGAGAGGGAGGGGGGACATTACCAGGTAATCGGGCACCACAGCAAGGGTAGGCGTGGTGCACACACATGAAGGTTATTCAAGTCCTATGAGGGAAGACAGAGGAGAGGTAAGGCTATCCAGGAGCGTGCGGACTGGATTAGGGAGGCTGAGATGGCAGCCTAACTTCTCTGGGCCATATTTGGTGGATAGGCAGGTAGAGGCTTGAAAGAGTCTACATATGGGATGTTCATGTGGCAGACGCCGACAGACTGCTACTTAAATACCATGCACCTTCACATTAGGTATTATTTGGGGGATACTCCAAGAGTGTTCTAATCACTTCAGAGTTTTGCTTTGAGATGGTAATTCTGGTTCCTTTGTCAAATTAAAGGTCAGGATGAGCGGGAGGAGACCAGTCAAAAATGCATTAAATGACAGAGAGGACAGGTATCAGTGACATCATGGGAACAGTAACTACAACTGGAGATGTTGAAGAAAAGTCGAGGTTTTCAAATTTAGATGTTTGGTTTTCTTAATAGGAGGATGTAAGGTCTTTGAATTTGATTGGTCAACATATAATGTGGCCAGATGTTTAAGAACAGTGTAAAAACTCCCCAGTATGAGCCCAGGAAACATCAACAGATAGTGGTACCAATCAGGTTGATCCTAGACTCCCACACCCATCAGCATTCTTAAGTGTGAGAACAAATAGAAGAGTTAGTTGAACTCACTAGTTTTTATCTTCACATAATGGCTACTTAGGAAGAATTAATTTCTGATTTTGTACTCTTTTCCTTAATCCAGAAATAGTTGTGAATAATAATGTATATAACCTTAAAAATAAAGTGTTGTGATCCTTTTGAGTATGATGCAGAATGTTAAAAATGAGCTTGATAATTTCACTATGTTTGCTAAGTGTTATTTCAATTGGGTTTCTATTCTTGTTACGATTTTCAAATATTCTTAAGCTTTTGGGTCTGTGTTGAAAATGTTGAATTATTGAAGATTTTTAGGCCTTTAAAATTAGACTTTTTGTTGGTTTGTCAGGAAATTGTAGTTTAGAACCAAAACCTTAGGGCATTGTTCTTGTATTCTCTTAAAATTTCTGTCTTGAATTTTTGTCAGTTTTCTGAATTTCCAGATCCCATGTGGGGGTCAGATTATGTGCAGTTGTCAAGGACACCACCTTCCTCTGAACAGAAATGTAGTTCTGTGTCCTGGGAAGAGCTGAAGGCCATGGACTTGCCTTCATTCGAACCTGCCTTCTTAGTGCTCTGCCGCGTCCTGCTGAATGTTATACATGAGTGCCTGAAACTACGATTGGAACAGAGACCTGCTGGAGAGCCATCTCTCTTGAGTATCAAACAGGTTTGTTTCAAACACTGTTTACATTTTTAGCAGTTATTACATTTGTCTCAAGGCTTGTCCTTTTTGAGGATTGTTTTCTATAATTACTGCAAATAGTAAAAAAATGAATGTGCATTATCTTTAAGGTGCTCTTTTTAGAGTGAAATAAAATATTCTTGTCTTATGGTTCAACTTTTCTACCACTGCTTCCTTGTTCCAAAAGAGTATAAAAATGGGTTGATGATGTGAGCCTCCTTTGTTTCTGTCTTTTTGAGACAGGGTTTCACTACACAGTTCAGGCTGGCCTTAGATATGCTTTGTAGCCCATGCTGACTCAAACTTGCAGCAATCCTCCTGCTGAAAGCTCTTGAATGCTGGTATCACAGGTGTGTACCAGCACACACAACCACAAAATTTGTTCTTGAGAGTGACCTTTTTTTGGTAGTGTTTTGTTTAAGTTATATAGATTAATGTCTTTTTTAGAGTATATAGAGGGGAGATGTTAGGATTTTTTGCTTGCTTAAGCAATTGTTTGAACAGTAAAAATGACTGATTTCCTAGTTGTTAGTATTAGATGAGATTTTTCTTACAATGGGTTCTGTATTAAAAGCATGTAGAAGAATGGCTGGGAGCAGTTTTATTGAGTAGAGTGAATGCTAAAAGGTATCTGAATTTATGCTTTGTGGTTTTAACTTCACATTTGTTATATAAAGTAAAAAAAATTTTTTTTTCGGTACCGGGGATCGAACTTGCGACCACATGCTTGCAAGGCAGGCACTTATGCCGCTGAGCTAAATCCCCAGCCCAAAGTAAAATTTTTGAAGTCTTGAATACAAAAAAGAGTGATGTCTTTTTTGAAGACAGTCGTGTCCATCTCCTAATACAGTGATGGCAAATCTTTCACAGGTTTCAATGATAACAAGCAGTTAACTGTGGCATGTGTGCCATAGGTTTGCCACTACTATCCTAGTGATTAAAGGGTAGAAGTTTTGTGGACTCTGGAATGATAAGACTGAGCAGTACAGATTGAGAGAAGACAGGTAAGTCAGGTCACAGAGCAAGTACAGAATGAGATTTGTGCTTGTTTGTTTAGGTAGGTGCAGCATAGAATGACTAGTGGAGGTGAGTTCAAAGTGGGCCCCTCTACCTGGCACCAGCCAGAGCTCAGTATTCATGTATTCCTCCTCTCCATCTTGTGCTGGTCACTTTCTTGCTGTCTACTTTGGCAAGACTCTTATGTCTGTCCTCTGTATTGCTACAGTGATCTGGAAACTTCTAGTAAAATAACATTTCCTCACAAAACAGATTCTTCAGGAAGTTTATCAGATTATTTAATTTCTCTTGACTTCCATCTGTCTTCATTAGATAAATTTAGGATTGATTTGCTTGCTTTTGCAATTGTTAGACTTTTTTGATGGTAGTAGGTAGACTATGCTAAATTATTCCAAAGGCCGCCATACTCGGGTATGTTAATACATTTGAATTTTATTATGTTATGAGTAAAATTTACCAGTTTCATTAGGAGATTTTTCTCTTGTATCTCATTTTACAGTGTAAATTAGTAGAAAAATTGATCTTATTCCATGGAGTTTATTTTTAATATAGACTTATTTGTAGGGGAATATATCTTAGCAAATTACCAGTTGTCTATGGGGTTTATCTCAGTATATGTCTGTGCTGTAATACGAAATTTCTTTATTTTCATTCCTCTGTTTTTGCTTAGTTGAGACCACTGAGATATTTCTATAAAGTAAACTGATTAACAGTTTAGAAACTGTGAGGGTTTTTTGCTTTTTTCAGAGGCGAAGTTCTTCATTCTGGGTTGTTTTAAGAATGTAAGTCGGGGTAGGTGAGGACTGACAGCACAGCTGGTCAGGGCACATGAACAATAGAACTTGTGCCTGTCTTTTGCAGCTGGTGAGAGAGTGTAAAGAAGTCCTGAAGGGTGGCCTTTTGATGAAGCAGTACTATCAGTTCATGCTGCAGGAGGTTCTAGATGACTTGGAGAAGACTGACTGCAACATTGATGCATTTGAAGAGGATCTGCACAAGATGTTGATGGTAAGGGAGAGAAAGACATTTCTTGTAGGTGTATACCTATATGAGTGTGGCAGTGTTTGACTTGAGTCTGTCTATCCGGTAGTAGGCTCCATTTGTTTTTTTCTAAGTCTGCATTTAAAAAAAATTCTTGAGTGGTTTTTAAGTTAGCGTTTTTGACATCTTGAATTTATTATTTAATTTAGGACAGTTGATTAAGCCCAGAAAGAGAATCAGAATAGGACTATTTTATTTGCCTGTCAATAGCCAGTTTTTAATTTCCAGGAAAGATGCCAAGGACTTGTATAGCTCTGGAAATAGCAAAGAAGAATAAGAAATGCTTTGGTGAGGACTGGCCATGGAAGATGCTTTCACGAAGCTCCACATGTCTACCCATGGATAGGGACCTTTCCCCTAGCTTAGGAACTTTCAGAGGTTTCTCACTATGAGGAAGCCCTATCTCAGATGTGAGCCAAAGGCTCCTGGAAGAACCTGGCACATTTCAGGATTTCTAAATTGTTTGACACGGCAGGAGTAATAGTCTTGTTTTTATTTCTTCCAATGAGCCCCTGTCCTCTCGTGTGTTGTGCTGTGATTCTAACCTCTGGGCTAGTGTTTGTGTTCTTTCCTGCTAGAAATGCCCCTCTTCATCCTTATCTGCCCACTGAGGGCTTACTTTCATGTAAGCTTATCTAACAGTTTCAGCCTTTAAGCCTACATTTATCCTTACCTTCTTCTTTGAATGGTACCAGCAGTTGCAGTTATTTATACCTGTAACATTTAAACAGAGACTCATCTCAGGGTTCTCTAGTTAGACCAAAAGCTCCTTGAGTGAGGGGCTACTACCTGAAATTCTTTTGTCTTACATATTGTGTAGTAGAATATTAATATATAATATGTGCATGTTAGATTCATAGGGTAAATGTGTAGATGATCACATAATATAGCAATAGTAAAGGAAGAAAGTGGTGAGGAATGAAAGTTACACCATCTGGCATATCCTGAGAAATAATTTTATTACATAAAAAACAAGTGTATAAAATGACTGCATTTTAAAACTATGTCAGAAAAGTCTTTATTATTGAAAAGGTATGATACAATGCAATACATACAAATTTTTTCTCTTTCTGTGGATAATTATGGATAATAGCACACTTTTATCTCTGAAAGGCATTCTTTGCAGAATAACTTACAAAGGCATACCCAGTGTCTTTTTTCCTTTAATGAGAAAAAGGGGAGGTGAGTGGTAAGTGAAGAACAACAGGCAAGTGAATATACATTCTCCCCAAACGTGGTTTCCATGCTCTTAGTGTATTTGTCTGATGAAAGAGGCCTAGAATAAGAGAATTACCTGCATTCATAGCTAATTTGTCTTAGAAAAGTGTAGAGTGTACTTTTGGCCTTGTAGTTTGTGGTGTACATGAATCAGAATGTGTACTTTTATAAATAAACTGACAATTATCAGTGGTTTAAAAATTGTGTTCTGTAGTGTGGTAGAAGGATCAGGACAGTGACATGTTTGAGGACTGAAGAGAATCTCACTAAAATCTCTATTTCTGTTAAGAAAGAAGGGCAGAGTTGCTCTTACATAGGCAATCAAATCACATTTTGTACACATTCTTCTCTTGAAACCTAGTGGAAAAAAAGCAAAGAAAAAATTCCATCTCTATGGTAACATCACACTTTGTTTTAGAAGGTAGTAAAGTCCTGTTTGCACAGTTCTGAGGGAGAGATTGTGTGATACAAATATTTTTTACCCAGTCGGTTACTCTTTGGGTCAGAAAATCCATAGATGAGGACATTTTGTTATAGCCTCTGTGAGCTAGTCTTGGGACAAACTGCTAGTAAAACCTCCTAGCCAACAGATAAGATGAGAATTTAGATATGAGAGAACCAGCCCTGTAGGATTTAGGGTGGACAGAGGACCCCAAACAACTGGATAGTGTGATTATAGAACATGATTTTTATGTGATAGCCTTGAAAAATTTACATCACAAAAATCTGGATGTCAGGAAGGGATGGTGCAAAGTATACCAGTTTCCTCCCCTCAGTGTATAATTCTCTAGCCAAAATAAGTAGGCAAAATATTAACTTTTTAAAAGAATCATTTACAATGTGTTCATAATGAACATTTCTGAAACTTTTTATTACATTATTCTGTTTTTCTGTACATCGTGAATGTTTTATTTGCATAGAAATATGAAGAGTTGTGAATAATATTAAATTGCTAAATAATTTTGCAGGTTTTTTAATTCTTGCTGATAGTGGTGAACAATCTTACTTCTCTGTATTACATACTTTCATGGTTTTGCCCTTCAGATTTATAGCATTTGTGTTACGAGATAAAGTGATGAGTTAAGGAATTCTACTCTCAAATATTTGCTTTTGTATTTTAAGGTATATTTTGATTACATGCGAAGCTGGATCCAAATGCTACAGCAATTACCTCAAGCATCCCATAGTTTAAAAAATCTGTTAGAAGAAGAGTGGAATTTCACCAAAGAAATAACTCATTATATACGGGGAGGAGAAGCACAGGCTGGAAAGCTTTTCTGGTAAAAGTTTTATGCTTTGGCACATGGCTTACTTCTTTTCTCACTTTCTTTCTGGTTTGCCCATCGATTCTGTTTTACACATATGGGTGTTCATTCACATGAAAATTAGTCACTGGTGACTGTGAAGTGCCCCCTCTTCCAAGTTTTGAGCAGTGGTTCTCAAACTGGACTCATTTGGCCCCCTTCAGAGGCATTAGGCAGTATCTGCAGATGTGTGCTTGTCATGGTGGAGAGTGCTGCTGGTACCTAGTGGGCAGGGACCAGGGCTGCTGCTGCACATCTTGCAGTGCACAGGACAGCCCTCTGCAGCAGAGAATTATCCACCCAAAATGTCAGCTTTGAGCTTAAGAGTAAACCTTTTTGATTTTGTTTTGTTGTTGTTATTTTTAATAAAAAGAAGGAGAATTGAAATCTGTAAGTGTATAATAGACCTGTGTGTTTCAGTCTTGGTGGTGACATTGTGAACCTAAATATAATTTTTCAACGAGTGTTTGAAGAGTATAATCCAATCACAGCTTCTCTATAAACTGGTTTCTATGCAGTAAAAGACTAGGAATTGGAAACAAAGGTGCTCTTGTGGAGAGTGTACAGTCACTGGACAGACTGTTTTCTAGAAAATGAGTGTCTTTCTTGAGTCAGGCCCAGGCTGTTGAGCTCAGGGACAGTTCAGAGGGCTCTGCTGGTGACCACTTTGACTTGGGGAGAGCACTGGGCCCTGTTGCTGTTCACTTTTCTCCTCCACTGCTTTATTTCTTTTGTCTCTGTCTGGTTTTTTTAAAAAAGTGTATTGGTACATTTTTAGATACACATAATGATCATATTTATTATAGGGAATTTGTATCTGTACTTGATATATTTTGATTCCTTTTTTTTTTTTTTTTACCTACAATCCCCTCTCCTCTCTTCAAACCCTTCCTCCTCTACCTATTTACAAAGCATTGTTTCCATTTTATCCTTTTCTTAAATCATTTTTTTCTTGTCCCTTCCTTCCTTCCCCTCTTTTTTCACCCTAGTTCTTGCCTTTTGAACAATTTCTTCTGATTTTCCAGTATCTTTTGTTATATTTTGGTCCTTATTTACTATTTCAGTTTCTCATGCCAGGGAGACAATGATGTTTACACAAGTGAGTCCAATTTATTTCACTTAGACTGTGGTTTTAAGTTGTATCCATTTACCTAAAAATGCCTCAAATTTATCCTTCTTTATGGCAGAGTAGTACTTCAATATATTTATGTATAAAAACCCTCATCTTTATTCATTCCTCAGTTGATGGGCATTTGGATTGTTTCCAAGATTCAGCTATTACAAACTGTGCATGGGTATGCATATTATAGCTGTGGTATGATGTTTTTAATTCTTGTGGGAAGATACCCAGAAGGGGAATAGCTGGGTTGAATGAGACCTCTACACCTAGTTTTTTGAAGAATCTCCATACTGATTTCTACAGTGATTGCATGAGTCCATTCTCCTACCAATAGTGGAGAAGGGTTCCTTTTTTCCCACATCCCCTCCAGCATTTGTTTTTGAATGATTTCTTAATGATAGCCATTCTATCTCAATGTTGCTTTAATTTGCATCTCTCTAATAACCAGTGATATTGAGCATTTTTTCATATATTTGTGTTTGTATTTCTTTATCTTAGAACCGTGTATTCATCTCAGATGTACATTTTTGCAGCTGGCATCATACTAAATGTTCAAAAATTGAAACCTTTCACTCTAAAATCAGGAACAAGACAAGAATGTCCACTAACACCACTCCTGTTCAATTCCTGTTTCCTGTTCTGGAAACATTAGAGCAATTAGACAAGAGAAAGAAATAAAAGGAATAGGAATAGGAAAGGAAGAAGTTATATTATCATTATTTACACATAACATGACATTCTAATTAGAAGACTCCAGAAACTCTACCAAAAGACTTACTGATTTAATAACCAAATTCAGTAGTATAGCTGGATATAGAATTAACACTCAAAAGTCAAGTAGCATTCCTGTCTTGTTTTTTATAAGGGCATCCGTACCCAGCTCACATGCTCTTTCCTTCTCCCTGCTGTGTCTGGGACTCTAGCTTCTGTGTTAGATACTCTCTGAACTCTTAACAGCTCTCACTGTTCCCACTCTGTGTCTGCCTGGAGTCTGGGAGTCTTGTATCCATTTTTCTGTGCATACCTCCAGTTCTTCATCCATCCTGACTTTATTTTGGGTGAGCAGTGAATTTACTCTTGTTTCTTGACTCCCAGACCTTTAGGCTGTTGTCCCTAGTCTGACTCACCTTCCTTTCCAAGACAGTTTCATTCCCATTTTCAACATCACTCTCCCTATTTATGTTTTTACTTTGGTGTTTTGAGACACGGCCTTGCTATGTAGTTCTGCCTGGTCTTGAACTTACTATATAAGCCCCTGCTGGCCTCAAACTCATGATGATTCTTCTGTTTTCAGCCTTCCAGGTGTTAAGATTACAGGTGTGTACCACCATACCTGGCATCATTTTCCTTTAATTTTCTGTAATTCTGCTTTGCTTGTCATTCCTTCTGTTTGCGTTTTCTGTTTCCAGCCTGCCAAGTGTCATTGAAAAAATTTTTTTCAGAAGGTTCATACTTAATTTCATTACAGATCACGTTATGTTAATGTTTGTGTCTTTACTTTTGCTTGTCTTTCAGATTACCTAGAGCATGGCTTTGGCCTTACCTTCAGGACCCTGTCCTGATATGCTCCGGCGCATTTCTCTGATCTTTGGGACTGCTCTCTCTGCTGTTTAGCCAGACTCCATTCCTTTTGCTTTGTTTGTACAGCCACTTCTGTTGCATAAACTCCAAAGTTCTTTCTGTAGTGTGGAATAAGCTCTGACTTCTTTAAGTGAATATGTTGCTACTTCTAATCCTTTTGGC
>PVLA01000753.1:431028-464041 GCA_004027455.1 Hydrochoerus hydrochaeris
TTTTTTTTTTTTTTTTTTTTTTTTTTTTTTTTTTTTTTTTTTTTTTTTTTTTTTTTTTTTTTTTTTTTTTTTTTTTTTTTTTTTTTTTTTTTTTTTTTAGTACATGTTTGCAGAACATAAAGTTTACCTTCATCTTAGGGACTAGGTACATGTACATAACACATCTTGATCCTTTTTCAATCCTCATTCCATCACACATTTTTATTATTATTGTTTTTACTATTTTTAGTTCATTTAGTTTATCACATAAAATGTTTATATTCATTGTGAGCATTTGATCATGCACATGATGCATTTTAAATCTTTTTGCTTTCTCTCACCCTTAGGTCTCCTGACCCCTTTCCTGTTTACAAAAAGTCCATGTTCCTGTTTCTATCCTTTATTTTGCTCTTTATTTGTACTTTGTCTTACTTAGACGAGAGCTGTAACACTGTATTTAAGCTTGTGTGTCTGATTTATTTCACTTAGCATTATATTTTTCAGGTGTATCCATTTTTCCTACAATTGTCTAAATTTATCTTTCTTTATAGCTGAGTAATATTTGATTATTTATAAATAGTATCTTTTCTTTATCCATTTGTCTCTTGATGGACGTATAAACTGCTTCTAGGATTTAGCTATTATAAAGTGTGCTTCTATAAAAATTGGTATAAATGTACTGCTGTAATACATTTTTAGATTTTTTTTGGGATTTCTATTTTTAGATTTTCGAGAAATCTCCTTCCTGATTTCCATAATGGTTGTGCTAGTTTACACAATGTAATAGATTTCTCTTTCAGTACAGCCCCACCAGCATTTGTTATTAATTTCTTGATGATTGTCATTCTTTCTGGAATAAGGTGAAATCAGAGTTGTTGTAATTTGCATTTCTCTAGTGGCCAGAGAAATCGAACATTTTCGTATGTTTATTGGCCATTTGAACTACTTCTGATAAGTGTTCGCTTGCCCATTTATTGATCAGGTCTTTTATTTTGGGTGATAAACTTTTCTTTTAAGTTTTTATATTCTAGGTATTAGTCCTCTGAGGAATTGCTTGCAAATTTTTTTCCCATTTTGTAGGTTGTCTCTTCATGGATTATTTCCTTTGCTGTGTAGAAGCTCATTAGTTTGATATAATCTCATTAATGACTCTTGCTATTACTGTATTTCTTGTGTAACTGGAGTTCTGTTCAGAAAGTCCTTGCCTGTTCCTTCAACTTCAGATGTTTTACTTGTCTTCCAGTAGATTGTTTCTGTTTTAATGCTTAGATAGATCTTTGATCCATTTTGATTTTTAGTCTAATTCATGATGAGAGGTGAGTCAAGCTTTAGTGTTTTGGTTATAGACAGTCCTGCTTTATAATCTATAATCTCCTGTAGTTTATTCTCAACACAAGAGCCAAAGAGTTATTAAATGGGACTTTCAACCCTGTTCTCTGAGTGCTTCCATGAGCCCACTAGTGAAAATGTCTTAAGCAATGGCTGTTGAGGCTGGATGCAGTGTGACTTCTCATTAAGTCTTTATCCTCATCTCTTACGCAACTCTACTGTGCTTTATTGTATAGTGCTTTTCCTTCTGTTCTTACAATCTAGGAGTGCTTCTGCCTTGGGGCCTTGCATTTGCTAATTCCTGTAGCTGGGCACAGTTATTTTCATAACTCATTTCCCCACTTCCATCAGGTCTTTGTCTAAATGTTGCCTTCTCACCATATTTAAAATTGAATTTCCTATCCACCTACGCTTTAACTTTTCACCTTCCAGAGGGCTGATTATCTGAAATACTGTGTATTTTTTAAAATTTTATTTCATCTTTATCTCTACCCACTGGAGGACTTTTATCTGTTTTGCTCACTACTGCTTTCTGCATACTGGATGTATATAGCAAAATGAATACATCTACCCTGGATATCCTTATATTTTACTCTTCTTCTTCTTTTTTTTTTTTTTTTTTGACTTTTTTAATGATAGGCTTCTTAAAAGCATGTTTCTAGTCACATCTCTTGACCAACTCATAGTATTTTAAATCTCACTCACTTCAACTCTCAAATTTGTTCAAACTAATTAGTTTGACATCCAGTGACCCCACAGCATGGCCCCAGTTTGTTTTTCTGATCTTACGCGCCACCCAGTGAATACCTGATCTTTTCAGATTGGACAGTTTCATTTTTAACAGACATGCCCTTGCTTGACACATCTCTATGCCTCGATTATATATATTGTTCTCTATTTTCTTCCTGACAGATCCTTTCTTTCCACTATTCTGTTGTTTACAGTCAGCTTTTGCCTGCAAGGGGGCTGCTCTGGGGCTTTCTGGTCTGGAAACATTTTGCCTTTAGTTGGGTTTGCTCTTCTCTGTCTGGAGATCCAGCACTGCTGGTTTTTTTTTTTTTTTTACTAGGTTGTAAGTGCCTTTCCTTGAAACTAACAGGCTAATACACTGTTGTTGAATTTTTACAATGCTCATTTAGTTTCTCTTTTTCTTTTATATTATTTTGTGTTTACTGACTCTACAAAGCTAATTTTGAAAGAACTTTTTGATTTAAAAAATTAATTAATTAATTAATTAATTATTTTTTGAGAAAAGGTCTCACTGTGTAGCCCAGGCTGGCCTCAAACTCATGGTGATCCTCCTGCCTCAGCCTCCCCAGTGCTGGAATTACAGGCATGTGCTACTGTGCCCAGCTGGAAATTTTTTAAAATTGAAAGAAATTTGCTTTGTTTTCCTATTATTTGAGACATTTTACTATACCATTTTAAATATGTTTTTAAGATGTAAGTAATGCTTGTGTAATAATCGTATAGCCTCTTTAAGTTTTAAGGTTTTATGGTTAATAATAAAATACTGTTAATAATAGAAGAAAGATATATACCTGTTCCAGATTTCTACTTTTTTATGTAAAGCCTAATTTTTATATTAAAAGAAAATTCTAGCTTTTAAACTATTGTAGCAAAAGCTGAAATGTTCAGTTTTGGTGCAATTTTTCTTCTCTTTTTTATTTTTGTTATTTTTGTTTCCTTAGTGACATTGCAGGAATGCTGCTGAAATCTACAGGAAGCTTTCTAGAATTTGGCTTACAGGAGAGCTGTGCTGAATTTTGGACCAGTGCTGATGATACCAGTGCCTCTGATGAAATACGGTTGGTGTTGCACTTTCTTTCCTATTACACTTCTTATTACATGTAGTTTTATTTTTAGTAATGAGCCTAGCTAGAGTCATCCTTTTTCAAACCCAGTTGTATCAGAGTGGAGGAATTTGGGCAGTGTAACTATAACGGACTTATTTATTACTGTCTCATCTTTTCATGTGATCTGTTAGTTATGGTTTTATGTATTTTCTCTGAAAGTAAACTTAGAATTTAGCAAAATAAAACAATACTTTTAGAGAAAGGGATAAAGTTGACTAAAAATGAATAGAATTATCTCCATCCATATTTTCTGGAATGTCTGTAATTACAGTATGTTTTTGTCCTTAACTTCTATAGCAGTACATTGGTACTTCTTAATAACATTTGATACATTTTTATTGTGTTTATGCTTTGTTTATTCCTTTTGTTTCAGTATATAAAACCATAGCATACTCATCTGTTAATTTCTACAAGTTTATACAGATTCTATTTAGATTAAATAATTGAAATTGCTACTTATTTTTGTGGGATACCATACATACCAGCATATACCTGATGCCGTGTCATGGCTGTATATCAGTAATTTCATATGATTCCCTTCATATATGCTCAAATGCAGCTGATTTCTCCAGAGCTAAAATGTTTTCTGTCACTATCCAAACACAGCTTGATGAAGAATACTATCCAAAGTTTGGGTTTCAGAACACTTGAGATGTCCTTATGTCTGGGTTAAATAAAGAAATTCCCACATAGATTCTCATCTGGGAAAATACCAAACAGTTGAGAGATGGAGTGAATCAGTTCACAGGTTTTTATAGTTTTAAAGTCTAACATTGTAGTTTCAAAATAAATATAATTCGAGAATTAAGATTTTAAACTAGAGAATAGCCCTTATGATGCTCTAGTTGTTTATAGGGATGAATCTAAAAGGCACTTTATATATAGTGGGGTGAGAAAGCTGGCTTATCCTGGATGACTGTGCACATGTCTTCCAAACTTCTCCATGGTGTCTTAGCTGCTGCCTTGAGATCAGCTGTGACAGGAGGGCTACACCACACAAACTGACAAACTATGAGGTGATGTTTGAGGGAAGGTCATTGTTAAGCACTTACCAGACTGTGCTGTGTGTATATTAGATTATGAGCTGAGTGTCAATAATGTATCACAAAATCAAAAACTTATCAATGAAATATTTATAAAATCTATAAATTACCATTATTTGAAAATTATTAAATCTATCCTACTTTTAGGTACTATAAAACTGTGAAGAGCAGGCTGGGGATATGGCTTAGTGGTAGAATGTTTGCCTACCATATGTAAGGCATTGGGTTTGATTTCCTCACCCCACAACCTTCTCCCCCTCAAAAAAAGCAAAACAAAACTGAGAAGCAAGCTTCTGAATATTTTTAATATAGTCTCAATAATTGCTTGATCCCATTGAAAACACCACAGTCTTTGCTACTGTGCTTTGGAATTTGCTTTTCTTTGTGTTTGGTGCCTTCTGACTGCGCTTCCGTCTCCTGGTAGGAGATCTGTCATAGAGATCAGCCGAGCACTTAAAGAGCTGTTCCATGAAGCCAGGGAAAGAGCCTCAAAAGCACTTGGATTTGCTAAAATGTTGAGAAAGGTAAGTTTACATATCTATCAGGCTATTATCTTTTTCCTTGTTTTTCTTTTGTGTTACTTTTCCTAAAGATATTTCTTTGTATCTGTGACCTTAGGACCTGGAAATTGCAGCAGAATTTATCCTCTCAGCCCCAGTTAGAGACCTGCTGGATGTTCTGAAAGCAAAACAGTATGTTAAGGTAAAAACCTGAAGTATACCCTGCTTTGTTCTAAAGTACGCACACTCTTACATAAAGATCCTGATAGTAAATGTTTTAGGCTTTTTTTCCCTATACATTAACCTCAGTTATAGGATTACACCATACTTTCCCAGTGCAATAACTAGGAAAAGAAACTGTTTGATACTTGATTCATTAACTTAAGAATGTAGTTAATTAAGTACTCATTTAGTATATTTAGTTTTACATATTTGTATGTTTTTAAAATAATTTATAAGAAAGTATAATGTTGATCTGAATCGTTTTGTTTTTCTCCCTTGTATTTCCAAAAGCAATTAAAAGTCTGTGGCACCATCTTTGCTCCTCTTTAAATTGTTACAGTTTTTAGCACTTCTGAATCACATACATATGTATGATGTCACTGAAAATTGCATGCCAACCAAAGAATGTGTAAAGTAGGGTATGTGTGGCCTTTAGATCATCATATTGGTGTCCCTCATTAAAATGATCCCTGGGAGGCTTTCTGTGACCCCCGCCTCCAGGCGTATTTTCTCTATTACTGAAAACAGTGCTGAGGTGTTCTGTCACTGGAGAAACCTGGAGGGATCTCCCACAGGTCCCCATTCCCAAGCTGTGCTCTCCTTCAGTCACACTAAATCAAGCTCCTTGAAGTCCTCTTACTGCTCAGATCAACATCTTTCCGTGATCCTCTACCTTAAACTTGCTTGTCTTTTTCTAGTTTGCTTTTTAATAACATATTCTATATGTGCAGTGTTCCTTAATGTGAGATTGGATTTTTTTCTTTATAGGTTCAGATTCCTGGGTTAGAAAACTTGCACGTGTTTGTCCCAGACAGCGTTGCTGAGGAGAAGGGTATCATTCTGCAGTTACTCAATGCTGCTGCAGGAAAGGGCTGTTCCAAAGACCCAGATGATGTGCTCATAGATGCTTTTCTGCTTCTAACTAAGCATGGGGATCGAGCTCGGGACTCAGATGATGGCTGGGGCACGTGGGAGGCACAGACTGTGAAAGTAATGCCCCAGGTGGAGACTGTTGATACTCTGAAAAGTATGCAGGTCAGTCCTACTCCGGGTCTCTTCCAGCTGTATTATTTTCTTAAAATATTGTACTTTTAGGGAAGATGAATTGTTAGCTGCTCACAAATGATTGGTTTAACTGCCTTTCTAATCTCAAGAGTGTCCTTCCCTATAGCATGCCACTGTGAATTGCCATGTAGTTTTCAGCATTAATTTATATTAAAATATTCCTAGTTCTATTAAGTACAGTAAGTTAAATTATACTGAAACATTTGAAGTAAGTCATGTATTTTATTTATACCTTTACTTGGTATAGTCATATAGTTACATCTAGAGACCCATGATCTAAAAGAAATTAACTTAATAAAATTATTATAAGGAATGATCTTACTTATGTAATTTGTAGTTCCAGAAATCCCTTAAGTACTCTGGCTTAGTAATGTATGCAGTTTTCATTTTTATAGTAAAGGCTGACATCTGCCCACCTAACAAGGATCCTGGTCAGTCTATATAACTTGCTAAGATTATATGTTATGTGTGTTATATGTTATATGTTATGTGTGTCAGGCCTAGGAATGGTTAATGTTTACACTCATCTCACGTGCAGCCTCTGTCCCCCATCAGCTATGGGTCTGCTCTTTCTCCTGCATTCCCTGAGTGGATGGTGTGCTTGTTAATCCAGAAATGTAACAGTTAATATAATAGCTTCCTACCCTCCCAGTTAATCACTAGCTGTGGCAAACTGGCACTGTGTGTAGTAATTGATCCCATCCCTACATCTCCACAGCCACTGCCATAGTCAGATACCATCATTCCTTTCCAGAACTATTACAGTTTCTTACCTTTAGTTTCTGTACTTGAAATGTCACATGGCCTACTCCAATTTTATATATATTTATATATATATATGTTTTTTTGGGGTTTTTTGGGGGGGGGGGTTTTTGGTACCACGGATCGAACTCACAACCTTGCACTTGCCAGGCAGGCACTTAAGCCCCTGAGCTAAATCCCCAGCCTACCAATTATATTTTTGGTTGTTTTGGTACTTTGAGAATGATCATTATTACACATAGCTCTGCTTAAATTAGTGCAGTGAATTTATATCTTACAAGAATAAAAATAATATGGTCTTGATCTCTTAATGAGGCCCTTCATCTGGTCCCACTCTTATTCCTGCCTTTTCTGTCTTCACACGTATGTGAACACATACACACACAGTACTAGCAGTTCTAGCCACCTTGGAGGTCTAGACTATTTGAAAGCTGTCATGCCCACAGTCGCACAAACTTCTCCACTATAATGAAGAGCCTCAGTGCCAGTACCCACTGCAGTGTGTTGCTCTCTAGGGGCACCTTGGCTTGCAGATGATTGGTGAGATGGTCTGGTAGCCCTGAGGTTGACATTGTTTCTGGACAGTTTGTTTTGGGTGTGGAACTAGAGTGGGAAAGCAGTCACCGATCTGCTTTTATGCCCTATGTTTGGTTTTCTTCGCAGGTGGACAATCTTTTACTAGTTGTGATGCAATCTGCTCATCTCACAATTCAGAGAAAAGCCTTCCAGCAGTCCATTGAGGAGCTTATGACCCTCCGACAAGAGCAGACATCCAGTCAGCCAGTCATTGCCACAGCTTTGCAGCAGCTCAAGGTACTTCACTGTATCCTGCCCTGGAGCAGAGGTCTTTGCTTGGGGTATTGTGTTATGGAGGAAATGAAGGGTGTCATATGATGTCATTTGAACTTGAACTGTTAAGTTGTATCCCTAAGTACACATTTTTTCCATGTTTAGATAGGGAAGAAAGTTCTGGATCTATGAAACTTTAGAGTTGGAAAGGATAGAAAATTGAGTAATTCTTTAATGTTAATGATCACATAGCTGGTTAGTAACAAAGCTGAGATTGCAATTTAGGGCTCTTCATATTATATGTAGATTTAGTTTCCTCCTTTAGCAATTTCCAGTTTTTCCCACAGCAGTAATGTTTATTTATTCCTTTATTTTATAGATAACTCAGCTGAATTAGCTATGATAGAGAAAACAGTTGTAGATAAACATAAAGGCTTTCAAAGATTTTAGAAGAATATTTTGTAACACTATGTGGGGGTAATTGCCTGATGCATACAATGCATACACAGAAGTGTGTAAGGACAGCTGGGAAGGGAGAAGAATTTGGAGCTGTTGTGATATGGCTTAGAGAGATGTGAAAAGCTTGCATTAGGGTCGGGTTTCTCAAACTTTGAACTATTGATATTTGAGACCAGTAATTTTTGTTGACGGGACATTCGTCTTGTGCCTTGTAGGATGTTTAGCAGTATCTCTGCCTGCTAGCCTCTGGATGCCAGTGGATTCTGCCTTCTCCCAGTTTTGATAAACAAAACTAGATTCAGACATTGCCAGTACTATCTCTGGTGGTTGAGACACAAAATACTGAGGATAGAGCATCTATTCAAAGATCAAGTGTGGTTGTACTTGCCTGTAATCCCAGTGCTCAAGGGGCTGAGGCAAGGAGGATCACCATGAGACCAGCCTGGGCTACATAATGAGTTCAAGGCTAACCTGAACTACATAGCAAGACCTTGTCTGAAACAAACAAACAAACAAACATAATTAATCAAAATTAAAAATAGCGAAGACCAAATTGTAATTAGGCTTTATCATTTTAAATGTACTTTTTCCCATTTTGTGTTCCATCAGATGTTAAAGAATGCCTAATGCAAATAAAAATAAGTTTCTTTTATATTTCATTCTTTTTGATAATTAAAACAAATGTGGCTAGAATGTATTGTAGTGATAAATATCTGTGATGATGAATGAAATGTTCCTTTAAAATGCAGTATCTGTTGTGTAATTTGGTTCATTTTGGATTGATTGTAATTTGGGATTCTTCAGAATGATGCGCTACAGCTATGCAACAGAATAAGTGATGCCATTGACCGAGTGGACCACATGTTCACATCAGAATTTGATGCTGAAGTTGATGAATCTGAGTCTGTCACACTGCAGCAGTACTACCGAGAAGCAATGATTCAGGGCTACAATTTTGGGTTTGAGGTAGGTATAAAAGGAGAGGAAAAATATAGTGTAGCTTGGTATTTGCTTTATAGCTTCCTTACCAGAAGTATTATGAATATTTTATAGCAAATTAATATTATAATTATACTTTAGTGAAATATGCCATTTTACGCTCCTGCTGGATATCAGAAGTGTCTTCTTTTTAAACTATCTTATAGTTGCCCAGTTTTTATGTTGTGTTAATAGCTATGTGCTACATTTTAACACTTTATTTAATGTTTACTATCATAAAACCTCATACTTAATTTAAACTTATGAATAAAACATGAAACTTTGAGACATGATCATTTTTCATACTATTCAGAATATATAGGTTTTAATAGAATTTTGTTTTTAGAAAATGGCACTTTAAACTGACACTATAGTGTGTAAGTATTATTAGGGCTTTCTTAATTTAATATATTTGACATCTTCTTACAGTATCATAAAGAAGTTGTTCGCTTGATGTCTGGAGAGTTTAAACAGAAGATAGGAGATAGATATATAAGCTTTGCCCGGAAATGGATGAATTATGTGCTGACTAAATGTGAAAGTGGTAGAGGTACAAGACCCAGGTAATGACCAAATAACTTGTTTCCTGCATGAGTTGAGTGTGGTTGATAGTATTTTGTTCCTGTGTGTTATATGGGATTTCCAAACAGATAGTAAGAAAAGAGAGCATTCTAAATATTGTAGTGATCAGGGATTTTGTTTTGTTTTGTTTTGTTTTTTAGTGAAAATATGCAAGTAGAAAACCTCACAATCTTAGGAAATTTATTTTTTAAAAAATGAGCCCAGACTGAGCGAGTTACTATTAAGGGAGTTCACATTATTCCTGGGCAAGTCTTTCTGATTGCTAATCTCTGTGGAGTTTTATTTGTTTGTTTGGTTGGTTGGGTTTTTTTTTTTTTTGTTCTTTTTGTTTTGTTGTTTTTTTGAAACAGCATCTTGCTATGCAGTTCAGGCTGGCCTTGAACTCTTTATGTAGCCCATGCTGGCTTCAAACTTATGGTGATCCTCCTGCCTCAACCTCCTGAGTGCTGGGATTACAAGCGTACACCACCACGCTTGGCTTGTTAGTCTCTTTTTTGTCCCTCATATTTAAACCTCTTACTTGTGTAAATAGGAAACAAATGAGTAAAGTTTACCTAGTAGTTAATCATTTTAGAATTTATATGAGGAAAACATAAAACATCTGTGATGTTCACTAGTAACTATGCAGAAATAAATGACGACAGTGCTGATGATCATCATCATCTTGGTTTTTTTAGTACAGGGTGTCACTATATAGTTTAGGCTGGCCTTGAATTTATGGCAGTCCTCCTGCCTCAGCCTCCTGAGTGCTGGGATTATAGATGTGCACAACAGTAAACACAGTTGTTAAGTATTATGACTAAAAAATTAGCTGGATATTCTGTAATTCATATTGGAAGGACATCATCAAGGAATACATAATTCATATTGGAAGGAAATGCCATTTTCATGTTAAAGAAATACAAGTTTGCTACAATAGGACTAACAGTAGGCACATTTTCTTATATATCTTTTCACAATATCTTATATTTTCTTATATAACAGTAGGCACAGTAGGGAACATCTAAGTATAAATGAGCACCCATTTTCTAATATCTTCCATGTTTTCTGTTCTTTTCAAATAAAAGAATTTTTAAAAACCATTTTGTGTTTTCCCCCAAAAGGTCACACTGTAACTGACTTCAACCCAGGCATTTATATAAAACAAGAAAAAAAAATTTATCCTATAAAGTACTATAATTTTCTAACTATAGTATTTTCAATATTGTATAGTGTAGGAGTATTATAGCATTTTCTTGGTTATTTTATAATTCTCAACCATTTTCATTTAACAGGTGGGCAACTCAAGGATTTGATTTTTTACAAGCCATTGAACCTGCCTTTATTTCAGCTCTACCAGAAGATGACTTCTTGGTATGGAATATTTGAAATTTTTTTTTCATTAAAAAATAATCAAGTTGATCATTTCTGTTCCCTGATTATGTGTTTTTAAATAAGTAATAATGATTCTTAAATATTTTATGTAATTATAGTAATGATGATGAAAAGTTAAAGCATGCTTTGTGCCATCGTGAGATCTCTAGTCCTCTTTCGACAACAGTAGTATTCCACTAATTCAGTGTCCAGTTGTTTGTAAACCCTGGCACTTCTAAAATATGAGTTTTTTGTGTTTTATAAACTGTCAGCTTCATTGCTGCTTTTTTGGCAAGTCAATGAAGCCTAAAGACTGTGTCACTTAAATGTCCATCATTTGAGATCATAATGCCAGTATTATTAGTGTTATTACTATTCCAGTAAGTTCCATGAAGTCTAAAAGATAGAAGGTAAATTCATTTCATTTTTATCTCCCCAGTAGTAGATAGGATTTTATGAAAACTGCTTTGCTGGGCTGGGGATTTAGCTCAGCGGCATAAGCGCCTGCCTTGCAAGCACACAGTCGCAAGTTCGATTCCCGGTACCAATTAAAAAAAAAAAAAAAAAGAAAACTCCTTTGCTATGTTTGTCATTTTGTTATGGGAGATTGCTTACTATTGTACTTTTTTTATGAAAATGGAATTTTATGCTACATTTTAAATTGTATATAATTTGTGTTTGTTTACACTGTACATATTTTTAAACTACAGTGAAAGCCTAACATACGCTACTTCAATAATTAAGATTGTACATTTTTTTCTCTTCTGTCTTCCTATTTTCCTTTCATTTCTAGAGTTTACAAGCCTTGATGAATGAATGCATTGGCCATGTCATAGGAAAGCCACACAGTCCTGTTACAGGTTTGTACCTTGGTAAGACCAGCTGTTACAGCATTTCTCCTGGAACATACTGGTTTGGATTGAACAAATCGTCTTTTGATTGCTGCCATTTACACTGGTATAAAAGGTATTTTAAAAATATGCAGAGAAATGATAGTGAAAGTGACAGAAATGAGGTATATATGTGCAAACTCCATGGTAATCTTGTAAAACCAGCTAGAAGTTTAAAATGCGATAAGATATTCCATGATTAAACAGCAAGATTAAACTGTGGGGTTTTCCCCTGCCCATTTTAGCACCACTATTCTACTTTTTCTCTTGAAATCTTTGCTTATGGAGAGGTAAGTGTTTGACAGACATTAGCAGGCACCCCTGCTGCAGGTGGACAAGTAATTTTTCTGTACCTTTTTATCTCTTAAAATGGGGAGGGGACTCATTTTCCCCATAGTTTTTGTAAATACTCATTTTCACACTCCATGTAGTATATTCTGATTGGTTTTACTTTTGAAACAGTCAAGTTATACAACACACATGCAAATATACATTATTTTAGTTAAAGGTTTCTGTTACAGTTAATGTAGTTTTAAAGTATATATTCAAGCTTTAAAAACCAAATGTCAAGGAAAGATAATGTCTGACACCATTGTTGATATACTCTGTATATAAAACAACTTGATTTGTATGTAATGAACTCTCAAAAGTGACAAAGTCAAAGTATATGTAAGGTTCTGGTTTCAGTTACTGGCACTGCCAACAGAAGAAAGAAAAGAGACAAAAGAAAACTTAGAAGCACTATACAATTCAAGTTATACAAGAAATAATTAAGAAATAGTGAATTTATTGATCAACAACTGTTTCTTAAAGGATACCTGTTAGCTACAGAAAATTTAGTATGAAAACACATTTCAATCACTGAGTGTTTTTAACTTTTAAAATTCACTCAGTTCATACAGACTTTCTCCCAAAGCTGTTAGGAAAATGAAAGTTGTTATTTTAAAGCTGTTTGAGCATTTATGTAAAGCTTGTTGTATTGTTACCAAACTTTTGCTTAAGCTTATTATAATAAGTTGATTTTCTTATCTCTTAAAATAATTTTCTAAGAATATATGATTAGCAATTCTGTAAAAATTGCTCTTAAAATATTATATCAGTAATCATTTTTTGTAGAAAAATTACAAAATTTTTTGTAGGAAATGTACACATAGGAAATCTTTCAATGTAGGAAACTTTTACAAAAAACCAAAGATATTCTTATTCCCATAACCCATTGGTAAGCACATGTAACATTTGAGTTAGTGATCTTTGATACGTCTGTCACTCCAAACTGCTTGTGGGACAGTTAATAGTGTTCTTTGTAGGTCGATGTTGCTATTTGTTTCCTCAGCCACTATAGGATAATTGGATTGAACTTAGTGTCAGATTGCATGACAGCAAGGGAGCTGGGGCTGCTCACTGAACATCATTGTGTCTCCCCTGTAAAGTGGGATGCTAATGAAGAGTAAATTAGATAATAACATTTTGTAAACTCTACTGTCCCATACACAATAGGGATCATATTTTGATTTTACATTCTCTTCTTAAAAGAGAATTGTGTTGTTGCTTCCCTCTTCTGCTCTAAACACTTCTAATAACAGCCTGGTATATAACCTTCCATGTTTTCTGTTTATCCACATAACAAACACATCCTATCCTACCTTTCTCCATGCTCTATAACCCTATAAGCATATATAAGGTAGTTTTTCTGCCATTTACTGTGGAAAAATTGGGTTGCATGGGTTGTTAATCTTTTAATCTGACAGTTGTACAAATTTTCCATATCAACAGGTGTAGATCTGCTTAATTTTTTATAGTGGGTACATTGTGGCCATCATTGATGTACTATAATTCTTTCTACCACTGTATGGGCTTTTGTTTGTTGTCATGGCTATGAAAAACATCTTTTTTTTTTTTTTTTGGTGGTACTGGGGATTCAACTCATGACGTTGCACTTGCCAGGTGCTTATGCCATTGAGCTAAATCCCCAGCCCTGAAAAACATCTCTTTTAATAAATGTTCAACTATAGTGAAATCCGAATGTCTGTTTTGCTTGTTGGCCATTTGGATTTCTTTTTCCCCAGTGAAATATCTGTTTTGCAACATTAAACACACATACTCTTAAAATGTGTTGTTTCATAAAGAGTATTAAATTTGAGTGTGTTCATTTTTGTTAATAGAATATCTTTATACTTCCATGGGAAATTTTTGTAAACTTTTATTTTTTTGTCTTTTTGAGACAGGATTTCACTATGCAATTTAGGCTGGACCTGAACTCATTCTGTAGCCCAGGCTGGCCTTCAACTCACAGCAGTCCTCCTGCCTCAGTATCTTGAGTGCTGGGATTACAGGCATGCACCACCATGCCTGGCCCTGTGATAATTTTTGACTGGTTCCAAGTATCTTTGCTGAATCAGTGATGTTGTTATCCTCATCAAATCATTTTGTTCTCTTTCTTTTTACTATTTACTTAAGAAGATGCACCAGAGACACAGATTTCCTGATTTGTTGTTACTAGTTGCTTGGTTTTTGCTTTGCAAGTTTTACAAGGCAACTTCAGATCTTTCTAATTTCAGTAGTTCTGTGTCTCTTGTGTAATGTTATTAAAAGGAAGCAAACCCACGAAGAAAGAAAATTTCCATTTACAATACAATATTTGTGAATTAAAATTATTGTGTGCAAGAAAATACAGCATAAAAAAATTAAAAACATAAGGAAGGTTAAGCCAGATAGTTATAAGTAAGAGAAAAACATGTTAGAACTGGACAAAGCATAACACTTGTCCATTATTATTTATAGTTACTTAGGAAGAAAGTGAAATTTTTAGCACTAGGTAAGATCACTGGTGTTAAATTTCATTTAAGATTTTATCTGTATTACCCTTTGGCTAGACTATTTAAAAGAAGAAAAGAAGAAAACATATTCTGGCAGGAGGGGGAACATGCAGTTAAATATATGCTCTATCACCTGGTCTGGCTTAAAGAAATTGAATAGAATTGCGTGTGTGAGAAAAATGACCCCAACACAGAACCTATTGAAATGGCTACAATATCAAAATCTCTAAAATGGGTTCAGTCATTTGTTTAGCATACATTGTGTATAGTTCACTACAGGTTTTAAAAAATGTTTTAGGTGGACAAAACTCTGAATATGTAATAAAGCTTTATTAACTATTAAAAATTGACATTTTTCATAATATTTGTACATTTGATTAAATTTTCTACTTGGTTATTTTGGTCACTGGCAAGATCAAGTGACTTTCAGGTAACATTTAATGATAGTTTTCTGTTGACCACTTTAACAAGTTGCGTTTGTTGCCATTTTTACTGGCAGCCATTCATCGGAACAGCCCCCGTCCTGTGAAGGTACCTCGATGCCATAGTGACCCTCCTAACCCACATCTAATTATTCCAACTCCAGAGGGATTCAGGTATTTGGTGTTCCTCCCATCATTTGGATAATGGATTCTTCTCTGTTATGCTTGCTAATGCTCTCGAAACAACTGACTGTTTGCTCTAGAGCTAAATGGTTTTTTTCTGTTCTCTTGTTCATATGCCTTTAAAAACTCTTATCTGCATTATCTTGAAGACTTAACACAATGCTTTGGTTGCAAAATAAAAAAGGCATGCAGATTTAAAACAAAACTACCTTTTGAGATAACTCAGCTTTTCATAACTTTAAACTACTAAATGCTTTCTGGCTTTGAAATAGTTCTTTCCTTTCTTTGAAAAATTACTATAGGAAAATAGATTTATATGTGCATAGCACAGTAAACATTTGGAAAATAATGCTGAGTATCTCTTTAAAAATGGAGAGAGTTGGGATGACCTTTCCATTCCTAACTTAGTAATGTAACACTGAAGTAAGTTCAAAAACGAGTATATTCACAGTGATTTCCATGAATGTGGTGGCATTTCTGCTTCTTGAGAAGTGAGCATCCTCTCTCCCCTGTGAAATCACTTGTAAAAGTTAATTTTATCTGACAGGGTTAGTTTGATAGGAACCACAATTGTTTTTTAAAAAACCTTTGAAATTAGGTTTTTTTGGGTCATGTCTAGGCTAGACCTGCATTTCAGAGTATATTTTATTTTTACATATTTTCACTTCCTTGCCATGTTTTATTTTTAACTGAAAACCATTTGTGAGTCCATACCCTTTTCTCACTAGTGTTGCTGAAGCTCTTCTTCTTGTCTTAGCACTCGGAGCGTGCCTTCGGACACGCGGAGCCACGGCAGCCCTGCTGCTGCTACTGCTGCTGCTGCCGCTACCACCGCCTCCGCCACCACTGGTCGCCCTGGCCCTTTTGGTGGTGACGCTGTGCCGCCCAAACCTATCAGCACTGCCCCTGATACCAGGTAGTCTCCCTTCACCAGTGTCATGACTCCTTGCCACCCCTCCAGCACCTCCACTGGGACCTTAGCTTTAGGACGTGTTACAGGGGAGAACTGGGCTTCTTGTGAGTGATGCTGAGGGGCTCTCTAGGGTTTCCCAGCCTCCAGGCTCTGTCACCAGGCAGCACAATTACTTGTCTGGTGTTAGTATTTTTTCAGATTCAGTATTAGCTAGAATGATCAGAGACTCTGCCGGTAGTAGTAGCTCTGTGGAGAGAGTATTAGAGGAAAGAACCTAGAGTACAATAAAAGAGGTTGTGACACTGAACCAGAGATAGTGTCCTATTAATGTTAGGTGATGATTGTTGTTTTAGAAGGATCAGTTCTCTAACCTGATTTCCAAAAAACTGGATTAGAAGTAGTTATGTTAAAGTATAAAGATAAATTCACAGGGTTTGTATATCATTTGAAAATAGATCATTACTAAAGAGAACTGTGAGACATTTGATAAGCTCCAGAAAATTTAAGTCTCATGCAGAAAGAAAGCCTTTTGTAAAGAGAGACTTGGAGTTTTTTGCATTCTATTTATCTTTTACCCAGAGGACTTTTATCAAGTTCACATTTACTTAATGGAGAAAGAATCTTTGGTCTCTTGTAATTCTTCTCTGTATTTGAGTAGGTCAGTAATCTCATCTTCCAAAAAGGACGTATGAAAATATTTGGATTGCGTGTGCTTTGCTCACAAAAGATGAAATCATGACACAACTCAATGTTCTGTTTAGCTCATAGGAAAAATATTAGTGTAACAGTTGATGGGCAGGTTATTTATGGCTTTATAGGTTAAAAGACTAAAATGTTGTTAGATTTATTTTAATAACAGCTAAAATCTCTATAAACATTTTATTATTTTTACTCATAAAACATTTCTTTCAGTGTTAAATATCTATAAACTAAAAAGTATTGAAGTATTTCATCGCTTATGTGGTTACCTATAAAAAAATTAACATTGAACCAGATTCCCATTTACGCTCTTTGTTTTGTTTAGGGAATTAGTTCATGTTTAGTGAATTATTTTCACATAGGTTCCCATATCCCTGTGAAAAGACTGAGACTGTTTTTTTTTTTTTTTTTTTTTATAAATGTGGTCATAGTCAAGGGAAATAAATCAACCGCAAGCACAAAGTAGTTGAAAGCATTAGCTAGACTATGGTGCCCAGTCTCACACCTGCTGCAGCCACCTTCATGAGGTCATCCAGAAATGGAAAGACTGTGAGTTAAAGTGTTTAAAATATAGTATCAGAGCTGAACACCTATATGGCGTTTGCACACATTCAG
Organism: Hydrochoerus hydrochaeris; assembly: GCA_004027455.1. Lineage (NCBI taxonomy): Eukaryota > Metazoa > Chordata > Mammalia > Rodentia > Hydrochaeridae > Hydrochoerus > Hydrochoerus hydrochaeris. The sequence continues at coordinate 448,484 of PVLA01000753.1, forward strand.
TCTTAGGCTTTGCATAAGTGGTTTCCCAGCATGTTATGAATAGCATTTCTTAAGTATTTGTCAAACATCTGTACATACCTGGACAGTCCTTGATGGCTATGCATTTTAGTAGCATCATAGTCTGCCGTATCAAAATCTATTGTTTTGCAAAAGAATAAAGTTTATATGACATTATATATATATGACTGTGGGTAGAGAAGAACAGAGTCACACAAAGATGTCCTAGGGCAGTGGTGATGAACCTTTTAGAGCTTTCAGTGATACGAACAAGCCTGCTGTGGCACCTGCAGTATGTTTGCCATCACTGTTCTAGGCTAGGGTGGTTGTGAGACTCCCCCTGCACTCCACCCTTCTACTTAGGGGCTCACATTCACAGTGAGCCAAGGGAGTGGGCCACATGAGTTCACTGCTGCTGAAGTTTACTGTGCATATCCCAGAGCATAAGTCTCATCATGGCTGTGGGCTTGCTAGCCAGTGTGCCTCAGGGAGAAGAGCAATGTGAGGGACTTCTGGTGTCAGTCCACAGCGTGGAGCCTTTGACTATCTTAGAGCTACAGTATTAATACAATACAGCATTAACTGGTTCAATTTTATTTGACCTAGGAAATACCTATTCTTGGCTTCAATCCTCTTCTCTGTGTTTATAAAACATTTTTGTATTGTGGACTTGCTAGAGCTAGCAACTGATAGCACAAGAGCTCAATTGGTTAACTTTCAGGTATGTTACAGGTTACCACTGAAATCTGCAAACCCTAGACCTACCTCCCATCCCTCACGTCCCACCTTACAGCTAAATGTTAAACATCCACAAATGTACCACTTTGTGTAAGCATGGGTTCTTGCCTTTTACCCTAGCAAAAATCTGAAGAACATAGAAATGTTTACCTGTAGGAAATCAGGAAATAGAAATATGAGTAACTTCTTCATGATCTCACAGCCTTTGGCATTGCTTATACTTCTTTGCTTCAACATCAGTGATTTTTTTTACCTTCTAAGAGGACCAAAAATGTTACCCTTTCTTCCGACTTACCAAGTTCTGTACAAGGTTTGAGTGTTTAGAGATATGTAAAAATAGTGCATATTTCATAATTTGTGCAGTACAATATATTGTATTGCCTTCAGCCTAATAAAAAAGTTTTATTGCCTTCAGTTTAATAAAAAAGAGCATAAATGCTACCATACTTCATTTGCTAAAAATGCACCCAGCAACTTTTTAATAAGTTAATGCTGTTTTAAAGTTGTGGATTATTAGAATTTCAGTTTAACACTCCCTCTTACTTAATTCTCATTTTTACTTGTGGGTTCATCTGGTGGCTGAACATTTAACTTTATTCTGGAAAAACAGCTAATTAACTCTGTTCTTTAATATTTTAAGCTTCCTGCTCTTTTTTTACTTTTGCTTGGCTACTGCTTGAGAAATCATTAGATACTCCCTTCCTTTTCTTAGCCAGAGATTTGGAATCTGTTGGAACTATGTAATGATTTTAGTACTTTAAGTATAAGTAAGTACTTAAATATATCTCAGTAGTAACCTTAAATATTGGGCACATTTGGCTAATGCATTTTTACCTACCCTGAGCTTAAATTGTGGAGCTTTCTATGCATGTCAGTCATACTTAAGTAAATAGGGTTTATTTTTATTTCTATTGTTTATGTAAAATAAGGTGTAGTACTCTGCAAGCAGGTGTCATGGGGCTACCATACTGGGTGTGGAGGGATGATAATGGAAAACTTTCTAATGGCCTCCTCAGTGGCACCACTTTTTAGTGACTGTTCTTGTGGGGTTGTCCTGTGCATTGTCCACTGCTCACTAATGCCATTTATGCCCCGCTAATCATTACAGTCCAAAGTATCTGCACGCATAGCCACTGTCCCTGGGTGGCAGCACTGTCTCCAGTTGAGTATCAGGGCTCTAAAAGAATCTCATGAATCTTTCATTTTGAGTTTCATTGAACTGACAGTTCAATTGTTAAAAATGTTAAAACAGGGGTTCCAGTGTTCCTGAAAATGACCGGTTGGCATCTATAGCTGCTGAATTGCAGTTTAGATCTCTGAGTCGTCACTCAAGCCCCACGGAAGAGCGAGACGGTGAGTGTTTAATAAGAAAGAAGGGATAGAAGCAAACTTCTCGGTTTTTAAATAGATGCCTTTTAACTGCCTGCATATTTTAGATTTCCTTTTGTTCCTTTTTTTAAATTCCTGGTATTTTAATTGTTGAATACTCTTATTCATTTTGAGACAGCAGAAGTAATACTGTGTGTGTTGGTCATACACTGATGTTATGTTATGATACAGCCCCTATTGTCTGCTGGGGAACCCTGTCCTTGTTTTAGTTGTAACAAGGTGGAGACTCCTGAAACCAGCCTCTTCAGTGAAGTTGAACGCAGTGTCTGCTCAGCATTCAGTTATCTGTTACTTCTGGAAAGTTTTACTATACTAATAAAAACCCTGTAATCTCTTAGTTTGCCCAATTTTATAGAAACACACACACACATTAGGAAGGAATCACTAGAAAGAAGAGGTTGATGGTAACTATTACCATTCATTGTTTCAGTTTTGCTCTCAGGCATATTTTTTCCATAAATCTTAATTCATGTGAACAAACACTTTCTGCAGAGCCATCATATCCCAGGGGTGATACAAGTGGATCAACACGGAGAAGTTGGGAACTTCGGACACTTATTAGCCAAACCAAAGGTAAGAAAAGACATTAAACTGAAAAATCTTTAATCAGAACATGAGCAGTTTCAGTTAAAATTTGCTTTAGCTTTTAAATTAGTAGACCTTTTGCATTAATATTTTGGGATCTCATTTATACCTCAAACATCAGTTCCTATCATAGTATGTTTGTGGACATTTGCTATTTTTCTAACAGAAATTGTTCCACTGATAAATTTCTAAGAAGCTGGGTGTAATTCTTTAATAAATGTTTGTGAAATAAGTAAACATTTTTTAGGTAAGTAGAAGGAAAGAACATGTTACACATGTTGATCAATGAATACTAACTGAAGAATGAATATAGAATACCATCAGGTATTTTTTGTCACAATAATCTTGAGCAATGGGCAAAACAAATTTTACTCTTTTCTTAAATAATAACAGAGGTTCTAAAAGGTCAAATAATTGGCTAAGATAGAAAATGACAGGGCTGGGACTGGAGCATGCTTCTCTCTTCACGTCCATAGCTTTCTCCTCCATAGTACTCCTTTGAACTTTGTGTCACAATTGGAAGAGGATTTGTTCCCCAAGGCCCAGAGCGCTCGGGAGGAAGAGGCCTGGTGACAGGAGGATGGTCCCTTGGCTGGACTCGTGGGTGTGGCTATAAATGCAGGTGAAATTGGAGGAGTAGAAGGATATTCTGATCATAGATATCCTCAGTGATCTAAACCCTTACACAGAAGTAATATGTATCTCAGAAGGCTCTTAAGTGGCTAGGTGTTTGGTTAGTGGAAGGATGGGGGTTAGAAAGACACTGTAAAGGGAGGTTATCCTGTTTGTCTGAATAGAGCATCTTGGGGGAACATAATACCAGTCCAGTGATTCAGTGTAAATAATAGGTACTGGTCTAAGGGAAGGTCTAAAAAAGAAATGATAGCTAGAAATAGCTTTGTTGCAACAGTAGACAGGCCTGGTGGTAGATTAGGTGTGTGTTGAGGGTTCAAGTGGGAGACGCTTCTTGGACTTGATCTTGTGAAGAGGAGATGGACTTTCTATGGCTCACTTGCGATGCTAGTTTCTCTAGATACTAGGTCTTTGCCTTGCTTATTGAAGCAGATACTCTGGAACCACTGGAAGTGTTCCTCTTGAGGGAGTTAGCTCACGCCGACATATTAAAGACTGAGAAGTCTTGAGAAAGGTTTATGCTTAACAAAACAAAAATAGTTTTTCCCAGAAATACTTGACAACAGAGTCTACAGCCTCACAGCTGTGAAAAGCTTGTCCTAGGAGGGACACACATACTGTGTCATATATTAAGGTAAAGGAAACAAACTAGGACCTGAGTGTTAAAATGATTGTAGTTTTAAAAAAAACTGAAACATAATTTCACTTCAGATTAATCTTGCAGTCATTCAGATTTTCGGAGATTTCTTTGCTAGAAAAGCTCTTAGGTAGTTCTTTAGGGTGTGGTATGAAAAAATGCAGTCACAGAAATGTGTGTAAACCAGTGGTTTCAAGTTAATGAGTCATGACCCATTAGTGGATGGTAAAATTTTAGTATGAGTGATCAGCTATTAACAAGGATAGGATGGAATCAGAATTAGATATACAAAGGGGAGTAATGTCTCACAAAACTCATTTTAGATATATTGCTCTATATGTCAAAGGTATCTCTTTCAGTCATGGTAAAATAAGTTGGAGAAATAGTGATATAGACACTGGTAGGAACATAAGGGATAATAACAGTAACTAATGTATTTTGAGTCTCCCCATGTTCCAAGCACCAGGCTAAGTGCTTTATGTGCATTATTTCATTAAATCATTACAATTAGCCTGAATTGTGTTACCAGCTTCATTTCACAGACTGAAGAAGTCAACTAATAGACTAGGTATTCAATGTATGAAGTCAGTCAATTTCCCCATCAGCAGGCACTTAGAAAGTAATTACTCCAGGCATTCTGATGCTGGAGTCTTGCTTTGACCTCTTTCATGAGAAGACAACTTCATTCCCTTTCATGAGAAGTGCTTATTCCACCTGAGTCCTGTGAGCTTTCCTTAGTGGTTGCTGTGGTAAGAAGATATTTTAGGAAGAGGAGAAAGTATGAGCAGTATTATGGGTGAGACAGTTTGGTGTGTTCCCTAAATCATCCAGTCTGACCAGTATGGAGCATGTGGTAGCAGAATACAAGAGGAGTAGCAAAACAAAACAAAACCAAAAAAGAAAATCTGGGTCCAAATTCTTCTTGACTCAAACCCCAAATAAGAATTTGGATTGTTGATTCATAAGCAGTGGAGAGCGCAAATAAATCCAGGAAAGTAACATGTTAAGATTTCTTGTGTGTTAAGATAATGCTGACCAGCAAGAGAGCTGGCAAGAGCAGAAAGTAGAAGCCATAGAAGTTGCTATGGTGGCTCAGCCATAGGCCTGAGGCACAGATAGGGATTGGGGATTAGCTGCCAAGCTTGGGGTTTATGTAAACTCTGTGATGGGGTATTTACTGGAATTAGTGGAAGAACTCTTAATTCACCTGCTGTTGATCTGAGTAGACAATGGTAAGCCTTGCTGTAATGGAGTGCATGTGTATACTGCTCTGTCCTCATTGTTACTTGTTGGTAACAGTGTCTCTCACTGATGAGTTTGAGGGTCTCTCTGCAGATACTACTTCTAAACAAGGACCCATAGAAGCTATTCAGAAGTCAGTCCGATTGTTTGAAGAAAAGAGATACCGAGAAATGAGGAGAAAAAATATCATTGGTCAAGTTTGTGATACACCTAAGTCCTATGATAATGTCATGCATGTTGGCTTGAGGAAAGTGACCTTCAAATGGCAAAGAGGAAACAAAATTGGTAAGGAAACTAAGAACCATGGCATGAAAGCAGGTGATGTTAGAAAAAGTACTGTCTGTGCTTCTATAGGTTAAATCTTTATAGTTTATCCTCTTCTTATAGATACAGCAACTATACATGATATCAGAGATCTTTCCCTTGCTTAATAGCTTAAGTGTGGGCTAAGAACAGTAAACATGAGATTTGAAGAAAGATTTTTACAAGTGCATTTAATCAAATAGTTTTGCTCAATAATTTCAGAAGTTTCTATTGGAGAACTACTGAAATTTTACCCATTTGTTTTCTTCTATACAAGACTATTATTTAGACAGAGAATGGATGCAAATTAGGATAGTACAATCTTTTTTTCTTAAATGCTGTCTGATTAATTTCCAGCTAAATTCTGTAAAATAATTAGTGGTAGATTACATGATGTCTCAGATTGTTCTTTACTTAAATACATTAATTGTTTAAGAATTTGGATCTAAGAGGACAAATAGAAGGGAACAGGGACCCTGGATATCAGGAAACTAGAACTTCCCCAAGATCTAGTCTGTAGGACAGAAGACCCTGAGAACAATCAAGTACTTTACACCTGTTTATCTTTATTCTTAATCTTGTTTAGCTCTTCTTCCCATTGCCTGAATCTCCCAGAAGGGGTGTTAGGAGATTGTATGTCCCTTCACTCCTGGTCCTATAGTAGTGAGGTAGTTGGGGTCCAGATGCAATCCTGCTGCCTTCTGCCTCTGTCCAGACCTTCTCAAGAAGCATAAAGGATCAAAATGCACCCAAGACTACTCATCATTCATCCTCATGCTCTTCTGGGAGTTTTTCTACTCACAATGTTTACAGATAAAGACATATTGACAAAATTATCTGAGACTTCAGTTACTATAGAACATTTAGAACTATTTTGGGTTTTGCAGTGGTAAACTGTAAACACACTGACAGATAACATAAGTACCCAGAATGAATATATTATTGTAAGTTTCAATGATTTAACCTATCTGAGCTGACTGGAAAAGTGGCCTATTGGTGTTGTTCACAGGAGAAGGACAATATGGGAAGGTCTACACCTGCATCAGTGTTGACACAGGAGAGCTGATGGCCATGAAGGAGGTGAGTTAGTTGGCTGGTTAGACCTTTGTAGCATATGATTTCAGGTGACAGAGATTGGGAATAATAATGATACACACTGCTGGCTGAAGTACTATCCAGCTCTAAGTCCTACATTCTGCAATTTAGACAGTCAGGACCAATCAACAGTGCTTGAGATAACACTATAAAGTGAAGATATTGACAGTTGCAGTGAGGAGTGTGAAAGCAGGAACACAAGCCCAGCTCAGCATCAGTATGAGAGATCTTGCTACAGTGGAAGGTAGCACTTTGTGGTAAACTGTACAGGTGATCAGTGTTCCCGTAGCTACTAGTAGGTTGAGTGGAGGAGGGAAACCTCAGGAATGGCTTGAGCGAAGGGAACCAGACTCAGTACTGCTGGAGAACTATTTGGTCTGGCTTCAAAGGGAGACCCAACTGAGAGTGAGATGTTTCCGACTCGCAGGGTTCCCAGCCTCTTTGCCCCTTTCTGCACATTGGCAGTGTTTATCATTTTTCTCCACCCAAGCTCTTACCCTTCTGCCTTTATATCATTATTCCAATTTGGTCATAAATGTCTTTCTTTTCTTTCTCTTTTTTATTTTCATTTATATGCTTACTTTGATTTTTTTTTTTTTTTCCAGAGAGTGGTCCCACTGTATAGTCCAGGCTGGGTTTGACCTCACTATGTAGTCTAGGCTGGCCTCAAACGTGTGATCTTCCTGCCTAAGTGGCTTATATGGTGGGATTACAGGCATGCACCTCAATGCCTAGCTTTCTTTTTAATTTTAGTTGACATATCATAATTTTATATATTTATGGGATGCAGTATGACAGTGGTGACCAACCTGTAGCACATGTTACTGTGTTTTTAAGAAAGAAGACACTAATTTCTGAGTTCTTTGTTTTTTTTTTTTTCTTAAACTAAAATCGCAGTATTCAGGTTTAATTGCAGCACTGGCACTTGGGTTGCAGTTTGGGCATTTAATCTCTAAATGGTTAGCCATCACTGCAATATGATGTTTTGATATATGGCAATAGTGCAGTGATCTATCCAGCTAATTAACATATTCATCACCTCACTTCTCATAATTTGAAATGTACTCTTAGCAATTTTGAGATACATACATTGTTACGAACTGTAGTCACCTCTTTAGCAACATGGATGAACCTAGATAACTGCTAAAGTGAAATAGTAAGATAAGCACAAAAGCACAGATACTACGTGGTCTTACAGGTGGAATCTAAAATAGGCTGTAAACTTTTTAAGTACAGAATCACAATTTAACCTTCTATATTGCCTAGAACTAAGGCACAATGATTGCTTACTTAATGTTTAATGTTTTTGGTGGTTTAGGTTGCAGTTGGCAGTGATCTTATTAGCTATTACATCAGCAGATACTCAAAACAAGGATGCTTAGTTCACTTGGAACAGTAAAAGAAAGTTTGGAAGTAAAGTTGTGGTCAGATTGACCACAGTCATGGCCTGCACAATGAAAATGTTAGTAGATGGCTTTACAAATCTTTACTATTTAGGATGCTTGTTTCCAGTTTGACTGTTGGAAACAATTTTTCTTTTACAGATTCGATTTCAGCCTAATGACCATAAAACTATCAAGGAAACTGCAGATGAATTGAAAATATTTGAAGGCATCAAACATTCCAATCTGGTTCGGTATTTTGGTGTGGAACTGCATAGAGTAAGCTGACTTTAATCACACTGTTTTGTGTGAGGAATCAGTAAGGGTAAAAAATGGAGTCCTGTTCTACATCACAGGTCTTCTCATTTCAGAGCACAGTAACTTTGCCTAATTATCAGGAAATCTCCATGAGTTACATCATTTCTGCCTTCTCTCTGAAACTAGAGGAGTTCTTCCTAAAATGTAAGTTGTAGACTGTAGTCATTAACCTGACATTATAAAGCACTGAAACCCATCCTGCCAGTCTGAAGAGTATTCTAAAGTGTCTCTTCCCCCACTTCTGGTGACTTTTTCCTTTTACAGTATACCATTAAGTGATACTGGTTTTCTCTTCTATGTTTTTAAGGAACCATTGTGAAATAAGAGACAATTAAAATCTCAAATTCATTTTCCCCGCTGTGTTTAGCAATAAACATGTCGAGGAAAAGACAATGACTTGTGGAGCATCTTGGTAGAGAGCCGGAGCTTCCAGGGGGAGTTGGGTGTTGATTACTTCTAATGTTTTCACAATATGTTTGTGTTTGGAAAGGATGTGTTTCAGTACTTAATAATATATTTATAGGGAAGCCCTGTTGGTCCCTGTCTGAGATTATATGGCAGACTTAACCTCTGAGGGTGATAGAAGTTCATCCCCTGTGATTTGGAGGAGACATTCTTACCCTGACGAGCTGTATAATTCCAGACAGGGTGTAGGCAGCCACCTCTGCAGAAGAGCTAGGCACGCCTGCTACACACACATTTAGTGCTCAGGACGGCTAGCGTAGTGAACCACTAGAAAGAAGATTGATTCCTCGGGGGCGTGGCCTATGAAGTTTTCCAGAGCTTTCACGTTGTATCCATGTAAAGAAAAGCACAAACACAGGGTTGTGTTTTATTCCTCCCCCAGGAAGAAATGTACATCTTCATGGAGTACTGTGACGAGGGCACATTAGAAGAGGTGTCAAGGCTGGGGCTTCAGGAACACGTCATTAGGCTATATTCCAAGCAAATCACCACTGCTATCAATGTCCTCCATGAGCATGGCATAGTTCACCGTGACATTAAAGGTAATCCTGTATGTGTTTGGTTGCCATTGGCAGACTAGCCTGGTGTTCCACACATAGGTGCTTTGTAGATACTCATTTCCTCTGCTATCTACTATTTCTTCAGATAGATAGACATTTCTTTAATTATGCTTCTAATGAACACAACATTAAAAAATAATGTTGAGTCTGGATGTGTTAGTGCACACCAGTAATCTCAGCACTTGGGAAGCTGAGGCTGGAAGATCGCCTCAAGTATGAGGCGAGCCTGGGCTACATAGTGAGTTCCAACCTGAACTGCATAGTGAGATGCTATCTCAAACCAAAACGAAAAAAATTGTTGAACCTTATCTTCCATTCATGAGTAGGAAAATCTGCTCTATCTTTTCTATTCAACATTACTTTGAGAGAAATCTGGTTTTTTTTAGAAGCAAAGTCTGCCATTTTATAAGCTGGTTTGACATAACCTCTGTACTTAATAGATATTTGTGATCAAAGCAAATTTTTCTGTGTCAAGATCCTTTGAGTTTGGATATGAGTGTTACCAATATGTTAAGGGACAGCAAATCAAAAATGTTTGTATAATTCAGAATTTGTAGCTATATCTTTAGAGATAAGAATAGGATTTATTTACACCACCCTTCAAATGAGAATTCTGCTAAAGGTTAATTTGGTTATGTTGATTGATGAAAAGTGCTTTTCTCTTCTGGCTTGAGGGGAATGGCTGTGTTTTCATCCCAGGACTGTCACTGTGACATTTGCCTTAACTATGCCATGCTCTTCTCTTTGTTTCGAGGAGGCTTGCAGAGTTAAAGCAGGAGAGTATTTTGTCCCTCTGACTGTAAAGTATTCTATCATAGAGTCTGAGTGTGGTTGTCCTAAACACATTTACTCAAGAGTCGGACTGACTTCTGATCAAGGACTAGACCCAGTCTGGTGGGCTATTCTGGTTACACCAGAATCTGCTTTACTCTGGGTATAAGAATTGCTTTTCCTTTGTAATGTGGTTCAACCCTGAGTCACCCAGTATGTGCTGGGACTGTTGGCTGCCCGCCTCTCTACCACATATGTGGCCTTGCTGTCTGGAGTCATTCTGGGCACTGACTTAATTGGCTCTTGAGCAAGCTTACGCATTTCCCATTTCCATGTTGTGCATGGTCACGAAATGGTTACATTCCCTGCTGAGAATAGTTCCTGAACTATTCCTGTGCAAGAGACCATGAATTCTGCAAGGGCTTGGATGTTGAGGGTGAAATGTTAGACGTTAGCTTATTGTGTGGCTGTTGTCCAACTTGAGTGGCTTCACATTGCTTTTTGAAGTGAATAGTGTAAGGCAGGAACCAAAGATGTGTGACTTGGAGTAAGCATATCTTGTAGTCAATAGCAAAAGCCCAAGCTTCCTTGAAAACTGAACAATAAACTCAAATTCTAACTAGAGTAAAAGTTAGATATATAGGTTGTTTGTAGAAATACAGAAACATTATAAAACATTGTTTGCAGTTATAGTCTACAGTAAATCCAGAGGCAAACTCAGCTGTGACTATAGAACCACTGTGTGTTTGCCTGTTCTTTTCTGAGCATCACTTAGCACAGAAACAGCTATTGCATATAACTCTGAGGTTGAGAGACTGCTACAAGCATTTGTATTTTGTGTATAATTTCTCTTTAAGTACATCTGTGAGTTTTTAGTGTCAGAATTTATGCATGCACTTTAGTTTTTTTTTTTTGGTCAGACTTATTACTCTGCTGTTAAATTTTACTGTTTTGAATTATTGACATTTGTGAATAAAGTTCATAAGTCTTTCTATAATTGAACATTCATAAGTAAAGTTTCAAAAACCTTTATAGTATTTAGTTTATGAATAGTTTTCAATAGTTAGGCCACCACGTAAACATTAAAAGGACTCATTTAGAAGCTGCTTAGTGAGTGCTTATTTCTTTTTAGGTGCCAACATCTTCCTTACCTCATCTGGACTAATCAAGCTGGGAGATTTCGGATGCTCGGTAAAGCTTAAAAACAATGCACAGACCATGCCTGGTGAAGTCAACAGCACACTGGGGACAGCAGGTAGGGGCCCACTGGGGAGGTCTCTGGATGCTCTTAGGTTAGGGCACGTGGCCCCTTCACCCTTCTGTGCCAACCTAGACCTGCAGAGTAGTATGAGGTTCATGGTCGTGAGGACTGCTCCTCCACTTAGGAAGCCTCCTGCTGAGTTTCATTGTCCAGTTGGTGAATTTACTACTTCTTGAAAGTTACAGACAGGAAGAAAGCTTTTTTCCCTTCCCAGAGAGACTCTTGTTCTTTGCATTGGTATTGTGAAATTGTTCTAGTTAAAATAACATTATGGTTAAACAGTAATTATTTGTTTTGAATATTTAGTGTCATAAAACTTTTCATACTCTGTAAATCAAATTTCTATTTCATTATGAATGTAATTTATTTGAATATTTACATATTCAAACATTGTGTTTTAAAAGGCAATTCTGTCTCTAAAAAGTCCCCTTCAACAAATTATTTTACATACCTAGTTTCAGATAATTTGGAGAAAGAATATTATATTAACTTATTGCTTCATGTTATTAATACATAATGCTGTATTTATAGCCTGTTATTATCACTTTATCTGTGACTTTTAAAGCATACATGGCACCTGAAGTCATTACCCGCGCTAAAGGAGAAGGTCACGGACGTGCTGCAGACATCTGGAGTCTGGGATGTGTTGTCATAGAGATGGTGACTGGTAAGGTAAGCAGAGCCCACACCTGGAAGAGGAACGTTAGGAGGGCACTATACATTGACAAAGCAGAAATTGTGGTTTTATTATTCATAATGAATTATCTGGGCACATATTCTGCTAGAGAACATGTTTAGAGATTAAAATGTGACCCAACAAAACATATGAGATTATGAGACACAACAAACTAAGAAACAAGTATTTGTAAAATATATGCTATGCCTTATGAATGAATTTAAAGAGACAAACCTCAAATTAGAGGTAGGAGACACAATCAGTTACAAAAAGAAACATGAAATGGAAAGCCTGTGCCTGCACAATTTGTATATGAATGCTTGTAACAACTTTATTCATAAATATCAGAACTTAGAAGCAACCAGGATATCTTTCAATGGATAAATGAACGAATATGTCAAATTCATACAATGTAATAAGTTCAATGATACAAATAAATATGCTGAAATCCTTAGAAAGACATAGAAGCACCTTAAATATATCTGGCCAAATGATCAACCCAAAAAGGCTGAGTTCAGTATGGTTCCATCTATATAGCATTCTGTAAGAGGCAAAACTGTAAAAATAGTGTAAAGACCAGAGGAAGGAGGGATAACTAGCTAGAGCACAGGAATTTTTGAGGTGTTGAAACCTTTTTAGGAAGGTGATGCTAGATGCCTGTTATTACAAATAAGTCCACACTTGGAGATTGTATAACACAGTAAATCCTAATGTAAACTGTGGACTTTGATTAACAGTAATGTATTGACATTGGTTCATCAGTGTAGTAAAGGGACCACACCATTGCAAGCTGTGGATAACCCCATGCTTTCTAGTTCAGTTTTCTAAAAAACTAATTAGCCCTGTTAATATAAAAAAGAAACATGAAAGGATCAGCCTCACTAGTAATTGGAGTTAGATAGTAAAAGTGAAATTTTTTTTATTTAACAAATGATTTTTTTTTTTTTTTTTGGTACCTAGAATCAAACTTGGGACCTTGTGCCTACCAAGCAGGCACAGTGCTGCTGAGCTCTATCTCTGGCCCCACAAGTGACCTTTTTAAAGATTTATACTACGTTTAGAGAGGCTGTAAGGAAAGACATATATTATGAACAAAAATTCAAACTGGTAGAATTGCTCTGGAGAACAGTTTTCAACATCTATTCATACAAAGAATGTAGGCATTATATACCACAAACATGTATTAAAAAAAATTAAATGTGCATAGCCCTTAAACCAAGAAATTTTGCATCTAAAAATTTCTTGTGAAGATACTGATGAGTAATGGTACAAATGTATAAACATTTAGTCTATGTAGTATCATTTATACAGCAAAAAAAAAAAAAATTATTTTAAGTGTTCCTAGGAAGTCAGTTAAATTATTCAGCTGTACCTTGCAACTGCTGAAAGAGAACACATATAATTCTTTGTAAGCACTAGCTGATGTTACCTCTGCTAGCATTAAGGTAGGAAAATGGCCTTGATATCTACAGTGTTTTAATCAAGCCATACGAAAGCAAGAATTCACATTCATGAGAACATGTTGCCAACAACTAAGCAACAGTGTACAAATCAGAATGTTGTACATTCTTAGTTATTTCCCTATGAATTTTTCCTGTGATCATTTAATCTTTGTGCTAAAGGAATTTTCATTATTCACAAGATAGCATATTAAACATCCCTGTAAGAGTTGTTGAATCTTAGATGTTTTAGTGACATTTTTATATCATTATATATATTACATTTTTTAGTTGGATGACGATTGGTGCTAGATAATGCTGGACTGTTAGCACATCCCAAATAAGATAGCAAACCATGCTGGCCACCAGTTTGTAACAAAGTTTTATTGGAACACAGCTGCACCTAGGCATGTATCTTTAGCTGCTTTCATGCCCTCTTGAGAGAAGTAAGTAGTTGTGATGAAAATCATATGGTGTGTAAGCCTGGAGTATTCACTTTTTAGTTCTAAAGTCAAGGTTTGCTGACCCCTGAAGCTGTTAGGCATTTTTTATGTTTATTTTTTCTGTCTTTGTAGAGGCCTTGGCATGAGTATGAACACAATTTTCAGATTATGTATAAAGTGGGAATGGGACATAAGCCACCAATTCCTGAAAGATTAAGCCCTGAAGGAAAGGACTTCCTCTCTCACTGCCTGGAAAGTGACCCAAAGATGAGATGGACAGCCAGCCAGCTCCTCGACCATTCTTTTGTCAAGGTTTGGAAGATTGCTTAAGTCATCCTCATGTTTAAATTTATTTGAGTTCAGTTTTGCATCTGACACTTTAGAACATTTGGAAACTTAAATATAAAATACCCATGTTTAAAATGTAAAAGAACTAAATGTCTTCCTTTGCCAGGCATTTTTTTATGTGCTTTTTCACTTGGAAAAAGCTCATTGAGTTCTTCTGCTTGATCTATTTTGGTATTATATTGAAAGTAAACTTGAGACAGTTAAATGGAATTTTGAGTGAGTCTGACTGAAGAATAGTTTCCACTCTTGGAAGCGTGTTGTCTGCTTGGAGCACAGACAGATTGGTAATGACCAGTCACTGTGGTAGGAGCTGTGATCACAGTGTGTATGCCACACCTCATGGCTGCTGGAAAGGAGAATTTAATGCAGTAAGGGAATCTCAGAATGAGGTACCTAGTCTGTGTGAGAGGGTTTTGCTAGGTCAGGGATGCTGTAAGGGATGTGGCAGATGAAATGAAGTTATGGAAAGACACAGGCCTGGAGGCAAAACAGATGAGGGTTGTGTATAGGTCAGATCTTGATGGGGCACAGGATGTGTAGAGTATCAAAAGATACAGCTGGAAAGTAAGCAAGAACAATGGAAAGAAATTTCAGTTTAGTTGGAAACATAATATGGTTAAGGTGCATTTTAGAAAGCTCTCTGTGGAAGCAAGAAACTAGGTAGCTGCTACACTGGAGGATTGAAAATGAATCATCAGCATGAGTTATCAGCTATATTTAGGAGTTAGAATGCCTTTGACTGAAGTACTGGTTAGATATGAAGAGTGAGTCTGGAGAGGACCCACAGCCTCAAAGATTCAGTTCACCACTCTAGGGTAAGAGGTCAGGGAGGTGAGAGTTTCTTTTTGGTTATGTGTGAGGTGAAGTATGTTTGGAACATCTGATTGAAGGTTTCAGACAGGCATTTGAATGTTTGTGGCTAGTACTCCAGAAAGTTGGCTAGGGTATAGATTTAAGAGACAGAAGTGTTGTGGTATAATCTAGGAGTGTGACAAGAATACACCCCAGCAAACAGCTCTGCAGGGCCCTGCTTGTTGAGTGGGAAGGAGCAGGCATCTGTATTAGCATAGAAGTGTTAGACATATGTAATTAAAGAGTAACTATTGATTAGGTATACATACAATATATATTGCCCTGAGATTGTACATAAATATTTCAGAAGCTTTAGCAGTCAGTTCTCAGGCTTACTCTCAGAGCAGGCACTTAGCCAGCACTGACCTACATGTTCTCTCTCTCTCTTTCTCTCTTTCTCTCTCTCTCTCTCTCTTTCTCTCTT
>PVLA01000754.1:0-169623 GCA_004027455.1 Hydrochoerus hydrochaeris
TCTTCTTCTTCTTCTTCTTCTTCTTCTTCTTCCTCTTCTTCTTCTTCTTCTTCTTCCCCTTCCCCTTCCCCTTCCCCTTCTTCTTCTTCCTCTTCCTCTTTCTTCTTCTTCTTCTTCCTCTTTCTTTTTCTTTGTTTTTTTGAGACAGGGCCTCGTTATGCTGCTCAGGCTGGCCTTGAGCTCACTTTGTAGCCCAGGCTGGTCTCAAACTTGCAACGATCCTCCTGCCTCAGCTTCCTGAGTGCTGGGATTACAGGTGTGCACCATCATGCCTAGCTACTTCTCTCATTTTCATTGAAATGCCGTGTGTCCTTTCTTCTGGTGAATTTTAAGTTTTTTGCTTTGTTTTTCAGAGTTTTTACCATGGTGTTCCTAGTGTGCTTTTCTTTTTATTTATTTTTCCTGGGTATGTGGCCTTTTTTGAATATGTGACTTGACATTTTTTTTTTTAAATTTCAGAAAATTCTTAGGCATCATCTCTTCAAATACTGCTTTTGTATATTCACATTCTCCTCTCCTTCCGGGATTCTAAAGTGAGTCTCAAAGTTTTGTGCACAAAGTATTTTATGTTCACTGGAAAAACTAATTCAATGTACCCTTGTCTTTCTGCAGTTATATTTCTGGACTATTATGGGGCATTAGTGTGTTGCACACAAATAATTCCTGCCAGACTCGGTGGTACCTGTATATAGTCTCAGTCATTGCAAGTTCGATGCCAGCAAGGGCAACTTGCAAGATCTTGTTTCAAAATAAAAACTTTTAAGAAGAGATAGGGATGTAGTTTCCTGCCTAGAACACTTGCTTAGCATGTGTGAGGTCCTGGGTTTGATCCCAGCACTGCAAATGAACAAGATAGCAAATAAATAAATAAATAAATAAATGCATTACAATTTCTAAACAGCTTTCAAAGAATAATATTTCATTATTTTATTCTTACCTTCTTATGTATTAAACTGATGCTTTTGCTTTTTTTAAAAAAAGGCCACATCCATCTCAAATACTGCTTGGGTACTTCACTGTATTTTATAAGCAATAACTTCTATTCACCCACACTTATGGAAAAAGTCTGTATCCTTCATTTATTACTAACAGCCAGGGATATATGGTTGTGAATGCATATTTCTGTTTCAGTTTTTGTTTGAGCAGCTTCCAAAACATCATCCTATAGGTTTTTGGAATCTGTGCCAAGTTCAGCTCAGATTAAGTTTCTTTGTTAGGGTTGCTTTTTAAAGCATCTGGATCAGAAATCATATACTTCTGCTGCATAGCACAGAAACATTTGGAAATCATCAGAGACATCATAATAAAGGATGGATACTATTGTATGTTTTTCCTTAGCATAGGTAAAGGCTACAGCAAAAAATAATTGTATTAAGAATTTAGAAATGCTAGGCTGACACTGTTAAAACATTTCAGTCAGTGGCTTACTTTGAAAATGATATTATACTACATATTATGGCTCCTAAAGCTATCATGAAATATTTCTGAGTCAAACTAGAGATTTTTTTCCTTTTACCTGTTTTTACACACACACACACACACACACACACACACACACACACACACACACAGAGGTTTAAAAGGCAGGCAAGATTGAAAACCTCTGGCTTAACATCATCATTTTATTTTCATTTTGGCCTCAAATTTGAAGCAGAAACTTAAACGATTCTTCATAGTATTTTAACAAATGACACCCATTTGAGGAGAAGAATTGCCTTTAAGTTTGGCTTAGATTTCACTAGACGAAAACAAACCATTGACTTTCTTAAAGAAAAATTTCCACTTTTTTAATCTCCAAAGAAAGCCTTTGTTTCTAATAGAATACATTGTGTCACATTCATAAGAGGACCAGAATTTCAATGAGTCTTAGAACTTTTGTACCGGTGGACTAAATTATGGGTTTCAGGCTTTTCAGTAGGTTCCAGAACGATTGATAAGTTCTGAAGAGATCATTTGGTTATCCCATACCTAACCATGAGAAGGTACATTTAGACCACGGTCCAGAATCTCAGTGATTTACTAGACAAGCTCTGAACTGTGGAACCAAAAGCAAATAATTCTTTTTCTGGGTGTCATTTTCCCTTCTGTTTTACAGTTAAATTTAGAAATAATTTTCTCCTTCATGTTCTTTTCAAAAGGTTGGTGTAAGCCTATGAAATCAACCTAAATATACCTTTTCGTGGCCATATAAGGAGTAATCAAATTACCTTTTCAAAATTCTGTCCATCATGAAATCATTCATTGATGTTTGGGTGCTAATTAAAATGCCTAGAAAGATAGATGTGTGTGTGTGTGTGTGTGTGTGTGAATCAAATCATTCATCATGATGGGGCTCTTTTTCTAAAATTGCTGTTTATAAAAATAAAAACAGAACTAAAACTGTAGCTTATTTTTCTTCATCTAAGAAGACAATACAAAATTCAAGGAAAGAAAGGTGGAAAAATCCTTCCAGGAGGAAGAAAATGTGCTTTTGCTCCTTTATAGCCTATCTTATCTCCACCTTAAAGAATGGCTAAAACATGATGTCTGAGATATATGTAGCAATGAAGTTTTTATTGATTGATATAAATATGTATGGCTTTGTTCACTTGAATACTGCTGGTAGGAGTTACTGGCGTATGTAATACATTATCTTATTACACTCATTTTATGGAAGCTGGTCCTGATGGGACAGTGGAAGGAGAGCTTACTTCGGCTCTCTGGAAAAGCAATTAATCCTGCTGCTTATGTAGCAACCACATCTTGGACCGTAGTGTGTGCTGGCACCCTCTCCCCTTTTATTAAAACAAAAATGCAGCTGCTGACCAGAAGTGCAGCTCGACAAGTGGGCCTTTCATCATGTTGGGAAGAGATTCATATCCAGGGTTGACATCATTTCAGTTATGGCCTTTTCATTATTAAAGTTTGGAATTTCAAGTTTGTTTATTAAAGATTTAAAGCTACAGGTTAAATCACCAAATTGAAATCCACTTATTTTCCTATACGACCATAAGTGGATAAGGTGTGCTGGAAAATGTATTTTTCAGATTTTGCCACCAGATGAATTATTTTAATTGTGAAATACATTTTATCAAAAAGAAACTGATGTTTGTTTTTTCCTTGAATCTTTAGCATTCTTCTTTGTAAGTAACTTTCACATCCCTCCGTTTTTAATACCTGCATCTAGAAAGTGTTTAGAGCTGTTGACTATTAAATGTTAGCAAAAGTAAAAATGTTAGCAAAAGACTTTTAGTTAGTCTTGTGGAAGCTTTACTGTATATTTCTTCAGTTTTTCATAGGTTTCTAAAATTGGTAATTTTGTAAGACACAAGGCATTCATCAATGTTTACAAAGGTTTTTTTTGTTTGTTTGTTTGTTTTTTGTTTTTTTTGGACGAGGGATAGAACTTTGAACTCATGATCTCATGCAGGCGCTTATACTGCTGAGCTAAATCCCAGGCCCAAAGATTTTTAACTCTCAGTATAGTCCTGTGCTCAGGGATCCTCTTAATTTATAATCCAATGTTTTCCATGACAGTGCATCACTGATTGCAAACACAAAAATTAGAAGAATGCTTTTATATCTATGCTTTAATGTAAATTCTATTTTAAGTAGCAGAATTTACATTGTATAGTTAATGTAAACCTTTATAAAGATATTAGCAAAATAAAAAATTCATAATTTAACATTTCTTGGGTTTGGGACATTTTAGCTCTTGCTTTTCCATTAACCTGTAGTTGATTGGGCTTTACTTTTCACCTCTAGAAAATTATTGTAATAAAGATCATTGAGTATGTACACAGTGGCTTTTATTTTCACATTCAGCACATTCTCCAGATGTATCAGTAGGCAGTAATTGAATTTTTGTTAACAATTATTTTTTTACTAAAAGATGATGCCACTGGATACTCTCCAATTCAATTCAATTCTGAGTCAAGTAGGCAGAGTTAGCCCCAGACTCCTGGGGTTCAGAACAAAGGCCTTCATTGCCTTCATTTGGATTAGCAGTCGGAAGTGTGGAATATAACCAGTCAACTACAAACTCCCATAACTCCTTTATGTTCCATAGTTTGCCAAGTGACTCACAAAACTCAGGAAAGCGCTGTTTTTAAAGTTACTATTTTATTATAAAGGTAGCAAGTGAGCAGTCAGATGAAGAGCTATGCACGACAAGGTCAGGAAGGGTCCTGAGCACAAGAGCTTTCATTGCTGTGTGGTCAGGATGTGGCATTGCTGGGTCCATATATTCAACACCCAGGAAGCTGAGCTTATGACCCTGAGTTCCAGTGCTGATACATGGACATGATTCGATAAATCACTGTCTTATTGTTTGAACTCCCCTCCCCAAAGGTTGGGCTAGTCCAGAGCTTCAACTTTGTAATCAAATGGTTAGTCTTTCTGACGACCAGCCCTCCTGCTGAGCAGCCAAGGGCACTTCTATCCCAAGAAATGCCATTAAACTACTGTCATCTTTGACAATGATTCTAATTACAAATACTTGCTGTCATTTGGGGGAGGGGCAAAGAAAGACTACATTTAGACACAATGTAGTGGATTTTACATGCAGTGATAATCAGTAAATTAATGGTGGTTACACAGGATAAGTTTCTTGTCGTTGTTGCAATTTTTCTTTCTATATCTACATTTCAAGTAGATCTAAAAGTCCATAATTACTAGTTACTTCTTTTGAGTCAAAAATAATGTTCTGATTCCCAATTAACTTTTTTTCTTATTTTTTAAAAACTTTATTTAAAGAGAAAAAAAAGCAAAACAGAAAAAGGGGTAGAAACAATATGGAATTTCAGAAAAAAAATAAGCAGTAAGAAATCACTAGTTGATAAATTACACATTGTCTTCTTAGACATAGTTGTTAAAGTTACAAAATTAAAGCATTCAAACAGTGAGACTACAAAGAAGTTCAATAATCCAGTAACAATTTAGCAACATGGTTATCAATCCTACACACTTAAACCTACATGCAGCCATATCCTCTAGAGCACTTTCTTTTCTTCTTTTTACTTTTTAAGTCCACTATCTGTTTAGTTATATCCTGTTTCAGGTTGCTCAGTACCTTACTGACTTGTTTTGTTGTTGTTATTTACTTTTTAATCGCCTTTTATAATTCTGTTGCCTTGTTTTTGAGTTTCTCCTCAGCCATGATCCATGGATCAGCTTTGGTGGAGTTGGGAGATTTTTGGAGGTATTTTGTTACTTCATTATCTACTTTTTTTTTTTTTTTTTTTTGAAGGTAGCAAAATACAGCAGAACAAGACAGAACAAACCCATGTGACCCCAGTGCAGTGAAACTACCACAGAACCTCAGAGCAGGTCACCAGGACAGGAGCAATGGGCTCAACAGCACAGCCCATTCTGTTCACATTAGCTGTCCTTTCAATCAGGTAGAGGAAGGACATATCGAACTTATAAAAACAGAATATTGAATAAAGCAGTACGATTAATCAAAACTGAGCAAAGCATGATAAAAATATTTGCCTTCAAAGAGATGTTAGAAGGAAATCCCCCTTACTTGCCACGCTGCATACATTCATCCTCCCAAGAGATACTCAGACCGCTTGTGCCGACTTGCTAACTGTGGGACCGGGTGGTGGATCCATGTCTGATCCTGAGCCCGCGCACCGGCAGGGCCCCAGCTGCTCACCAGGGCGGCCAGTGGGCCGCCTGTTCTCCCAGCGCCCAAAGTTCCAACATGATGCAGAGCTCAGGAATCTTGGATCCCAATTTGTATTTTTAAAAATCATAGACTTAAAGGAAATCGAAACCATTCAGGATACTTGAAATACAGTTTCTACTCATTGAAATGGGTATTTAGCATTTGCCAACTTGTGCTTATGATGTCTGTGTCCCTGAAGTTTGCACTCACAGAGATCAGTTTATTTCTCAGCCACGCCTTGCTAGCGCTAGGCCTTAGGTTTGGATTTGAATGGCCCCCAAAACCCAGGTGTAAGGCTTTGTCTTCAGGGCTGTGCTACCTGGAGGGGGAGGTACTTTTGAGAGCGGGGGTCCTAGCAGGAGGTCCTGAGGTCCAGGCTGTGCCCTCAGGGAGACTGTGGACTCTGGCCCATCCCTTTTTGTCTTTGCTTCCTGGGGTTGATAGGAGCAGTTTTAGCCCATCACATTCTTCCATCATGACATGAGCCCCACCACAGGCCCAAAGGAATGGGGCCAATTGATCGTAGCCTGGAAACTCCAACACTGTGAGCCAAAATAAACCTTTCTCTTTATAGGTAGTTATCTCAGGTATTTTGTTATAGTGACAGAAAGCTGACTAACAAAGCCAGAAATGCAAATCTAAATACCTATTTTCCACCAGTCCATGGTCAAAGTGCTGATCAATAATATAATTAAAATAGCAGACATATGGGACTGAGGATGTAGCTTGGTAGTAAAGTTCTAGTCTAGCATGCATGAGACCCTAAGTTCAGTCTCCAGCACCACACACAGACACACACAAATTACAGAATAAAAATTTCTTTAAACACTTTGATGTTCAAATGTTGCTCAAATCATATATATCACATTACCAGATTTTGTTTACTTTTTGTTAATGTTGCTCTAGATAGCACAACAGATTTCCTAATTAATCATGACAAAGGAGATGGTACAAATCTTATATTCTTAGAAACTAAGCAACCATACTGTTCTTCATTACTACAAGAACTAATAATATTGAAAAATTTTAAGTAGAAAATGTGAATTGGTGAAATTATTGTATTTTGAAATAATATGGACCAGTATTTGAAGACATCCTATGATTTTAGTGGGGAAAAATCAATTTAAGATAACCTAAGAATGTTTACTTTTCTAGATATCTTTTTTTTTTTTTTTGGTACCAGGTTTCAAACTCTTGACCTCTTGTGTGCCAGGGAGGTGCTTATTAGATATCTTTTAGAACAGTGAGAATCTTGGAACAAAAAGTTAACATTCATAGGATTAGATCAATTTGCTTGTTGATATCTGGTAATATGAGTAATACTTTTGAAGATAACTATGCAAAATAACAACCTTAGTTATGTTCCTACCACCTTGTTTTGAAAGCCTATATTGTCGTTGTTATGGGTTCTTTGTTATTGTTATTTATCTCTTTTATTTCTTGTTTTTTTACAACTTGTTTTGTTTTGTTTTTCTCTCTAATACAGAAAGGATACATATACATGTACAGGCTTATACATGCCTAGAACTTCTCCTAAAGACTTTACAAGAAAAGATTTTATTACATGTGATGGTATGAACAGCTACTTTGAAGAAAACAAGACATAGTAGCCATTGCTGATTTCCTATCATCTTGTGATGAAGTCCAATAATGCTTTTATTCTTTGTTTTGATTGGTTTTAATCTGTTTTGTGTTATTTAATTTCAATATGTGAGAGGGTATGAACAGATATTTTGAAAAAAATGAGACAATATGGTAGCCATTGTTGCATTTCCTATTGCCTGACTGTGAAGGCCTGTAATGTTTCATTCTTTTGTTTTTGAATGGTTTTAAACTATTTTGTCTTGCTTGAATTCATAGTTTGTGACAATATGGACAACTAATTTATCTCCTTTTTTTTTTTGGTACTGGGAATCGAACTCACAACCATGTACTTGCAAGGCAGGTACTTATGCCACTGAGCGAAATCCCTGGCCCTGAACAACTTTTTTTTTTTTTATTGTTACCAGGGATCAAACTCATGACTGCGTGCTTGTAAGGCAGGCGCTTATGCCGCTGAGCTAAATTTCCAGCCCCCTGGACATCTATTTTGAAGAAAACAAGGATAACTGTGGTAACCACTGTCAATTTCCTGTTGTCTTGTTTTGAAATCCTGTGTTGATTGCATTGTGTTGTTCTGATCTGCTTTGTTCTGTTCTGTTTTATTCTCTTTAAAATAAAAATTTTAAAAACAGAAAAATTATATTCATTATTTATATGTAAAAGTGTCAATCACGAATTATATAAAATTATATAACCTTATAAGTGTGTTATACTTGGTGTTATGATTGTGTGTGTGTTTACCTACATATGTACTTGGACGTGTATGTGTGTGTGTGTGTGTGTTAGGGAGTAGGAAAAGAAGGGAAAAAGAAGAATGAAGGAAAAATGTGATTTAGTCATAAGCAGAAAAAATAGAATTACATAATAAATTGGATTATGACAGTAAAAAATTTTACAACATAAACATCACTAGAATTTTGCAATCAATTATTTATTGACTGCATACTATGTGCTTAGCTTATACCAATAAGGGAACATCAGCCTTGCTTTCAAAGCATGTAACACCCAGTAGTAGTGACCGAAAACATAGGAAAGTAGAAAAATAAGTCATCTGGTATTGGTAGGAAATTAAGTTTTTGAAGGAGGGAGAATTTGCGTAGGATAATTCCCGGACTCAGGTCTTCATTGTTCCCACTGGGAAACTCTACCTTCTTTGCTAAAATGTGTGGTACCTCAGCCCCTTTACAGAGAAGCAGGTCTGCATTACTGCTCTAACGTCACTCTGTTACACACTTTCAGACTGCGACTGCTGAAGGTTGAGATTATGTTGTTGAAACTTTCCTGTAACTGCCTCAAGCACAGATAAAGTTAAAGTGCTTTAATCCAAACCATATTAGGTCGGACAGTCTTCTTTGCCTTTTTCCCTTGCCCTTTCTGCTTTAAAGAAAAAAATATTAGCAAAGAGGCCATATAGCATCCCTTAAATAATCAGTGAAGATAAATTTGCAGGAAATAATTTCCCTTTGTTATTCCTGTTGGATTAGATAACAGCAAATTTTGGTATGAAGACTAAAATTAACATCTACTTGGTGAGTGGCCTTGTAACTAAAATTGTATAGATCAAGGTAGTTTTACAATACAAAAGTCATTTGTGGTTAGTAGGGTATAAAATGTGGCTTTAGATGCCAAAGTGTAATGAAATTAAATTTATGTCACTCTCTTTTTGCTTTCTTTTCTATGAACTAATCATGAATCTACTATGTCACTTGAGTTTGCATAACAGCTGGTGTTGATGAAAAGACACTGGTCTTAATATATAGTAAGGATGGTTATAATAAACCTAGTACAATATGCGGAAAAATTTTATGGTCAATTCATAACATATATGCAAACTTGTCAAAAAAAATCAATACTGGAGTGAAGGATAAATTTGGGTTTTTGAGATGACAGTTTTTAGATTATTCTACCATTTGTTTTAGAAGAAACAGCTATTTTTCAATTACATTTAGATTATATTAGCATCTTTTTACCTAGCTATTTTGCCCCATTAGATTAATAATCAAATATAAAATGTATTACTAGGCATCTTTTCCCAGTTTGATAATGTTTAGATGTTAAGAAAATTATGTATGATGATATTAATTTTCTGGTAACTAATGTTATACAACATCGCTAGATGACAGACCATTTGTCAAATTAATGTCATGACATCCCACGTGTTATGTTAATATGTTATGAGGATGAAATGTGTTTTTTAGATATGTTTTACATTTGCACTAAGTAATAGAAAGTACAATGTATTATGTGCCTGTGCCCTGAGGAAAGTTTTTAACGAAAATAATTGAAGGTAATAAATCTTCCTGCCTTTCCCTGTGCCTTGGCCCTCCCCCGGTTTACCTTCTCAGCTGAATCTTCTAAACTTAGCAAGCCTCCTAGGTCATGCTAAAGGGTGAGCACTATCTGTGCATCATAGAAGGAAGCCCGCTGTATCTGCCAAAATGTGCTTCACCCTGAAATTTGATTTAATAAACATTGTCTATGATCATTTTTATGGTGATTTGATTCTCTTTCCTAAGGTTGGAGTGTGCTCTTGAATGATGCTGCTATTGAATGTAAGACAATTTTTTCAAATAATTAGGAACATCTACAAGCTAATAAATCTCTCCTCCAGGTTTAATTTGATTGTATATTCGGTTAGCGTTTTGCTTCAGAGAGTGTAGGGGGCTGCTTGATTTATAATGTGTTTGGGTTTTTGTTTAAATTGTCATAGGCAGCAATGATAACATTTGGTGCAGAGAAATAGTGCAGTTCGTGTTTAATACATAACTCATTATATTTAATTATGCCTTCAATAATTTGAAGATGATTTGCTCTGAGACACATTAACAGTTCGTGTTCCTCATAGTGCTTTGTTTTCACAGGAAAACACACCTCACAGTTGCTTATTACATACCATCTTTTCAAAAATGATTACAGGGTTTTCTATTTTTTATGTAACATTATCCAGAGCATTTCCAAGTCTGTGTTTAAATGTGACAATATATTGTGAAAAGTGAATTTTTAAACTATTTAAATGGAATACTTTTCAACAAGAAATGATGTGAATGTAAGCTAATCCGATATATATGAATATGGCCGAGGCTTGTAATATTGGTTTATCCATTCATTTTCTTAGCCCAGGTGTTTGTTTAGTGGGAAGTCATCTTGCAAAGTGATGATAGCTGTATTTTACTCAGAGCTGGTTATACAAGCCCAGCATCTTGTACTTTCCAGGCTCAAACTTTTGGGTTAGGAACTGTTGCCTGTAAAGCTTAAAAGTCATCGTTCAAGAAAAATTATCCATGATCTTTCAATGGAAGAAATATTTCCTAAAGCTTTCAGTGAACACATTGGCATATTAAAAAGTCTAGGTAGAAAGGAATTTTATTATAAAATTCTCATAGAATGGTTTTAGACCAGACTTTTTTTCTAAAATAGAAACCTTTTATTGACTTTTTACACTTAAAATTAAGACTTTTTTTCATAAAAATTGGGCAATAGAGAAATTTTTTTATTTTTAAAAAGCAAAACAAAAAAGAATACAAAATTTCAAGAAATAACACTAAGAAATCAACAGTAGTTAATATATTACATATTGTTATCTTAGAAGTAGTTGTTCAAGTTACAAAATCTAAGCATAAAAAATGAACAGACAATGACAGCACAAACTATTCTTTTGATGAACTAACAAAATTAGTAGTATGGTTATCTATCTTGCACACTTATACATACATACAGTTATATGTGTATGCCTATAAGTTATTTCCTTTTGAGTACTTTCTTTCCTTTTCATTATTACAATATGTATTGTTCATTTTAGATTTTATTACTCCTTCAGTTTTATTATTATTATTTACTTTTTATACTAGGGAGACAATACTTACAAATGTGACTCTGATTTATTTCACTTATGAGGATAATCTCAAGTGTCTCCATTTACCTATAAAAGCCTCAAGATCATTCTTTTTTATAGCTGAGTAATATTCCATTGTATGAAAATACAACATCTTTTTCATCCATTCTGCGGTTAATAGGCATTTTGGTTTTTTCCAAGATTTAGCTATTACAAATTGTGCTGCTATAAACATGGGTGCACATATATCACTGTGACATGACATTTTCAATTTTTCTGGGAATAAAGAAATCTTAAAAGTGGAAATTCCACCTACAATCCATCTTTCAGAAAAAAAAAACATTGTTACTATCCCACTGTATAGCCTTTAAAGATTTTTTTACAAAATACTTTTCAACTTTGATCATACTTATGCACAGTACTTTGCAAACCATCTTTTTTTGATTTATTGAGTATTTTTCTATGTTCCCATGTCAACAGATGAAGATCACAATAATGTTTAATGATGACATAATATTCTGATCATAGTTAGATCTTGTGATAGGTAACCACAATTTATTTTATCAAACTCTCTATTGATAAACATCTAGGTCTTTTCAATTTGGAATTATTATTTTTTTAAAAACCTATTCTATTTGTTTAATGAATTTCTAAAAATTCAAACTGCTAGATTTAAGTGATCAACTATTTAAATTTTTTTTATGTCTTGCCAAATTGCTTTTTGAGTTAATATGAGTCAATATACAAATTTACAGTGCCATTAACAGTGTATGAGATGTTTTATCCTGCATAGATCTGTTTTAATATTGCTGCATTAGTTTAAAAATTACATTTCATTAGTTTAAATTGCAACTCTATTATTGATAGACTAACACATCTTAAATATGTATTGACAATTTTAGTTTTTTTCATTTGTGAAATTACCAGGAAATGTGTGCCTTTCTCCCATTTTTGTACTTAAGTATTTATCTCTTATTAATTTCTAAGAGCCTTTTTATATACTGAAGATATTAAACTTTGTGTATCATACTTTGAAGTTTTTCTTTTTAATCTGGTTTATATTATTATATTAATTTTAAATCAGCTATACAGAACATTTTTGAGTGTATTGATAGATTCTAGTTTTAGTGCATGCCAAGGAATGTCTTCCTCATGCAAAATTATGATAATAATATTCTTTATTTTGATCTACTGCTTTGATAATTTTCCTCCAATATTTCTTTTTATTTATTTTAACTGATATATAAAAAACTACAAATGGCACATATTTAAAGTATGTAATTTCACAGATTTTGACATATTTATAAACCTATGACAAAATGAAGATATTAAGCACATCTGTTACTGTAAAAAGTCATTTTATGCCTTTTAGTAGTCCCTGTCTCACAGCTTCTTCCTCCAAAATAATCACTAATCATCTTTCTTTCACTATATATTGGTTTACATTTTCTAGACTTTTATATGAATGGAATAATGCAACCTCACAGGAGGCTGAGACAGGAGAATTAAGGCTCTCCCCGAGATCAATTCCCAGTACTTCTAAGAAAAAAAATGCATCGGTATGTCTGTGGGTCTATTTCTGAACTCTATATTTTGTTTTTCCTTTTATTTTCAATACTATATGTTCACTACTGAAGCTTTTTTAGTCTCGAGTTCAGAGAGTGTTCTTTATCAAAGATGTATTGACCATTCTAAGTTCTTTACATTTCCATATGACTTTTAGGATCAGCATTTCTATTTGGAGTTAAAAAAAAGAGCATAAGGATTCTTATTAAGATCACACTGAGAATAACTGATATTTTAAGTATACTGAGTTATCTAATATATGAACTCTCTCCATTATTTGGGTATTTAATTTCTCCCAGTAATGCTTTATAGTTTTCATTGTTCAGGTTTTGCAACATCTATTCCTAAATATTTCATATTTTATGCTATTGTAAATATGTTATTTTCACTTCAATTTCTCATTGTTATTGGTGGTATTAGTCAGATTTCCCTCTGCTGAACACAATACCCAACACACATAACTGAAGAAAGAGGGGCTTAATTTGGCTCATGTGATTAAGAGGGTTCAGTCCATGGTCAGCAGGCTCCAAAACAGAAATGTCACAGTGGAAAGCCATGGAGAGCAGAGCTGCTTAGTTCATAGTGGCTGGGAAGCAGAGCAGGGGAACAGTGCCAAAAAGAAAGGGGCCAAAAAACAGACATAAAGCCCAAGGCCACACCTCCATGACCACCACAGATACACCCACAAGTGTGCTCTACCAATCCCCTGGGAAGATCTCAGAGCCAGTCAAGTTGACACTCCATCCTATTTGCCACATTGGTATAAAGAAATACAATGGATTTTTATATATTACTTTTGTGTCCTATAACCTTGAGAAACTAGTTCACTTATTCGGTTTAATATAGCTGTGTATATTACATTGGATATGCTACATATGTGACCTCATAATTTGTGAATATTTATTTCTAACTGGATGCTTTTAAATTTCTTTGTGTTTTATTGCAATGTCTAAAACCACCAGTACAATGTTGAATAAGTATGTTTAGAGGAAACACACTTACTTTGTTTTTGATCCAGATATAAATAACACAGTCCGTCATCATTATGATGTTAGATGTACATTTTCAGTAATAAACTTGACGTTTTCTTCTATTCTTATTTTCTCAGATTTTTAAAATTTGAAACATATGTTGGATTTTTGTTAGTTACTTTTTTCTGTCTATGAGATGATCATATAATTCTTTTTCAGTTTGTTAACATGATGATTCACACTGATTGTGTGTGTGTGTGTGTGTGTGTGGTGCTGGGGATCAAACCCAGGGCTCTGTGCATGCAAGGAAAGAATTCTACCAACTGAGCCACATTCCCAGTCCCCTAATTTATTTTTGAATATTAAGCAAACCTGGAATAAACATTTCTGGAATAAACTCAATTGATGTATTAGTCTTTCCACATGCTGTTGGATTTGATTTGCTAAGATTTTGTTTTGAATTTTTACATGAGGAATATTGATTTTTAATTTTCTTTTCCTGTGATATCTTTGATGACATTGGTGCCAAGGCAATGCCATTCTTATAGAAGAAGTTGGAAACTACTCCCTATACTTTTCTGAAAGAATGTACGTAAATTTGATATTATTTTTTCTTCAAATGTTAGGTTGAATTCACAGGGCAATTTTCACTGTGGGATTGTTTTTAACAGCTTTAATTTCTTCTGTAGACACGTGGATATTCAGCTTATCTTATTTCTTTTCTTTTTCCTCTTCCTCTCCTGCGTCTCCTGCTCCTTTTCCTATTCTTCTCTTTTTCCTTCTTCTTTTCCCCCCCTTTTTCTTCTTATAATGCTGGAGATTGAACACAGAACTTCTGCACTGAGTTACATCCTCCGGCCATTTTATTTTGTTTTATTTTCTATTTTGAGACGAGGTCTTGCTAAGTTGCTAAATTACCCAGGCTTGGAATCTTCCTGCCTCACCCTCCCCAGAGTGTTGGAATCACAGGTGTGCACTGCTACACCTGGATTTCTAATTTCTTAAGGTACAAGTTGAGATCAACTAGTGTAGTCTTTCTTCTTTCCTAACATTGGCTATTAAAATGTAAAATTTCTTCTTAGCCAAAATACTTTCTACTTTCCCTCGTGTTTTCTTCTTTGACCCATGGGCTATTTAGAAGTATATTGTTAGTTTCTAAGTATCTGCAGATTTTAAATATATCTTTCTTTTACTGATATCTAATTAAATTACATTATTGTTCAGAAAACATACTTTGTGTGATAAATCACTTTGAATTTATCAAGACTTGTTTTTTAACTCAGAATATGGTCTGTCTTGATAAACGGTCCATGAACATTCACATGGAGCCTGCATCCAGCTGACCTTAGCTGGCCCGTCCCAGGCTGGTTGGTAATGTTACTCAGCCCTAGGTAACCATGCTGCTTTTCTGTCATTTTGTTATATTAGTTATTGCAAGAGGTTTTGAAATCTCTATATAATTATGACTTAGCTTCTACTTTCAGGTTCATCAGTTTTTGCTTCACATAGTATGAGGGTATGTTATTAGATGTGTAAACATTTAGGATTGCTATAGCCTCTTGGTGAACTGAAACAATTTGAACCTTGAAGAGCAAAAAGTCAGATAAGCAGAAGAAAATCTGAGCTCATTGCAATTAGGCTGGTTCAACTAGACTTGTATCTTTTTATTTCATCCTAGAAAGATTTGAGACTCATACATTTATTTCGAATTCTTATGCTTAAGATACTAGAATGGTGTTTTTGAAAATATAAATATTTATTACCATCTTATGACAAGAAGTCCGTCGCACACAGGGACCTCATGCAAAGATTTATTTACACATATTTTATATACTGTATGTGTGTATTTAAAAATTTCACACACGTAAAAATTACCGTATTAATTCCTCTTCCATGTCATTTTTTTTTCACAAATGAGATTTTACTTATCAGTATTAAAAATCTGGATTTAATCAGACTCTCGGCCTGGTGCTTCACAGCCATCATTCAGCTTTAGCTCTGGTCTCATCTCCAGTAACTTTTTCAGAGCTACTACCCTCTCCATGGGGCTCCATGAGTTTTCCCAATTTAAACTTGGGCTTTTGCAGCACTTTTACGTTTCTCACAAAGGCATCATGAAGAAGATAAATAGACTGGCGAGACTTTGCCATGTCTTTCCCATTGCTGTCTGGAACCAGTTCACTGACGGCTTCTGTCAGGTCACTTATCTGTGCCTCTCAGGTCATGATCTCCGTCATCCCCTTCTGGCTTTGGTGGACCTGTTGGTGCTGAGCGGTAAGAGATCTTTTGTATTCTGTATCTGATTGTTGAGCTGTTCAGTAAAACAAGCACAGAACAAACAGAGCAGACGAACACCAGTAGTCTTGACATCAGCATGAGCTGCCAGTTTTTGAACTTGGGACACGTTTTGTTTGATCTACGAGCCTCTTTCTTCATGTTTATTTTGGCATCAGGACATATGCCCTTCCCTTTCTCCCAGTTGCCTGTGTTTTTAGTTGATTTCCTCTGAGTAGCTCCAAGGTGGCTCCTCCTCTATTTAGCCATGCGGAATTTCCCCTGGAACACCTTTTGTTATGGGTGAGAGACATGCTGTGGAAGTTAGTCAGGCAGCTTTTGTCTTGAATATCTTCAGCAATTAGCTTGAATTTTCTAATGCACTGTCATTTTCCAGGTCAGCAAGGCTTACTTCAAACATATAACCTTTGAGCCCATCAGATGCAATTTTTCGAGTCCTGTGATTTGTGTTTTTCCAGTATTTTTTATATTGAACATAGCTGGTGCCTTTGTATCATACCAACCTTTCTTAGAAAATGGATGACTACTTTCTTCTTGGCTCCGTTTTGCTGCCTTTCATAAGGTGCTTGATCTTATGAAAAACTTATGCCATGGTGCTTCCCGGAGTGTCAAAAGGGCCAATGTTATTTGCTTGTTTATTTGTTTGTTTGTTTGTTTGTTTGAGACAGGGTCTTGTTCTGTATGTACAGTGTCTTGTTCTGTAGTTCCTGCTGGCTTTGAACTCACTCTGTAGCCCAGGCTGGCCTCACACTGCTGATGACCTATGTGCCTCAGCCTCCCGAGTGCTGGGATTACAGGTATGCACCACAGTGCCTGGCTTCAGTGTCAGTTTTTAAAACCCCTTAAACTGATTTAGTGACCAAGTGATGGAGGGCAACTTCAGGCTGAAGAGAGACCATGCGTGGGTAATGGAAATGTGAATAGCATGGTTATGTCTTCGAGGATCTTACATTTAATAGAGGAAGCATCACATAAACAGAACACAGTACACTGTGAGGATGCGGACACTGAGGGGGAGTAGGGCGGGTAAAGGGAAAAAGGAATCACAGGTGTCAGAGCCAAGGGAAAACTGTGAGAGCTCAAAGTTAGAAGCAGAGAGTGGTTGGGAGACGGAGCTGGAGAGCCAGGAACCGAGTCAATGAGGGCTCTCACGAGGAAGCTCGTCTTCATCCTGCAGGCGATGAGAAACCATCAAACGAGTGAGGAGGTTGGTGCTCTGAAGATCACTCTGGCTGCTGAGTGAAAAATACTTGAGAGTGAGATGAGACTGGGGGCAAAAGGGTAAGGCAAGAAACAGCGAAATCAGCAGCAGTGACAACTGCGAGCTGGAATGGAAGCATTAGTGGTCGAGTCACTGGTTTAGGGTAGGAAAGAATGGGGAGCGTGGGAGAGGAGATGGTGAGGTGATCGCTCCGTCCATTCATACAGCCTTCTGATTCAAAGCCAGCTCCTAAGGTGCCCCGGGCCCTGGAGAGCCAGTGCTGGGCACAACAAGAGCCACCCTGACCCTCATGCTGCTGACTAGTACTGGGACATGGCTACACAGCGTCAGGTACAAGGACAGAGTGATTCCACAAGCAGACACATAAATACTGTGCTGACTACTACAAAGGAAAGGAACAGAGTCCTCTGAATAGCGTGCTAGTCTAGGTTGTTTTGAGAGCAACCTAGACTAGCTCTCAGAAGATAAAGGCACAAGTGTTCGGGCCAGGATAAAGGGTGCCAGGCAGGCAGCTCATGGGAGACTTAGGTGATGCAGGAGGAGCGGTGAGTTTGCCATGTGAGACCACAGAGAGCTTAATGTGTTCAGAATCAAGAGGAAGCCAGAATCGCTGGAGCTCAGTGAGGATGTGGGAGAATGTGGAGAAACGAGGTCGGCAAGGCATAAGGACCAGATTGGGAAAGGTATTAAAGGCCTGTTAGGATTTTTAACTTTCTTCTAAGAGTAATGGAGAGCAATTGAAGAGTGTTAAAGCAGAGAGTATCATTAAATTTGAATTTTTCAATATCAATGTGGTTGCCATTGGAGAACAGAGTAGATTCAAGGACGACCACAGTAGAGGCATGAAAGCTCTTGCAGCAGTTAAAAAATGAGATGAGTCTGGCATGATGGCTGTAATCTCAGGGCCTTGGGAAACTGAGGCAGGAGGATGGCAAGTTCAAGTCCCACCTGGGCAACTTAGCAAGACTGTGTCTCAAAAAATAAAAAAGGATAGGGATGCAGCTTGGTATGAGAGCCCTGGATTCAATGCCAGTACCACAACATACATACACACATGCATACACAGCCTGGGGGCTCGGGGTGAAGGTCAGTGGTAGAGGACTTATCTGGCATCTGCGAGGCCTTAGGTTGAATCCTTAGCAACACATATAAGAAAAATAATAATAATTTTAAAAATTTATTAGTAAACATTGGATTAGAAGTGATATTAGAATAGCTGTCTAGATGTGAATAAGGCCAATATCTATTTGGGAAATAGAATTAACAGGACTTAATGGTGAATAAAATGTGTGGGGAAAATGAGAAGAATTAGATTCTTTGGTTGCAAGAGACAAAAGTCAAGTCTGTCAGACTTAAAACATGAGTTTTAAAAATATGAATATTGGACAACTCAAAAAGTTGAAAGGTTAGATAGCAAGGCTGAGAAAATGGGATTCAGGTCCACCAGGACGCCGATCTGGAACACAGGGGTTGGGAGGGAGGATGCCCTGCGGGAGGGAAAGAAGTCTAACAGTGCATGGAGGGCAGAGCATGGGAAATACTGCCTAGACTTAGAGGTCCGGGTAAGCTAAGGTAATAGTTTTGGTACTAGAAGAACTAAAGAAAAGTTCCAGAGAGAGCACTTCAACTAGCTGAGTTTAAACCACTTGGTTGGCTCTTATATATCAAGATGGTAAAAGTCCTATACTGTGGAGGAGCTTGTATTTGCTCCTGGGACCCCCATCAGCTTTCATCAAGACAGGATAAGGTAGCTTCGCGTAGAGTCCTCAAGATGCACAAAATTTAGTGAAGGAAATTTCTTCTCTCCCCAAAGTTAAGGCAGTGTTAGGACGGGAGACTGAGTTTGGGAGAGGCAAAGACTCCTCAGCCACATGTTACACGGGAGGTCAGGGATCACGGACAACAGAGCCCTCACGCTGGACATCACGAAGCCAGGAGCAGCGGCACATGCCCATCATCGCAGCTTCTTGGGAAGCAGGAGGATCAGGAGATGAGGGCCAGTAAGGGCAACGACCAAGAGCCTGTCTCTAAAGAAAAAATGAAAAGGGCCCCTGGGTGCAATCCCCAGTACCAGGAAAGAGGGCAAGTGTTTGGTAACCTTCAAGAGTTAAGAGGGTCTAAAAGATGGAAACATTTGCTCAAGGACTTGTACTCCTTGAAGGCTTTCTAGCCTAAAAGCAATTAAATTGTCAGGGGCGCACTTTGACACACGGACACAAATTCCAGTTTCCTAAAGACTGCAGAGTTTCCTTCATGGAGTTTCTTTCTCTTTCTTTCTTTCTTTCTTTCTTTCTTTCTTTCTTTCTTTCTTTCTTTCTTTCTTTCTTCTTTCTTTCTTTCTTTCTTTCTTTCTTTCTTTCTTTCTTTCTTTCTTTCTTTCTTTCTTCTTTCTCTTTCTTCTTGGTGCTGGGAACCATACTCAGAATTTGCACATGAACCAAGCACTCTATTGCTGACTGATGTCCTCAGTCCTTGGGAGGCAAACACTTCTAACCATTTGCATTCATAGTTCTCTTTAATTCTCTTAAAAATCTGAAAAACAGTGTCTGTAGTTCTTTTGCTGTCAGAACCATGAACTTTAGCTTCCCAGTGACCTCTTAGACCAGACAGTATTTTCCTCTGCTCCACCAAATTCAATATTCTCTCTCTCTCTCTCTCTCTCTCTCTCTCTCTCTCTCTCTCTCTCTCTCTCTCTCTCTCTCTCTCCTTCCTTCTCTGATCCCAGTAAGCAATGCTGTGGAACCTGAGGTCTGAGTCATCTGGTACTTTCTTGGGATATCCCATTGCTATAAGGATGACTTTCACACCTGCCTCCTGTAGTTAGAAATGTGTGAATCTGGTTATCGACTCAGTGACTGAGATGGGGGACTGGCAGCATTCAGGTCAAAGATCTAGCTATTACAATTTCTAGAAAACAAACTCCATGTAGGAAACTCTTCAGTCTTTAGGAAAGTGGAATTTGTGTCTAATGAAGTGATGATTGTAAATTTGATCCTTTCTGAAGAAATAGAGCTACTCTCTGGATACAGCTTCAGAAGGGACATTCATGCAGGAGATAAATCTGAGTAAATGGAAACCACTCTAATAAACTGAGATCCTTTAACAAACTTTTCAGAGACAGACTAGTGTGGAAATATATACCCTTCTTGCTTAAGAGATCATGATCATTTTATCTTCTTATTCTCAGCCACCTAACAATGTGACACCTGGAAGCTACTTCAGATGCTTTCTTAAGATGGTAGCTTCTTGGGTTGGGGCTCTAGCTCAGTGGCTTAAGTATCTGCCTGGCAAGCATGAGGTTGTGAGTTCAATCCCCAGTACCAGGAAAAAAAAAAAAAAAGATTGCAGCTTCTCTTCTTATCTGTAGATGGACTCCAGCCATGCTTTAGCCTGTCCTCTTTATTTACTATTGATTCTTGTCCCTGATCACACCTCAGAGGCCTGTACTGTGGACTGGAACTCTACCTTGTTTTTATTGTTGCTCTGCTACTACCTGGCTCTGGTCACTGTCGTTTTGACCATGCCATTTGCTTAATCTTACAGAAGCCTCAGTTTGTCACACCATAATGAAACTAACCTGGTGTCTATCAGTATTGGTGGCAGGTAGAAGAGTGAAGCCTACATTGGTTGATAACTTCCCACTGGTTTTGGAGGTCATCAATGCAATCAAACCCACGAACACCTTTTAAAGGATGGAATGCCTAAAAAATATGACAAACTCTGGGCAGGAAAACAATGAGCTGAAAAAATCTTGGTTCTTGCCTTCTGTATAGTTTTCTGTATAGGAAAGAGGAAATATGTGTGATTAAATACAATATAAACTTAAATAAAGGGGCTGGGATTTAGCTCAGTGGTGTAAGCGCCTGCCTGCCAAGTATGAGGTTGTGAGTTCGATCCCCGGTACAAAAAACAAAAAATAAGTTTCAATAGGAAAACAAGCCCAAGAAACACTTGGCTGTGAAGAGAGAAGCTGCCAGACAGGGGTAAGCATTTGGAAAGTAGGATGCTACAGGCAGAAGGAGAAGGGCGAAGGGAAGAAAGTTGTTCTAGAATTCAGCTAATATATTTGATGAGAAGCAGGTGGAATAATCTTGCATGTACATAAAGAAGCAAAAGGTAGAACGTGTGGCTCCATTAATTTTGGTTAATTTCAAATTACTGTCTCCTGACTATAACTGTAAGCAAACTGTCATTTTATGACCAAGACTACCTTCCCATTTGCGGGGCTGTGAATCTCTCCGTTATATAAATTAAAGCTGGCCAGCTGTGAAGATCTCTTTGGGACCACTTACATGAAATGACTAATAGGGTTAAATTTTAAAAAATTAAGTCCAAAGAATTTTCCCAGAAGTTAAGTAGAAACCTTCATTAGGTACACTTTCCATTCCGAATTCTTGTGTTTGAGCCAATAGCTTGGTGAAGCCAGCATCACATACTGTAATATACTCAGTACTTAAATGGTTGGTATTGGAATAATTCATATTTGTGCTGGGTATAAAGAAATATATTTCAAGCCAAGTAAGGATAATGAAAGACAGAATGCTTTTGGAATTAAAACCAATTTTAAGGAGATGTTTGAATCGTGTGATGCTTTGACACCTATCTCCAATTTTTTTTATTGCAGGTTAAGATTTATTTATCTTTAGTGGATTTTTTAAAGTCTTCAGGTCTAAGCAGAGAGACAATATTAATACGCACTTGGAACACTGTAGCTAGAAAGCCAGTTCGGA
This sequence comes from Hydrochoerus hydrochaeris, assembly GCA_004027455.1. Classification (NCBI taxonomy): domain Eukaryota; kingdom Metazoa; phylum Chordata; class Mammalia; order Rodentia; family Hydrochaeridae; genus Hydrochoerus; species Hydrochoerus hydrochaeris. Next base: position 21,869 of record PVLA01000754.1, read on the forward strand.
AAGGGTGGTTTGCATTAGAGCAAACAGAAGCCTGAGGCAGCATCTGTCCATTTGCTTTGCTGTTGCTCATTCTGAGAAAGCAATGCATGCATAATGTCTTCCGAAGGGTGATGAATTGAGAAAATTGTTTTCTGGTAAAGTCCTGAATTTCAATGTAATCATGCTGGGGCCCATAATCAGGACAGAAACTTTAGGTTTCTTAGGATGGAGACCCAGGAGACCTGGGGTGCAGAAAAGGACGCGATGTCTTTAGATGCCGGCTGTCCCTGTCCAACCCTTATTTACATTCTCGCTCGCTGGTTACACTGAAGGGAAAATAAATCGATACCAGTGGAAAATAAAACCCTCAAAACCTACGTAAACGCAGACCTTCTAAATCGAGGCAGAGATTTCAGGACAGTGACAAGAGTTTTAATAAAGAAAAACAGATCACCAAACCAGGCATTTTTAAATTGAAAAAAAATCTTCAGCGTTGATGAAAGTTATGGCTGTGGAGATTTAAGAGACTGACTTCCTGAGGAGGCTCAGCCTCTGAAGCATTCTTTCCCTGGCATTCCCTTTGAATATGATTCATTTTTTTCTTTTCCTGAAATTCCTGGCATAATTTCAGATTTGGCAATTGGGACTAATTATACTCTCTTGTTCACCACAATTAGAAAACTTTGTTTCGTTTTAAAACACAAAATTTATGTTTATCCAGAATTACTGTATTCCTAGTAGGAGCCAATTTGCTGTCATTGGGTTTAAATCAAAATCTATGAGTCATGTAATTTTAGTTCGAACACAAATTCCATGACTAAAGTTTAATTCTCAAAAGATGGTGATGCCAATCAGTCTTCAGCTCCTAGAATTTAAGAAACAGAAAATTCACCAGGTCTGGCTGCAGCTTGCTTGAAAACAGTTGAGAATTTCAGTTCATTTTGTTTTATGCTTACATTTGTCCAGGTCAATATAACTTGAAGGAAGAAAAGGAGAAACAGGAGACAGATAAACACAAGTTCTCATCTAGAGTTTGTCATTTGCTATTAGCCAAGTGACACTGGGCAAAGGATTTAACCTTAGTAAACCTCTATTACTGTTTGCTTGTTTGTTTGTTCACCTGTTGGTTTGTGTTTGGTGCGGGGGGTTGGGACCAGATCCTGGCACACGCTCAGCACACGCTCTGTCACGGAGCTATGCCCTCAGCCCACAGCCTCGGTTTCCAAGTGCATATGTCAGGGATGAGTAGACCTGTTTCGCATCCCTCATAGGCTAATCGTGAGACCCTAAACAAATAAAGCCATGGATTGTACTGTATGAAGAATAAACAAGAGTCCAGAGGAAAAGGGTTACTCCCATGTACAAAATTTATGAAATAATTACTGTCAGAATTTTAAAACATAAATCTGATAGTACTGTTTTGCTACTTATTAATTTCTAGTGATTCTCCATTGACAGTAAGTTCAAAACACTGTATCATGGCATGAAGGGAAGAAACCAGCGAACTTTACAGCTTACCTTTCACCTCATTTGCCATCACCCACATGCCCATCAGCCACGCTGCCTGCGATGTGCTGCAGCCCGCAAACCACACGCTTTCTCATTGCCGAGTTGTGGCTCATGACCGTCCCCGTCTGCCTGCCGGGTGTATTCTCTTTACCCGTCCAGATTCAAAGGGAAGATCATAGAGAGTAGTGTTTAAGGGTGGTTGGGAGCCAGGTGTGGTGATGGGCCTGGTACTTGGAAGGCTGAGGCAGGAAGATCTCAAGTTGGAGGCCAGCCTGGCTGATATAGTGAGACACTATCTCAAAAATCAATCAATCAATCAATCAATCAATCAATCAATAAAGAGTGGTTGGAGTAAAACAGAGGTTAGTTTGAATTACTGTGCTGCTTCTTACTAGCTAATGTGGCACTGACAAAGTGAATTTCTCTATATTTCCTTCTTTTATCTGAAAAAATGGGAAGCATAAGATTTAGCTCATAGAATTGTGAAAACTGTATAAAATAAGTAAAAATAGATGATCATGTCTGATATGTAGTGGGCAATCAATGAGTGGGAGCTATTCTTATCACCTTTTAAAATATTTCCTTTTCTGTGAGGAGTTTCGTGGTACCTCAGACCGAGTTGCTCCTTTAGCTTCGTAGCAAGTTTCCTCCCACTCTAGCAGTGCTATGGGGACACACAGAGGAGTCTGAAGTGACACATCAGTTCACTTACTGATTGCTTCTTTAGTATCTGTCTGGTAACTTTAGGAAAGCACGTAACCATCAGTGTATGATTTAATGGACGATTATGAAGTGAAATGCTTGACCCACTGTGTTGGATAATTGTATCGCAAAGCCATTGATCTGGGAGCTGTGTTTCCCTGCAGGGTCCCAGCCAAGACTTAGGAGGTGGAGCTGAGCCCGCAGCCCTTGCTCCCCGAGCTGTGGAGGCAGAGCTGTGGAGGCAGAGATGTGGGGATCCACCAGTCCTGCTTCCGCCCGGCTGGCAGCTCTTCTCCTCCCTCGGCCTCCTGAGCCCCAGTCTGGCTGTAGAGCTCCCCGTGGACGTGGCACTGCCTTGTCCCTTCTCCTCTGTCCAGCAGCTGGAAGCCGGGGCTCCTGGGGAGATGCCTGGTGATTCCCCTGTGCTCCTCTGAGGCTTCACTTCCCACCTCCTCTGCAAGCTTCTCAGGCCCAACTCCCACAGGGAATCCCTGGCCTACACCCAAAGCGTGGGCTTCCTTCCCTGATTACCCTGTGATGAGATTCACCACGACCCAGGGCAGGAAACAGAAGATCAAGGGTCCCACATGCCAGGGGTCCCTTCCTACTCACCTTCCTCTCCCCAGAGGTGACTGTGACATGACGGCCAGAGCTCCAGTCTCTTGTTTTCCCTTGTATTTTAACACACACCACACACACACACACACACACAGACACACACTTCTAAAATATAGTTACATTTGCTGGTTTTCAAATTTTATATAAATGCAATTACTGTATATTTTTCTCTGTTACAATGCTTCTTTCATTCAACATTAAGAGTGGGGGGATCTGGGGGCAGCTTAGGGGATTGAGTTGGGGTCTTGCTGTATAACCAAGGCTGGCTTCAAACTCGTGTTCCTCCTGCCCCAGCCTCCTGAGTGTTGAGATTATAGTGTGCCACCATGCCTGGCTCTTTTATGTTTGTTTTTGATTGATAAAAATTAATCTATACAGCCTTCATGAGCTTGTTTAGGTTTTTAGCTCTGTGACAGTATAACTGATATAATTGAGGACCCGTCTCAAAAAGAAAGAAAGAAAGAAAGAAAGAAAGAAAGAAAGAAAGAAAGAAAGAAAGACAACTGAGGCTGAATTCCAATAAACATATCATACTCAGAGAAAGGGATAGGCCTCATCTCAAAAGACCAGCAGATGATGTGGGTGTGGGGCGCACACCTAAAATTCTGGCTCTCTGGGAGGCTGATGCAGGAAGATCGCAAATTCCAGCCCATCCTGGGCAACTTAACAATTTAGCAAGCTGTCTCTAGATAAATAAATAGGAGTCTGGAGATGTAGTTCAGGGTTACAGGGTTCAATTTCCAATACCAACCACCACCAAATAAATAAATAAACTGTAGTTATATATTTTAGGTCAAAGTATGTTTTAAAATGTAAATTTTTTTTAAATTGTCCCAAATGTAATCACTTTTCACTGAGCTATTGACCAGTTCCCCAGCCCACTCCTGATATGTTAAATAAGACAGTTAATTTCCTCTGTCGTCTTGGCTGGATCATCTATAACTTATCCCTGTAGCTATGAGTTATGTTCTCTAAACCCAATGGAAACTTTTCAATTTCATCTTTACCGAACCCCTCGGTAACGTTTGAGGCTGTTGCCAGTGATTTTAAATCCTCCTTTCCATGTTCTGGGGGCTGCCACACCTCTCAGTCTCCCCTCCCCGCCTCTCCGCTTATTCCTCCCTCGGTTTCCTTTGTGCTCATTTTTTCTGCTTGTGCCAGGGGTCTGGCGGGGCCGGTTTATTCTTTTCACGCTCTGCACACACCTGAGGGGCCGTGACGCGCTGCCCTCACCCATGACTCTCAGACTCGGGGTCCAGCCCCACCTTTGTCCCGAGTCACGGACTTCCCCATCCCGCCAGCTGCGTGACACCTTCACCGGAGTCCCCTGCTGCCCTCAAACACACCCAGTGCGCTCAGCGTCTCTTCCCCTCTGGGTGAGGACAGCACCTTTGCCTGTGTCCCCAGCTCAGCAGTGGTCTCTGTCACACTCCTAATGTCCAAGCCAGCAACGTGATCCTCCTTCCTAACGCTTCCCCGTTCTTTGTCCCTCACTTGTGATAAATCTTCGAGTCCGGTTGCTTCTAGCTCCTGAGCACTTCTCAAATCCATGTTCACCCACATAGAGTTTTTTGGTACTGGGGTTCAAACTCACAACTTTGTGCTTCACAGGCAAGCGCTTGAGCCGCTGAGCTAAATCCCGAGCATGTTCCCCCCTTCCAAAGGCCATCATCTCTCCTTGATTTTTGTAATGATTTTATTAACAGTCTCCCCATCTCCAGCCTCTTGTTCCTAATCCCTTCTGCAACCAGAGCTGCATATCTCTTCTTCAGGACTTGCACAGCTCGGCGAATCTGAATTCTTTACCATGACTTATTCTGCCTTCCATGGTCTGCCTGCTGCCAAGCTCCCGCTGTTCCCAAACCCTGAGCTGTACTGGACTTCCTTCTACTCCTGCTCCTTTGTCCTGTGTCTGTAACAATCTTGTATTCATCTCTCAGATCTCTGCTTTAGAAGTTTCCTCAGGAATGTTTATCCTGATTGCTACACTAGTTTAGTTCTCCTTGAACTGTGTTTCTGTTACAGCCCTCTTGACTACAATTCCTTGTTTAATATTTGACTTCCTGACTGGATGAAGTTTCTCATTACAGTCTGTTCCATTCACTGTTAGATCCCCAGCCCAAAGCCTCTGAAGTAAGCGAGAGTAACAAATATGTAGATAGCAAATGAGTGAGAGAACAGGTCCACAGGAGTTTGCGCTCAGTAACTGTTTGTAGGCCGGACAGGCTTAAACACAAATACATTACAACCAGAGGAGAGTTGCCCTTGGTAAGGGCTTTGCCAAGGGGGATGTTTTCCCAGTGCTTGAAATTCTCTTTTGGGTCGCCTGTGGAACATGTGGTAGGTTCTTCTAAATACCTTGGACAGTGACACATTTTGACCTCAGATCTTAGTTTGGAAGTAGCAAAATCATTCAGAACCAAGATGGGTGACCAAGTTGGTAATACTATCAGAGGTGAAAAATTATGTGTGACTATAAATTATTAAGTCTGGCTTTTTTGTATGCCTCATAAAGTGGGTCAGAGGGCAATCGCAACAGAGAAGTTCCAAGAATGCTTGGCCACGCTGTGACTGTTAGAACGCATGCGTCGCTTGCCAAGGGATTTCTTCACAGAGGCACTGGTCACTCAGCCGTATGCATCCAGAATTGTTTCAAAAAGACTCATTTCATTTAGGTGCACTTTCTATGCAAATGTGAACTTTTATAAAAATGTCAAGACTAGCACAATGCAGCAGAGTCACAGGTTAGAAATAAGTGTTATTTATTTATTGTCATCAGTGTTAACAATGTGCAAACCGCTTACAAACTCATCACCACAGTTTGTTCACACATCTCCACAGAGCAAGGTTACATTAGCCCACCTACTTCAAAACACCTTCCTAACCAAAAATGTCACGAAATATAGGCTAATCCTTTGCCTACGGAGATCGCTCTCCCGGGGTACCCACCACCGTGAGGTCAAGTTGGCACAGTTTATTGAAGTTAATGAGCTAGTCCGAGGCTCCCTCCACAGATGGTGCCTTCAGACGCTGGTCAGACATCTCAAAACATGCATTATCGGTCACAAGGGAAATTACGGTTAAGAGCAGAACTGCAGAAACAAATCTCTCTTCCCTAGTGAGAGTAGCAATAGTAGATCTCATTCAGATACCCTTCGACGTGCCAGAAATCGTACTAAACGCAGCACTTAATAGGCGAGTGTTCCTGTTCTATTCTGGACCAAAGCAAAGGGAAGTTAACCGATCGCCTTGTTATCCGTCGCGCAGCTAGCAATTGGAAGAGCTGGGCTGAGAACTCACGGTCCACACCCTTTCACGTTCTTTCTGCTTCACTCATAGAGCTGGATGAGCCAGAGCTGAGCTACCGAATATTGTAAAGATGATAAACTTCAGATCCCACCTCTGTCACTGGTTCATTTCCTGGCTCATCCTCTCCATGGTGTCTTGGTCTTTCTGCAGCTTTGTCTTCTTCAAAATGAGCAGTAGAATTTTGTTACCGTTGAATGTTTTCTGGCTGCGTTCTTAACTTCCCTTGAGGCTGCCTCCTACAATGCCTGGAAGTTGTTTTTGAGGCTCATCTCCCACCTGGGCCACCATGACCTGCCCTGTGGAAACAAGTCATTGTCTCTTGTAGAATTGTACGACACCAAGATTTCCTTATGGGGATTTTTTTTTTTTGTTGCTGCTTGACAACTGAGCCTGAAATGGTGAATGACAAGGTAGTGGCAGGGTACCAGGGATCGAACGCATGACTTCATACTTGCCAGGCAAGCGCTTATGCCCCCGAGCTAAATCCTCAGCCCCAAGCGCTTGCCTAGCAAGTGGGAACCACTCACTTCAATCCTAAAATGAGAACGAAACAAAACAACTTCCAGGGAATATGCTCATCTCTCTGTCTTGTGTATACACAAAATAAAACTTAACTAAGAGGAATATTTTCAAGGATATAAGGTTCAGAAAGAAAATGTGTAATGAAGGGAATTAGCAGAAGTCTTAAACTGCTGCTCTAGTTGATCGCCCTCCATCCGTCTATATATTTATCAATATCGCACTTAGAATAGAATATACAATATTATTAGTCTGCTAATACTAATTTTCCAAGGATTCTAGAAGGCAACTTAGCAGCAGGAATTATTTTTCCACCAAATAAACTACGGGAATAAATTGTAACAGGACTTGCACAATGATATTTAGATGTCTTGACTCCTAATTAGTTATTTACTAAAAATAAATAGATTTCTAGGAAAGTTTGTTATCCGATACATATTTTTTCTTTCCTAAAACTTTAAGCCTAGAAAATAAACTTCAGGACATGACAATTAGTGATTTTTTAAAAAGTTAAGAGTTACCAAGAGGGAAACCAAAGAAGAGAAAATGCACAAAGTGTTGAAGATCATTAGTAATATTTATAATTGCATTACTCTTATGTCAGTATCTTTCAATCTTAATCATGACTTTTAGTAAAAAATACATTTTATCTTAAGAGTCAGAGTAGTTATCTGCACTGTATATAATCCACTTTTGGTATTTTATGCTAGGATACAATAAATAGATCAAAATTCATACTTCGGAAATCTCTGCTATAAATTGTCGACAGCTTAAAAAAGTATAAGTTAATGGTGACACAGGCTAGACCAAGCCAACTTTAATAAGGCAGATAATGTAACACATCTTTTTTTCTCACTAACAGTATGTACATTTTTCTTTGTAAGAAATCTAGTGTGCTTGGGTTAATATTTTATTATAATACTCATCTGGGAATGTAGAACATTTTGTTTACCATCTATGAATCATACAAGAAACATCTTTTCTGAATTTTACACCCATTTTTAAACAAAGGAAGTGGTACAAATGGCATTCTTATTCCATTAAAAAAAACTTTTCAAAAGAAGAAAGTTACATGCGCTCAGTATTTTAGGGTGACAAAGAGCGTTCCTTCAGCTCGTTCTTCACTCAGTGTAATAACACAAAACCAAAGACATATTTGGTGTTTGCTTTAAAATCAACTACTGTAAGTTTTTAACAGCAGATTTGCTTCTCAAATGAAGCATTCATATCCACGTCTTCCGATCTTTTTTGCATGGTACATCACAAGTGGGCTGCAGCTGGCTGCTTCACAAACAAGTATTTGGATTCTATTAATGGCTTCAGTGAAAGATTCCTCCCCACTGTCTGGGCTTCGTCCTTGTGCTACACACTGAACATGGCTTTAGAGCAATTACTTAAAGCTCTCTCAATTAGTAATTGCAAGATAGCTGTCATCAGACTTATGTATTGTGGACCTGCCAAGTATCTGGCAGAATTGGAATGTGCAACAGATTCAATACAAACATTGTGTTCTCATCTTGAAGGAAATATGTTGCTGTTATAGCTAATGGAAAAGTCAGAAATGTTTCCATTTTTGTGGCTTTAAAAACATACATACAACACAGCAAATGTCAAAATAAAATACATGTTTTCAAAATATCCTATTTAGGAAATGGATAAAATAGCCTTATTTTTATCAGAGCAAAGTGTTAGCATTGGTTTTAGGACTTGAAATACAAAAATCACAAGGGATTGATAGCCTTTGAACAAGTTGCATAGTTGGTAGGCATAATGAATTTTACTGTCTGGAAAGCTCATTTAAAATTCATTCTTCTTTTTAGCAATATTGTGTCATATTTTAGAAAATGCACTAGGAGGTGTGGAAGGCCTGGGATTTGGTTTTAGCTCAGCTGTTAACTGATAGTGTAACTTTAGGTGATTCTATTAACTTTTCTAGGCCTCAATTTCCTAATTTTAAAAATGAAGGTGTTGAACCACATGGTTTCTAAATCCCTAAATATCCTGGGAATAGTTTTGAAATAGTTATTTAGTACACGAAGGTTAACAAAGAAGAATTATCCACCCTCCTTTCCATATTAATTAGTGGGCATCTAGGGACAAACAAGTAGAAGGTAAAACAGCATCTTTGAATTCCAGGAAGTTTTATAAACATTTTTAAAAAAAATCTCTGACTTTCTTAGAAACAAATGGAAAAGAGATTTTTAGAAGTTCTGTTATCAAGGAAAAGCTTGTGATCATTGTTCTACAAGAATAAATCATACAGCAGAACATATTAACGAAAGCTGAAGAGAGTAATAAAATAAAACAGTGTGCTCATCCACCCATATGGGTGAAAAAAGGCAATCTGTTTTTGTACAATTGAATTGAACAAAAATTATATTTACTTATAAATACTGGAGCTACCCGAGGGAGGGAATGGTCACCATCTGGAGCTAAGAAGTTTCTTCGTGTGATCACAATGATGACATCATCCCCAAGACGCAGGCTGTTGTAAAGCACTTATCTTTCAGTCCACAAGGTGGTGTGTTTTATGTAGAAACTAGAAACTAGTTGGGGTAGTGTTTTTATTCTGAATCTAATGATGTGTTTTCTGAATGCTTTTCTTATTTCTGCATTGTTTGTACATCACCTAGAATCTTACCTCTGGATTTAACACACTGTCCAGTGCTGATATATATGGTAACATATGCCAAATTGGTAACATATGCCAAGATTTTCTGGGTCGCCCTCCATAAACACACTTCTGGGTGTATCCTTGACCCTGGTCCCAATGAGAACTCCAAATGTGTTCCCTTTAGCAAGACCAGCTCCTTTTGGGGTTTCCCCACTGTGATTATGGTTTAAAAAATTAAATAGACTTCAGTGAAATGATATCCTTTACCTAGTATAATATTTGCATGTGATATAGAACTGAATAAGATCTGTGACAAAAATATCAGAAGTTATTTAAAACAGGAGTTGAAGAACAATTTATAAAACTAGTTTTAACCTCCAAGAATTTACCTAGGACCTTCCAAGTAACTAGCATTCTGTTTTTTCCTCTCTTCCATGTAACATACATTCAACTGAGCCCTCTCTCAAATAATTACTTTCAAATGTATTCCAAGATCAATTTCAAAGAATCTAGGTTAATGGTGTTTGATTTCTAATTCTTTGTTTCCTCTTATATATTCATTTCAGGTGCATCTGTAAACTGAACATATTGGCCATTCATTCTCACTCATTTGTCAAAACACTTATTGAACAGCTTTATTGTTAATGCATTCTGTTAAGCACCAAGGATGCAAAAAATGGAACATATTGCCTCCTCAGAGTGATAATTTTATTGTGCCTTTTGCAGTCCTGGGGATTGAACCCAGAACCTCATGCATGCTAGGCAAGTCCTCCACCACTGAGCTACTCCTCCAGCCATGCACAAGACTCATTCTACTGATAGTAACATAGTTCATACTTAGCACAGTAAATAAAATTAACTTTTTATTTAAAAATAGCTCTTTATTTTGAATTATTTTCTCTACTATTTTCTATTGTTGATTTGAAGTCATTGATGCATTTATTTTCTGCTTTCCTGTCTTCAATATAGTGGGGTTTTTTGGTGCCAGAGATTGATCTCATACTTGCCAGGCAGGCACACAAACCACTGAGCTAAACCCCTGGCTCTCTTCAATATAGTTTAAACTAGAAGTTATTTATAATTTACATACCATATCTTTGCCAAAAAAAATTCAGTAAGTGCATGTAAACATCTTACAAGTTTTTTTAATTTTAAAAAGCAAAACAAAAAAAAGGATAGAAATGATATAAAATTTCCAAAAAAGTAGGAAATTAACACTAGTTACCTTTTACAAGTTTTAATTGTTATTTCATTCTAAGTTTTGCTTTAAAATAACTTTATATTTTCTTTGTATGCTTGGGTTCTAGAGTGCTAGTAAAATGCAAGAAAATGGTCTCTGTCAATAGGTCTTTGGGGAAGGTTATTTATTTAGAGAGGATTATAATAGGATGAGCTCAGAGACCAGGGGATAGTGCACACTGCAAAAGCAAATATAATCATTAGTAGGACACATAATGGAGGGTTTAACTATATATACAACAGAATGAGTGCTCGCTTGCCACTCCAGGAGGGCCTGCTTGTCTTGTTAGTGTCCCGTTGAGACACAAAGCAAAACCAGTGATCGCATGCTTTCTTAATCTGGAGATTAGCTCAGGTGTTTACCTTTAACAGGCTTCCTACCCAGGGCATAAAAATGGCACATTACAATGAAAAAACCATTCTGTGTGCGGCGAGAAAATGATATTGCTAAATGGGAAGGTAATTCTTATTCAAACTAAAAATCTCTCTCTCTTTCACTCAAATTGAGTCATCAAAACCTTCATTATTATACTTAAACCAGTAAAAGGGAGAAAGAATACAATATTCAGAAGTAAAACATGTCCATACTTACACAGTTTCAAGTTCGAAATGGTTTGTTATCTTTTTTATAGACATATTTCTTTTATTTTTTATAGTTGATTAGTGTGTATTTGTGAGACAGAGTAGTTACATTTGATTTGGGGAGTTGGTATATTTGTGTATTTCTCTTTTCTTGATCACTTTTGATCCCTAATGCCTCTCTCCCCTCCTTCCCTTCCTCCTGCCCCTGTAATTACCTATTAGGCTGCTATTTACCACAATGTTTAGTACTTTAAATTTCTAAGTACTACAAAAAATGAACACACTGACTTTTACTACACTTTTTTATAGTTTGTTAGTGCTGTTTCTCAGGCTTCCAAGACTAAGGAGAAATTTCAAATGATTTCATGGAGCTGGAGGCACTAAGATATTCCAGCTAAGGCATCCTATTCGGTAGGCAAGGTATACACTTCTGGAACAAAGGGAATATTTCAAGACTGACCAGGGTTACATCCCCAAATAGGTAATAGATGCTGTAGAACAGAGCAGAGAGGTGTAAAACCAGATCCTCAGTCAATCTTTGAGTAAAGGGATATTTTGCTACTTAAGGAATGGGAAGTGGCTCCAGCAGGGGTCAGTGTAGGGAGCTCACCTGTGAGGTGTGAGGCCTTGGGGTCATGCCCCATGCACAAAGCAAAACGAAACAAAATGGAATCCAAAGAGCAAATTGTGATTTTGAATTACACCTATCTCAGTCGTTGCTTTGAGTGAGATCAGGGAAGGTAGAACAATTACTGTTCTTCTTCAGCTGACTCTGGACACACAATTAACACACTATGCTTGTGCTCAAACACAGTTACTTTAATAAATACCATGGGTGTGGGCTGGGGATATGGCTCAGGGGCACAGCACCTGCCTGGCAAGTGGGAGGTTGTGAGTTCAATTCCCGGTACCACAAACAAAACAAAAAAGCAGGGCACAACCCTGTGTGTCATATTTTCCACAAACAAGAGATTTTAAGAAACAAAGAAACCTTCTATTCCCCAGAAGCAGATCTGAAAACTTAGAGAGATGCCTGGAAGTTTTGTGGGCGTGTGTATGGGTGTGGAGCTGGAGGAAAGAGCACTGGGCAAACGCTGTGTAGATTTCTACAGAAGGCTCCTCCCTTCAGCTTCTTTTTTTAAAAATGAATTAACTCATTCGTGAATTTCCAGTGCTTTCTTTTGACATATTGTAAGGGTAGAAACACACTGAATTTATTTAGGGAAGAAGTAACTGATTGACTCAAACAGTACCTCAGAATTCATTCAGTAATGTCAAAAGTCACAACTTCTTTGTATCACTTTGGAATCACAAAATTGCGTCAGAGGAAGATACATGCTTGCGGGTGATTGCTCCCAGACATGCATTTTGCTTCCATCAAGGATCTGAAATAATACTAAAAAGGAAGCCTGTGTTCTTGTGGGTTTCAGTGGCAGCCTTCCAGGATGATTTCCCAGCTGGAGATTACGCTGAACCTGTAAAACACTACGAACTAGCCCAACACCAGTCTCCCTGGCACTGAAACTCCCATGCTGCTGCTGCTGACAGAACAACACGTGTAATCAGACAGCTCGTGCTGCCTTTTCTGGGTGAGGATGGGGGTGGCGAGTGGGCAAGGGTGGGGATGAAGCTGTGAATAATCAACAGAATGGGAGAACTTGCTGAATAATAGAGGAGGGAAGCTGCTCTTACACTTCAAAGCACATTTGACTGGGACATGGAGGAAGCATTTGCTAGAACAGAGTCAAGTCCTGCCAGGGAGTGAGGTCTTCATTCCTTCTGGCTGGGACAGGTCCTCCCTGCACATGCATAGTCCGCGCGGGCGGGCAGCAGGACACAGGGTCCTGTGCTTCCTGCCCAGCGTGAGAGGCCCAGGGATGAACTCAGAGATCATCTTCTTGGGAAGATGGGGAAAGAACCCGTTTTTACTGCACGGATTTAATGTGATGCTGATGGTAAGTGACATGATCACTGAAAACAGATGCCATCTGGAGTCACCTTGATTGATGTGCAAATCTCTGACAGCAGAAACCCGGGCTTGTCAGTTTGCTTTCATGGTTGTCTTACTGAGACCCAATCAGGAAAGGATCCTCTTCATCTCAGACGCTGAAACGTGAATCACCCTGACAGAGGAATAAAGCCTTTGCTAGCTGGCCGTACTGTTGCAGTGTAAGCAACAGGGAGAATTTCTCTCTAGGTGAGACTCAGGAATTTTGAAGTCCCCTTAATAAATCTTCTCTTTAAGCAAAGAACATTTTTTTCTGTTGTCCTTTTAGATGGTTGTTATGACCTTCAAAGTGTTTGCTTTTCTTCCAGGGGTGTGCGACAACTTTGGTAAATTTGGGATTTTTGTGGAATGAGGGATCGTGGTTCTACATGCTCTTTTGTGAGTTTAGATGCTGCCACAGTCCAAGGGAGACACATGCCTCTTCCACAGGTGGTAACAGAGGGACGGACTTAAGTCAAGAGACCCTTCAAAAAGCAGCCAGAGCAGTCTCATCACCTGAACTAAGTTTGGGAGATTTGTGCAGTTTGGTTTTTACTGGTGCGATCTGATCAAGCAGATCAAAGGAATGAAGTATTCATAAACTCTACGGTGAATGGTATTTTTTAGACTCTCAAGGAACTATATATTATGCTAGATATTAATCATATAGGATTCTTTAAAGCAAAGCACTTGGCAACAACATGAGAATTGAGGGTGCTTGTTATCTGGGATGACAGAAACCCAAAGCCTGTATAGACTTAGTCTCAACGGTGTGGTAGATACTAATTATATCTTCTGGATTTGTTTTACATTGATTGGTTCATTTACATTTGTCTTAATAAAATTTATTAGATATTTCCCTATTCTAAGAACCATGTATATTTTCCATTAATAATTTCAAACATACAAGAAAAACTCTGCCAGTCAGGCATGATGGCACATGCCTGTAATCATAACCACTCAGGAGGCTGAGGCAGGAGGATCTTGAGTTCAAGGACAGCCTGGGTAATATAGCAAGACCTATTTAAAAAAAAAAACAAAGAAAAATCAAAAGCAAAGAAAACTACTATTTTAGTGCACAGAGACAACCACTATATTTTCCTATGCAGTTTTTTAAATATTTTAAAAAATATGTCAGGTAAATAATTTTGTATTCTGCTTCTTAAACTTCACAGTATAATCACATAAAAAACATTTTGTGTCCTAAAATTTTTATTAGCTAAAATAATTATCATCACATTAATACACCATGATATTTTTGTTGTTGGTACCGGGGATCAAACTCATGACTTCATACTTGCCAGGCAGGTGCTCGCGTCACTGAGCTAAACCTAGTGTCCACCATGGTCTTCTTGACTGTTTCCTTACCGATGCTCACTGCTTCCACCATAGGAAATATCATGATGAATATTTTGCTGCAAAATTTTGTATCTAAGTCGCAGTTTGTTGATCTCATTGACTCCCAGACATCGAATTTTTAGATTAAACTTTAAAAGGCTTTTAAAAGGCTTCAGATAGAATGTGTGAAATTGTTTTCCGGGAGGGTCACCACGGTTACACTCGCTAACACGGTGTGATAGCGCTTATGTTATGTCTCCTTTGCTTGGCTGAGTTTTGAAACTCCCTTGAGTTCATGAGGCACAGTGGACTTTGGAAGCAGATGAGGTTGGCCCTTTCCTTACCCCCCAACAATGCAGCCCAGCCCAATTTCTCTGTTATGACATTAATTACAAAAAACTGTGAAAAAAGCAGTAAAGGTAATGAGAAATAATTTATAGTTTAAAAAAAATCTCTTAGCATCTGTTGAGCATAGGATTATGTTACTTACAGTATTTTTTAAAAATTGAGACTACCTAACAAGTTTTTATTTTTCCCAAATGATAGTATAGCAGTGTAGATCCGAAGAGGGTGAAAAGCTTTGGTTGGGGAATCAGGAGACACATACTCTCCTGACTCTTTCACGGACTTGCTGTTTGACCTTGAGCAAATGACCTCACCTGTTTGGAGCTCTGTTTCTTCATCAAGGAGGTGTGCTGGGTTAAACTAGATTATTTCTGAAGTGATTCTCACTCTAAGATTCTTTGATGCTATCAGAACCATTTTTTCCAGAAAAGAATTACTCTTCTAACTACTTTCAAAATCCAAGTGGTGAGTGCCTGCAATATTTATTTCCAAAAATTGTCAGTGAGTTCAAATCTACATTCTGCACTGGGGTGACGGTCATGTTTCTATCTGGAATTACTTGAAAGAAGTATCATGATGAGAACATAACCTTCATCTGATCCTTTTGTCAGCGAAACAAAAGCAGATGAAAGTTATAACAAGAAATCCTTTAAAACTATAACTGCACTGCAGAATATGTCAAATTATACCCTCAGCTTTGAACTATAATGTTATTGGTTTCAGTGGGAATTTCACACAAATCTTTGAAATCAGAATTTGAGCCTTGTAATTACAGCATAAAAGCTATTCTGCTCTAAACAGACAAGATCATCTTTTTGTTTACTTCCCTTTTGTATTATGCTCTTAAATATGGTGCTAGCAAGGAAAAAGGCATATGTTACATGCAGGAGGATTTTCTTGCTGAATATTTAGTTAAGTGTGTTTTGTAAAGTAATAGTTTTCCTGAGCTGGAACTTACCTAACAGAGAATTCATCCCTTTATCATGTACAGTTGAGTGACTCTTATTCAGAGTTGTGTAACCATTGGTATGAATGTATTTTTAAAATATAAAGTGAAGATGTGTAGTCAGTACAACAAGTTCTTGTTTCTGTTTGTTGGATTTAGTTTTATGTGCAGATTTTTTTTTTCCTATTCAGGATCCTGTTTGATTCTAAGAATTTAAACAGGGCTGGGAGTGAAGCTTGATTGTAGAGCATTTGCCCAACATGCACAAGGCTCTGGGCTCAATCTCCAGAACAACTTAAAAAACAAAACAAAACAAAGCCAAACAAAAGACATGTCCAGAGGAAAATATCTGAAGGCAACAGAGTGGATAGTAGTTGCATTTTCTCCTTAAACTATGAGAAACAACAGAAACAAACAGGACACGCTTATAAGTCAAGAAAGAATAAGTATGAGATATTTCCATGCTATTCTAAGCATTTTGTCCGATCAATAATGAAAGAAATCACTAGAATTTCTTCTGTGGATGTCTTTGCTTTGTAATAAGATAAATAGCAGTTTTCTTTCTTGACTCTTATAAAAAAGTTGAGTAATTCTATCCTGATCATCTTTCTAGTAATATATACTACTATGGAAGCTATAAAAACATGCTGTTAGCATTTTAAAATTAGATAAGACTTTATTTTTCACACTCAGTAAATTTTCTAATATGGCATTTTATTTTCCCTTCTCTAATCATCTCACAGGAATTGGATGAATGATTTTCACACTGTTCAGTTTGAGAAATTGTTATCCATTTTGCAGATGAGAAATTTGAAGTAAATCTTCTGCTAGAGAAAGGGCAGGTCTCATGTTCTTGTGAGGATCTCAGCACAGGGCCAAGTGACAAGAATCTCTACTCTGTCACTTGAGGCAACCTTGACTGGGCAATTTAACCCTTACATGCCTTACTTATTTTTCTCATTTGCCAAATGACAGTAAAGATGGTTTAGATATACTGTTGCTTATAACAGCCAACATCAAGTAATTGTGTTACATTCTATCACTCAGAAAGACATCAACAAACTTGTATTTTTAATATGACCATTAAATGTTCTGTTATCTCTTTATGGAAAATTATTCAAACTCTTAATCTAAACTGTACAAAAACATTAAGAAGGTACAAATAACTGAAGTCAAACTGATATTTTAGAAAAATTGCAAACATTGACTTTTGTCATTTTGTTCAATCATCAAGATACATGAGAAGCAACTTTATCCTGAGGAAAATAAAATGACTCATATTGAGACATAAGAGAAATTTTTAAAAAGTGAGACAGTAGCAGAGGTCAAATATTTAGCTGATAGAGAAAAAAATACCAAGTTAAACACTGGAAATTTTAGGCATGATTTTTATTTTTGTAAAACTTGTTGCTTATCTCTGGAAATATGTGTTTTATCAATGCAATGTATATATTATTTGGATGCTAATTAAGAAGCCAACACCATCCTGTAGAAACCACTTTCTGGGGTCTTCTTATTTCCTTCCACCTGCTGCCAAGACAGGACAGACAGTGAGACCAAGGCAGACTGGACAGGAGTGACCTGGCCACACCTGTTCTCAGCACCCGCGTGGGCGAAGTCGCCTCTGGCCTGCGTGGCTGTCTACAGGTTGCACCCAGCTTGACTCTGAAAGGAGTTCACATCATCACGTAAGTACACAACCACGAGCCTTTGAAGCATTTTTTGTGTTGCTGGTACAGATAGTCCTCATGTAATGACCTGTTGAATGGCCGTTCACACCTACGACCCGTCTTCTTGTTGTTGTCGGGCGGTTCTGTGCGTCTTGCTGATGCAGCCTTAATGTCTTTTTTTTTTCTTTGCTCAGTACACCTTGCTTCTGCAGTAATTTTCGCTGATTGCACTGTACTGTATGTGTCGTTTTATGTTGTTTTACATTACAGTACCGCATGTAAGAGGTTTGCAAACACAAGCAAAGTCATCAGGTTGGAGTTTCCTATGACCATTTCTTTGCTCTGAATACTGCAAAGGACATTCATTTCATTTCCTCATGTCGTGACCAACTCATTTAATGACCTAGTTGCAGGAAGGGAACTTAGCGGTGCAGCCAGGAGCATCTCCACGCCCTCTTGAGGGCGCCAACAGCGGAAGTTCAGCAAAGCTCCCCAAGCCAGACGCGTCTGCTGCAGGAAATTTCCGTTAAAATGAAACTAAAACGCTACTCCCAGGGACCCTCAGCTGAAAACTCCTTGGAGCTAAGGAGCACCTCCTTCTCAGTGAAGCAGCTTCTTTGTGTGTGCAGCTGGACGGCCCCCAAGGCCTTTCACCGCCTCACCAGGGCGCGTGGGCGGCTCTGGCTGTAGGTGGCAGCATCGCACCAAGGCATCCTCTCCGCAGCCTGCGCGGGCGGACTCCGGTGAGAGAGCTCGCAGCCCCGCTGCCTGGAGCACGATTCACCACAAGACAAGAGTGTGATTTGTTGTTGTTGAGGATAAAATCTTTCCTTGACTCTGCAGACAGCCCTCTCTACAACCTGCAATCACGGTGACCAGACTTATCCCCAAAGCTTTGCCGTGGTCCCCTAGTGAGCCGAGGCTTGGGAGACACAGCGAATGCGTATTTTATTAGAACTTCTGAGAACACCAATTGTAGGGCCTTTGAAAGCACAGATTTGTCAGCATTTCACATTAATGGGCCTTTTATTTGTTTGTTTTTCTTCCTGATTTATAGACAGCACCCCATTATAGAGGCAATATATCTTCATTTAAATAACTTCCAAGTTATTTATGACTGGCAATGACTTTGTGGCTGGGGTATTTTACTTTGTTTTATTTTTGTTAACAGTTTCATTCTGGTGCTAGTGACACCAGGAGAGCCTAAAATAATAGCAGTTTTAACAGAGTTCTCTGGAGGGTTGAAATGATCTGGGTCAATTTTGCATGACAGATTCCAATTT
Source organism: Hydrochoerus hydrochaeris (assembly GCA_004027455.1). Taxonomy (NCBI): domain Eukaryota; kingdom Metazoa; phylum Chordata; class Mammalia; order Rodentia; family Hydrochaeridae; genus Hydrochoerus; species Hydrochoerus hydrochaeris. The sequence goes on from PVLA01000754.1 coordinate 40,509, forward strand.
TTCAGAAAAAGCCCCTTTTCATTTTCCAGTTATATTCTAATGCCAATTTATAAGAAAAGAAAATAATCCATAATCAATAACTGTTGAAAAGTCATTTTATTTTATGTCTTATTCTATTTACTCCTTGCTACCACCCAGTTTTCCTACTTTGTACCTGAAGAAGTGGGGACAGAGATTCAGTGACTCCCTCAAGCTGTCACATTTAATAGTAGTGGAACCAGGGTGAGATGCAGGTTTTTAAAGCTGTGAGATGAGGTTCTTCAGATTGATTAGGGTTGCCTCTCTGAGGAGACAGGCTAACGGGTCAATCAGGAATGCTCTAAGATGGGGACGTGTGACATACAAACACTTGAAGTGGCAGCCAGCGCTTTTAGAACATTTCTTCCTTTAGTCAGTATCAATTGTGCTCCCTGAATATAGTATGTCCTCTTTCCCTAAAATGTACTTCCCTTCCTTCTCTATCAGACAAGCGCCAACAAAACCCGACTCATCTTTCAAGGCCCAGTTTCAAGGTCACTCTCCTCAGTGAAATCTTTCTCTTGTCTCCTTTGGTGAAATTTGTATTTCCTTCCTTATACTCCCACAAAACCATTCCTTCCTTTATTTATACACTTATCATTTTTAAAAATGCCACATGCAAACTTTATTTAACAAAGGCAATGGCAGATCGGCCTTAGGTGAAGAGAAAAGCAGAGCAGAGAAATGCTATGCAAAGCAGCTGAGGACAGCCTCCTTGCAGCTGCATTTCACGGAGCGCTGCCTCGGTGAGGAACACAGCGCTTGCACCGGGATGGATGGGTGGATGATGTGCGTACTTTTCATTGTTCACCCGCCACTTACCATATATACACATATACATTGATTTGATGGTCCCCCGATGAGCTTCATTTTTGTTGATCCTTGGAAGAAGACATCTAAAGACGAGACTAGATGATTCTGGTCCATAAATCATGCAGTGAAGCCAGCCTAGATGCTAATGGGTGCCGGCCCTCCTCCATTCCTCTTCTGACATTTGATGGGTTTCCGGGACTCTGTTGGAAAGTTGTCTGGGTAACATGACATGCCAGTACTACTGGTGTTTGTCAAGGTGCTTGTCCAACTAGGAGATCTGATTGTTGGGCCATTCCACCAGACACCAACAGCACAGGAAGAAGGTAACTCTAAGAGTGGCTTATGTCACAAACCAGCTGGGGCAAGTGCTCCACTGGAATTGTTATTTTATTTGTTTATTTACTTATTTATTTTTAACTGTATATATTTATGTTTGCTAAATTGAAAGATTTTTCATTCTCATTTTTGGATATGAAAGTTCCTAGCAGTTCCTCATGCAGCTCTGCTATCTGAATTTATGCAAACATCAAAAATAATATGTTAGAGCCAGGTGTAGCATCACAAACCTGTAGCCCCAGCTACTTGGGAGACTGAGGCAGGAGGATTGTGAGCTCAAGTCTAGCATGGGCAACCTTTTGAGACACTGTCTCAAAATTTTAAAAGAGCTAGAGATTTAACTAAAAAATGGGTGGAAAGTAAGGAGGAATTAAATTACTAGTGATGACAAGCATGGTGGTTATAGTAAAAAATGATAGCTCTCAGCAACAGAAAGTCAGAAAAAACATAAAACATAAATATCTAAAATTAACATTCTGGAATTATTTGCTATAGAGTCAAATATCTCATTTATTTAGCAGACATTAAGGCAGCACTGTTATTGCTCAAACTTTACAATTATACTAAGAGAAATGATCCTGTATCATTATGAAAAAATTATAATTTGTTCTATATAGCCTGTACATCATTATGTGTGGTGGCATAAAAACAGACAGATAGATCAGTTGTGTAGACTTGAGTGTCAAGAAACAAACTTATGTGTTGGGATAACTAGATATCCCACATGTGAAGGAATAAAATTAGGCCCCTACCTCACACCATATACAGAAATTACTTCAATGCGATCAAAGACCTAAATGTGAGAATTAAAAGTGGAAAACTTAGGCATGAATCTATGATACTAGATGTAGCAATAGGTTCTTAGATATGACACAAAAAGTACAACAAAAGGAAAATACAGATAAATCAGTTTTTACCAAGTCAAGAAGTTTGTACATCAAACAATACTATTAAAAATATGGGAAAAAAAACTAAAGAAAGGGAGAAAATATTTGCAAATGACGTATCTGATAAGGGTCTAGTATCCAGAATATATAAAGAAATCTTACAGCTCAACAACAAAAAGACAACTCAAGATAAAAACGGGCAAAAGTCTTGAACAGACAATGGTCAATAAGAACGCAAAACTGTGCTTGACATTATTTCTCCTTAGGGAAACGCAAAGACAAACCACAATCAAAAAAATAAACAAAATTTTTTTAAAAATTTAAAACCACAATGAAGTCCTACAGATCCATTGGGATGCCTCTAGAATAAAAAAAGTCAATCACAAGTGTTGACAAGAGCATAAATACATTGAAACTCTTACAATTTTTCCTTGATGGCAACATCATTCTAAAGCCAAAGAGTGAAAACAATCTAAATTTTGGTCAGTGAGGGATTTAACAAGTGTTAAAAATTTTTCTATATTGGCTTTAGTTTTGCATTACAAGAAGTAAAATATTATAGGTACAAACATAAAGCTCTTTTATATACCTTCTGATTCCATGTCTTTCCCTTTTCTCAGAGGCAGACACTATCCTGAATGTGGTATATGTACATCTGCCTTACTTATTTCATGTCTAAATCCATAAACAATGTGGAGTATTGTTTTGTGTGGTTTTAAAATGTTACATAGAAAATACCATATCTATGCCACTGCATTTTGCTTTTTCACTCAGTATTTTAAGTATATTGTAAAATTTTTTATGTAATTTTAAGACATTAAAAGACTCTCACAAAGGTCTCCTAACTTGGTCTCTCTCCATTTAGTGTGTTACTGTCTTCCAGTGTAGCCTCATTTAACTATGTCAGCAGTGGAAAGCTGTAATAATCAAGACAATATATGACATAAAAGATAATTCTGTAGTTTAAAAGTGAGGTCCACCTTCTGTGTATTTTTCTGTTACAGCTAGGATTGCAGAATTTAAACTAGGAGACACAAAACATTCAAAGAAAAACGTGGTTAAAAGGTACAGGAAGTGTAGTACTCAAGAATCTTTACTTAATTACATTTCAATTTCTGGAGGATATTGACCATTTGTGTAACCAAGCGTTAAGATTAACACTATTGAGAAACACAAGTACATTCAAGCGGTTTAACTGACCGGGAATACAAGTAGGTAGCTCATCCTATTGTCAAATGTGTCATCTAGATCACAAGCATATCCATTGTCTACACACGGCTGTGTACTTGTGTCTTTCGATCAGAACGTGCAACATTTGTATTCACAGAATAATCCCTAGCCTTAACAATATTTAATTGAGAAACTATTTTTATGAGGCAGGTCAGTGTTTGATGATTTGTTTGTCTGATAATTTTATGCATTCTGTAAGTGCCCTATATCCAATCCCAGTCTAGCTACTTTTCATGACCTGATGCTTAACTATGGCGGCCTCTCTTTTGATTCAGGATACATGTTTGTTCTGACCCGATGTATAACACATGTCTCTGATCCTCTTCTGCCCTCTCTTATGCTTTCTCCTTTTTTATGCTTATCTTGTCAACTACAAGGACTCAAAGAGGGGCATTTGGCTGGAGTAAGAATCCTCTGGCACCTGAGGCATTACATTGGCAGTTCATTTGTGCATCTTTCTGGTTAAATGTTCTTCGTGCTCTCATTTAATAACAGTATTTTCTTGGGTGGTATTTTTTTGTTGTTGATCTTATGCTTAAATGTGGGATCTTATTTTTCTCTGTGAATCACTAAATCAACATAGGTGTGGTTGGTTATTAGGTAAACACAGAGGAGATAAAGAAGTTAAACCTGAACCTGTGGAAACAATTTATTTTCAGTGCTTCTTGTAATGACTTGCACATTTGTAGCATCCCTTTTTGACTTCTGTTCATGGTGGGTGTTGAGACTAGAAAAACACAAATAAAAATATTGAAATACATAAAGGTAGGTGGGGAATGCTTCTTACCAACAAATCAAGACATCAAAAATAAAAGTTTGCTTTTGAGAAACAAAAATGCACACAAAACATTCAAAAAGGAAAACCAAGATACCTAATAGGTCTCAGATAGAATTAGTCACCATGACTTTATAATACCTTACAAAATGTGCCTCTTCTTTGTACTTTTAAGGGAATTAAGCCTGGGTTAATTAACATGCAGCTTCTTGTTAGATCAACACATTTAAAAATCTGGGTGGAGAAATCAATTTCAATGTTAGTCTAGGGTGTTTGAAACATCTTACAGCTTTAAAGAGCTCAAATGCATCCAACCTCCCAGCTCTATGGAAAAACAGACATTTGTTAAGGAAGTTTTTGGCTTGTTTTCATTTCATTTTCATTGTTAGTTTCAAAAAGATAATAGTCCCCAGGATAATTGTTTCCGTGAAAAGAACTTCAAGGGAATTGAAAGTATTTTTGAATAAGCTCAGTGTGCAATTTATATAGAATGCATTCTGTGCTCTCTTACTCATAAGTAACATTGTTTGATCATTGTTAACATGTTAAGCAGAAGATCAATGATTTTGCTGGGTAATACCTTGCACTTTCAACTGAATTCAGTGTTTGCTTTCTCATCAGGTTTTAATGTGGTAGAGTCATAATACATAAAAGAGAAGATTCACTAGACCTGTCTTTTGGGTTACACCCAGTAACACAAAAGTTGTAACGTTCTCTAAAATGCCTTCATTTAATTACCAATTATGCTGAACTTTTCACAAGTTGCATCAATGGTGAGTCACTTAACTAAAAACCCCACAGCGTGCACAATAGAACAAAAGCAGGGAGCAAAAGGAGTTTCAGCCTCTAGGACAGATGGAGACTTTTCAAAAGAAGAGCTGCAAGAAGAACACTACAGAGGTCAATACCAATGTAAACGTCAACAGAAAACAAATATTTCAGCAGGTGTGTGTGTTGCTTCTTACATTGAAAACAGTAGTCCTTTGATGACATCTCTGAAAAGGTTTTCTTTCCCAATGTGTTGCAGTAACTTTTCTTAAAGGTACAGCTTCCTTTTCTGGAAATTAGTGATGTCCATGTTAGTTTTTGGTAAAGTAAGAAAGGAAGGAAGGAAAGAAGGAAGGAAGGAAGGAAGAAAGGCTTCCATAAATGTAATTTGGAAGTAATTATTGACTGTTTGTGAGAGTATTTATTTTGCTTTTAGAATTTCCCCTATTTAGATCTATTTACTAACTTCTGTTATTAATCATCTCATAAACTACTATTAAGCTTTATTATTATCAAAGTTGTACTTTTGCTTACAAGACCATACTATATAAGTGCAGCAATTAAGCATCTAATCAGCAAGTCTTTATAGTATGCCTACCATATGTTCAAGACTGGACTAGGCGCTGTGTATATAAATGTAAGAAAGGGTGCTGCTGCCTTCAAGGAGCTCACAGTTTAGTTGAGTGTATGACAGTAGTATATATTAATGTAGTATTATAGGATTAAAGATATATGGGACCCAGTATAATAATAAATTGTCAAAAATTGGAAATATAAAGTTAAAAAACCCAACTTATCAAATCATAAGTATGATACCATGTTTTTGTTTTTGTCTTTTTTAAGACAGGCTCTCACTATGGAGTTAGGCTGGCTTTCAGCTCACTTTGTAGTGCAGAGTGGTCTCGAACTCTCAACCACCCTCCTGCCTCTGCTTCCTGAGTGCTGGGATTTACAGGCATGAGCCACCACGCCCAGCTTTAGTACCGTGTTTTGAAGGTATCCCCACTACAAAATATGTTTGTTTTATTTGGCACTGGGGATGGAACCCAGGGCCTTACATATCCTAAGTGTGCACTTTGCCACTAAGCTACCTCCACAGCCCCCTAACAGATTTTGACCAGTTTTGCCCCTTTCCAAAAACCCAGCCTAAGGACCGCCCTCTCCAGCCCTGCAACTAGCCCCCATTCAGGCTGCTTCCCTCTTCCCTGTCCTCTGGCCCTGGCCTTCTTGGCCCTGCACTCAGAACTCCTCCGCAAGTCCATGTGACTGACTGAATAAAGCCCAAACCCCTTCACAGAGCACCCATGGCCCCCACTGCTCCTTCAGATCTTCAGCGCCTCTCCGTCTAGACTTGTGCGCCCTAAGAATCCTAGGGTCTTCCTCTACTCTTCCATAGGCACAATTCGCTGCTTCATCCCTGTGCCCTTTGCGCCCTTTCCCAGGGTTTTCCTTCCTGGGAATCTTTGCTTAGCTCATTCTTACTCATCTGTTAGGGCCCAGTTCAGGACTCAGCTTCTCCTCAGGTCAAGGGTTGAACTTAAAAACCTTTTCTCTGCAATCCCTTAGCAACCTCTGCAAATCTCTACTCAGTACTCTTCATGATATGGAAGTCATTTGTGTGTGTCTGGAGGACACATCTTTATATTTGTGTCATTAGTGATGTGAACAGAATGCACACATTTGTAGATTTTCTGTAGAAAACATAAAAGTTTGATGGCTGGTTTTTCCCCTTCCTGTTTATGGTTTTACTATCTTTTTTTTTTTTTTTTAAGTTAAAGGGCCCTTTGGCAAATCATTGCCTTTTTGAAAAAAAAGTGGTTTTTTTTTCAAAATAGGGGTAACAAAACTAGGTCACATTTTTAGGCACCTGCTATGTTAACAAGTATCATTCTAAGTACTTTCTGTATGCTCATTACAATTTGAGGCAGGTAGGTATTGTTATCAGTCATCCATATTTTACACATAAGAAACTGGAGCATGAGAAAAAAATATAACCATTTCTCAGAATCCATAGTTTTTTTTTTTTTTTTTCTTTTGGTACCAGGGATCAAACGCATGACCTCATGCTTGCCAGGCAGCCGCTTATGCCACTGAGCTAAACCCCCAGCCCAAGAATCCATACTTTTAACAGATTCGCTATGCTGATTTGGGGAGTGAGTCTGGATGAGAGGGCTGTGAGGTCACCTCTTAAAGGACAGTATTATTCAAATAGCTTTAACAACTAGAACATTTTTGGAGCATTAGCATGCAAAGAAATTTCCCCATATGAGTTAAATGTAAACCCTGGTACAGCTGTGATCTCTACTGACAGTAAGACAATGAAGACAAGAAAACATTTGTACAGCAGAAGGTGGCACAGCCTGGATTCAAACACAGTAGAAGAGCTCTGCAGCCAGCACGCTCAATCGCGATGCTACGCAGCTTTTCCAGTGTTACATTTTATAAGCACGGTCACCACACTGTTCCTAGAGATGAATTTGTTCATCAAAGTCTTCCCATTCACAGTATGTGTGAAACATGGGCTTTAATAAAAGTCAGCTTATTTTACTTGGTACCAAAAAAAAAAAAAGTGTTAGAGTGCAAAATTCGCCTTTCACACAAGGGGGGACTTCAGGACAGCCACCTGCCAGTGACCTGCTTGCCTCTGCTACGCACATCTGCCCTTGTACTCAGACACATGCTGCTGTCAGTGCAAGGGGCCGACAGAAAATTCAATTGTGAATTAGATGCCAAAATGTCCAATCTAGTTCATTACTTCTTAAATAATAAATACTAGAAATGCACACTCTTTGGAAGCATTTCAGAGTGTGAAACAGACAGAACTATTTTTTGAAATCCTAAAATTATGATCTCCATTGAATGGAAATAAGGAGATACAAACTCCAAACGTGCCAACCTCAGAGGAGTTAGATGAGAAAATGGGTGATTTCATTTTAGTGCTGGTTTTTAACATGTAGTTTCCTTTTATGAAAGTAGTTTGACCTGTGTGGAACATGGGAAATGTGAAAGGACTGAAAAAAATGTTAAAAACCAGAGTTTCTCTCTCACCCTTTCAAAACTGTCTTCTCCAGAGGTCTTGGAAGCCACCTGTTTCAGTATAACTCAACTTTCTTCAAGTGGATGGGGTTGTATCTTCTAAGAGCAAAAATGCTAAATAAGTGCCCTGCATGAGACACTCACAGTATAAAGTTCTCCTTACCAGTTATATACTTGGCAAAAGATGGCATGTTTGCCTAACAGCTTGTTCTGTGCTTAAAATGTGAAGTTCTTTTTCATGGATGTTTGTTTCTGTTAGAATGTATGTGTTAAAAATAATATAAGGTCAAATTCCATAGAAAAGCATGGTTCTGATTGAATTTCCAGGCCCCAAATCTGGAATGAAGCCAGGAAGATCTGGGAATGTGGCAAAGATAGTGTGCCTTACACTGCGGCTCTCCAAAGTGACGACTTCGGTTATTAACTAGTGGTGGGTAGAGTTTGGAAAGGTATTTCAAGCACACTAATTAGCAAGCAGTCAGATGTGACAGAAAAGTGGGTAAAATATATGCTAGCTCTGGAAGGGAGCTAAAAGAATATACTGGGAGAAGATGGAAATTGGTAAGCTATGTGCTGGGACTCTAGTACATGGAGTTAGCGTCACTGTGTGTGTCATGCAGTTTAAAAATAGAAATAAGGATTCTTAAAACTGGTTTGAGTTTCAACTAAAAAAGTCCAAACTTTAAATATATGGTTTTTTAGTATGTGGTCTTTGGTGCAATTTATTATAGACAATATTGCCTTTAAGCCCATTTTAGAGTGCAAATTAAGACATGAGAACTGTTTTTTTTTTCTTTAAAATCAAAAAGCCATCTGATGTTCCCAAATTGTATTAGTCTAAATTCATGCTACAAAAGGATCAGTTTCCTATCTTTTAAATTTCCGTTGTAAAATACCCAGAAAACACATGTATTCACACAGACCCTTTTGGAATTACGAATGCAATTATATAAACAGTCTGCCCAAGAATACCAACCTTGTCAGATGGATTGTGATTGAGAAAGTGATTATGAAGAGGGTGACTCCTGCTATACTGTTTGAACAGTTTTGATTTTAACCATTGTTCAATTTTTGCTGTAGGATTTTGGGTCTTCTATTTCAGTCTTCTGTCTGGAAAGTTTTTATTGACTTTATTTTTTTTTAATTTTTTATTATTTTTGAAGGTAGTGAAATACAACAGAACAAGACAGAAAAAAGCCAATTGAGACAGTGCAGTGAGGGGTTGGGGATTTAGCTCAGCGGCATAAGTGCCTGCTTTGCAAGTGCGCAGTCGTGAGTTCGATCCCTGGTACCGATAAAAAAAGAAAAAGAAAAAAAGAGACAGTTCAGTGAAACTAGTACAGAACATCACAACAGGTTATTGGGATAACTGTAATAGGTACCACAGTATATCTCGTTATCTTCAAAATAGTTGCAAAGAGTTGTTCAATCAGGTATAGCAAAATCAAAGGAAATACAGAACATTATAGAACTTATCAAAACAGAATATTGAATAGAGCAACACAATTAATCAGAGCAAAGCAAAACAGTGATAATAATATTTGCCTTCAAAGAAATGGTAGAAGGAAATCCCCCCTATTTGCTATTTTGCAGATGGTCAATCTCCCAAGGGATGCTCAGACCTCTGGCTACTTATTTGCTAACAGTAGGGTGAGGGTGGGATGTTTGATTCTCAGCCCGAGCACCAGTAGGCTCGCAGCTGCTTACCAGGGAGGCAAGCGGGTTGCTTGGTTTCCCAGTGCCCTAAGTTCCAACATGGCGTGGATCTCAGGAGACGCTGGCTGGTTCTCCCCCTGGGGCAGCTGCCGCTTGCCCAAGCCACAGCTGCTTACCAGGGAGGCGGGCTGGTTGCTTGGTTTCCTAGCTGACTTCATTTTTTTTTTAGCTTAATGAAATGCTACTTATTTTACAAGGTATAGATTAAATATTATCTCCTATAGGTAATCTTCATTCTCCACCCACCATTGGCCCTAAACAGAACTATTTCCACCACTCTATGGCTCCATAGGACCTAGTGCTGCTTCTGTTAATGTACTTAGCAAATCTATCATCAAAAGTATGTATTTGTTAGTCTCTCAAATTCACCGTAAGCTGTTTGAGGGCAGGAACTGTCTTTATTCCTGAATACCTAATCCCCATGCTTAAGAAATTAAAATGAATTTTTGCATATGGTTAGCTCTTGAATATTCTTTGAAATCCACAGATCTTCAAAATAGAAATTTTTCTCTAGAGAGGTAGGGAAGCAGGGAAGCATCTTTCCAGATCTTCTGCTTTGTTATTGAACTGTCTGCCCACACTCTTCACAAGGTGGGTATAAGCCCCTCTACCCCTTATATCTGCAATCTGTTTATCCATTAAATGTTCAGAAAATGTGTCTTAGTACTGTCCTATGGCATTGCTGAAATTTTCATCAACATTAATTCATCATTTTTCTAAAGTGCTGCTAAGTAGTTATATCTACTATTATCATCATTTTATAGCATTTAATAGCTTATAAAACACATTCACAGCCATTATTTCGGTAACTTTTTCCAAAATGTGTGAAATGGAGGTCATCTTCCTCTTTATCTCAACTTTTGGGCCTTTCTTAGACTTCAGCTACCTCCTCTGAAGACTGCTTTGGCTTAGTCATGTCGAGCCATAGCATTTAAGAGGGCCAGGGGACATTATAGATCATGAAGTCCCATCCCTTCCTTTTTTAGCTGAGTAACCACAATGGTCTCATATTACAGATGATAAAAAAACGTGATCCAGACAGATGAAGTGACTTCTCTGTCACGTATTCTTCAAAAATAGTGGAGTCCAAACTGGAACAGAATTTGTCTACTGAATCCTAGTTCAAAGTTTTAACTACAGTAGTGCTTCTAGAACACAACGTTTGAGCACATTACTCTCATTTTTGAGAATTTTATTTATTCATTTTTCAGAAGATTCAGTTTTACAGACTCTTTATTCTTGCCACAGTCTTCTTCCTGATTTGTATTCTTTTCTTTTCTGTTTTCACCATCTAAAATGGGAACTGTGCCTGCCTACACCAAGTACAACATAACATTTTTCTGTGCAATTTTCTTTCTTTGTAAGATTTTTATGTGTCTGGTTCATTAATTTCATTTCTTAAATGATTTCCTAATTGCTTAGACTTCAAGTTTTTGTTTTCAATACTGAGAAAGATAGTTTTATAACCTTTGCCAAAGGTCTGAGGAAAGACCTCGGTAATGTGATTTTGTGGGCTCCATTGGCTTTGCTCAATCTGTGCCAGGGACTCAGAGAATTTTTAACTGGAATGAATTTTTAGAGATACCCGGTAGTTCCTTCGTTTTACAGAGGAAAATGAACTCCAGTGAGAAGAAGCTTGCCTGAAGTTATATAGCCTGGCTCCAAATCCAGGATCCTAACTATGGTTTTTCCTACCATTCTGTACTGCGTGTTGTCTGGGAATCAGCGATTTCCAAACAAGGACCGGGGTGCTGACTGAGTACAGACAGGGGAAGCCAGAATGTAAGGTGATGGGGTCTCCGAATTGGATAATTCTAACCGGCCGAAATTGTTCAAAAATTGAAAATCTTGCAAAGTAAACCTTTTAGAAGTCTGCTGAAGATCCTGACAAAACTTTTCTCTCTCTAGTCCAAGTTATCAAATTATTTACAAATGTAGAGGTTTTTTTCTTAAGCAACATTACTTTTATGTGACCATTTTCTAGTGTTTTCTGCAACTGTAATTTTAAATTCAAGCCCTATTATTCCTTTCTTGGCACATTCTAGAGAAATACTGATAGTGCCTCAGCTGAAACTAGCTGAACTCAAACATACCACGTGAACCCTTTGTAATTTATTAACAAAATTTGAGCACTGAGCTTAATTTTTGTAAAACTTGGTTCTGCGAGACAGAGTCTTTTGCCTTGATTTAAGATACCTAGCTTCAGACTGAAACTTTCCAGACTTGAGAGTGTTCACGTTTTCATAGTTTAATTGTAAATCATCTTTCATTTAGAAGATTTAAAGACAGGCTAAAGACCTAAATCTTTTCAGTCACCTTCCTAACTAGGAAAAGTCTCTCGATGAACCTTATTACGATTTTTCCTAATGGATTAGAACAAACAGTTTGATAATGTTCAAATAGGACAAATACTAGCATAAGAAAAACAACATTTTCCTTCAAGAGTTAAATGTAAAATTAGATGTCATTACAGGGCATTTGGAAGATGTTTGAAAGCGTCTGGCCCAAGCAGGCCAAACCGCTCAACTGTAATGGGCAGCAAATCAAAACCAGAGTGGGAGGCTTGTTGTTCCCCTATTTGTTTTGCTTCATTCTGCTTGATTATTTTGGCAAAGCCAAGCTGAACCAGCAATGCTCTGAAGTTCTGTAAATTTAAGCTTTTAATTAGGTAAAAGACTCTTTTGCAGCTTTTGTCAAATGCTCATTTTGCACTTGGAAGGCTTTTTCCCTACTCTGGTGTGTTTTGGAAAGAGCTCTGGTACTCCAGGCTGCTCCCTCCTGTAACCATGGAAACTCTCCATGGACCTTTTCTGAGTTCGTCTGCCTGGATGTGGCTCTGTCATTGGTACTGGAAGCACCTGAACAGCTCTGGGATTTTCTGTACATGTGTACTGCTAAATGTTCACGCTGATGAAAAACTTTCTATTTAAAAATTCTTTGTAATTTTTAAAAGTTTTGAAATCAGCACTACCTGTACACAACAGATTTTTCTCAAAGGAAGATATTTCCTACTTTTTCACTAATTTTTCTCAAAATATTCACCTGATGTACACATTTTTTTATACCTGTGGCTTTAACTAAAAAATGGAACATAAGGGAAAAAAGTTATCAAATCATGATATACAGACTGGGGCTCTGCGTGTTTCAGAAGTTATGTGGTCTCTAAATAGATTTTTTTGGTTGTTTGGCTAAAACAACCTCTAAATAATATTTTCATATATTAGGACTAGAGAAAGTTAAAGTCATAAAGAATATAAGGCTTACAAAAGAAATCTTCATTAGAATCAAATGGATTGTGTGTGTGTATGTGAACATAAATCACTTGTAGGTTTTGTTGTTGTTATAAAAGCAAATCTCCAAGTCACCTTTCTTCTGAGATAGGAAATATGTTATTTATGAATTAGTAACCACAGCTAGAGAATATTCTATTTGTTTTCAGTTAGAATCTGGTATTTTTTAAAACGTGGAATATAATATTTATCTACATTATGTAAAATATGTGAATGGATCCATATATATATACAAGTAGTAAATTGACTACAGAAAATAACTGCCACTCCCAGGCTGTCTCACTGAGCTTATTCTTGTAAAACTGGTGCTGAACTGATTCCTGAGCTTTGGTGTTATTTTTGTCAGTTTTTAATTTCCTGCCGTGCAGATGTACTTGGAGCTATGAGATTTATGTGATTAAGTGTGTGAGATGACAGACAAGACTGTGATTGTCTGGCGCTCATCTTCCCTCTTTAGCCAACTAATCACCTTTGGATTCTGGGCTCGGTCAACGAGTCCCTTACGCCAGTAAGCCACATTTATCAACCTCAACATTTGACTCGCACGGAGCCACATTAGAGACGAGGTTAGAGTAAAAAGTACAGTTTGGGCGCAAGATCCCGTTTGCAATCACTGGCTGCCAGCAGTTTGCCTTGGCTGACACCAGCACCTTCCCTTGGGTGTCGACGCCCCCATCCTGCACCTGCTCACCCGACAGTGTAGCCAAGATCTACAGCCGCGGGAGGCAAACTGGTCTGGACTATATTTTGTCATGGCTACGAGGTTGCTTAGAACTCACAGTCGCTTATTCTCAGAAGCGCGATGTCCACAGCACACAGTGGAGGCCACTGTAAGATCATCCGGACGCCAGAACGGTAGTGTGTGTATCTTTCGCTCGCCTTGATGCGCTGGAGAGATTTGAGGTGATTAATAGCTCAAGCTCTGCAAGGGGGTGCCGGCCTCTACTCCACCCCAAGCAGGTATGATCTTCGTATTAGTGGCAGTAATGACTGGGATTTACGTGACACTGTCTGAAGGAAGAGTCCAAAGTGTTTTATGCTTATTACCTCTCCGCTCTGGGACACAAGACAGAAATGTTATTTAGAGCACTCTTGGGGGGAAACTGAAGCACTGTGTGCAGAGAGCTTGCCCTGGATCCAGCGGATACACAGCCATCTCATGAGCAGGGTTTAAGTTCGGCATCTCCTGCTTGCTGTTCTCCCTTTATTCCTTCAGTCGGAGAGCTGCTCCCTCTTCATGGTCCACCAGGAATAGGAGTCATCAGCTTTCACATTTCACTCGGGTATTCAACAGCACTACCTCCTGGCAGTGTGAAAATACCTGTATGTATTAGCTTGAGTCTGTAACAGAACATGTGGGGCTGGTCACATCTTTTTAACAATAAAACAGCAACATATCTGTAACAGGAAGACCTAACTCTGAGTCCTCAAAGGTGAGGCACAGGGGCCGTTGGACTTTCTTTGTCCTTAGAGCCCCGAGGAACACGTATGCTGTGAATGTCAAGGTACAAATCCCCTGGATATTTGGGGCTTCAGTTTGCTTGTTTTCAGCCTTTTTGTTCATCAACCCAGATGCAAAACCTCACAACTCACATACGATCGTAGGAGCTGACAAAGCTCCCGTGTAATTCCATAGAGCTCCTTACAGGAGACGGATTTTCCTTTCGGTACTTAGTGTACAGCTGAGCCTCCAAACACCCAGTTCCTTCTATCAGCATCTACACTAATTCGAGAGTCTGCCTTCGTTAAAATTATAATGTGATGAAGATGTGAATTTGGTTTGACTCACATTTGGCTTGAATATAGGTTGTTGATAAAGGACCCTGCATCGAGCATTTTTAAAACACAAATGTTTCTCATTTTGAATTGATTACTTAATGTTATTTATAAAGTGAAGGGAAAGGGAGAGGGGCAAAACAGATACACTGAACCTAGTTCTGTGCCAGTCTCTGTCTCACATGTTTTCACAGATCTCCCTAATTCAATCCTCACAAAACTTTTAAAATAAATATTATCTTTCTCCATTTGAATAGAGAAGAAAATTGAGTCATAGCTATTAAGTAACTTGAACAAGTCCGTTAGTAATAAACTAATAAATAGCAGAAACCAAATTCAAGTCCTAGTGTGTCTGATAGTTTATTAGCCAAAATATAGCTGGTAAAGCATGCACACTATATAGAGCATGCACACTATATAGAGAACCACGCGCTCACAGATATTAAAATAAGCACAAAATACACCACTTTCGACACCGTGGCTGTGGCACTGAGAAAGACCTCTCCTGGCCTCACCCTAAAGTACCCTTATTGCTTTGACATTTGCGATAGCCTGAGTGTGTATTCTTAGCTGAGGGCCATGGCTAAATCAAACAACTTTTAGACTCAGATTTTGTGGAAAGTAAATTGTAGGAGAATCTGGTGCTTTTAGTCAACATTTCAGGGTCTGGGTTAGACTGAAAAAAATTATCTGGAAAGGGGAGAATTTCTAACTGGCCATTTTACATTTCTGAGCATGAACCACTTTAGATGGATCCCTCCTCTGTACAGGCAGTGATGAAAAGAGAAATACTCCCTTTTCCAGAGAGCTCGCAACATAGAAGAGGGGATAGTAAACAACAGGTTACCTCCACCTTGTACCATAGTGGATTGAAATCCTATAAACATTCCATCGCTTTGTAATTATGCGTCAAAAAACTCTCAGAAAAGCTGCAGGAAGCAGACTCAGACCACAGGACAGCTACAGGACACTGGTCACCTGCAGGAGGTGAGAGGAGACCTCAGTTCCACCTTCCCGACGTTTCTGTGTGAGCTCTGGGGACTCAGCTACTCCGGGTGCCTCTGAGAAGGAAGCTGAACTTCGGGAAGTCTGTAGATCGCTGGCGTCTGGCTGGTGTTTTCCAGTATTTAATCCTGACAATGGAGCCATTCATATGCTCACCGGTAGGGGTCCTCAGTACCACGGTTCTTCAGCTGAGAAGCTGCACAGTTCTCCCACCCTTATCTGACCTTGGAGGCCGCTTACGGAATTTAAGTCATTTTATGGGCACAATTGTCTCTTTTTAAGTCATTAATAAATAAAAAAAAGTTAGTCTTCATTGTCTGATCTTGGCTTTAAAAAGATCTCACAGTCGTTTGTAACAGCTGAAATAATGTGTCAAAATGAGTTAACAGTGGAACATTTGAAAACATATATAAATATTCTCTTAACCTATAGGAACAAAAAGAGCATGAGGAAACATTTAGAGACGACCTTAAAGTTTCTCATGGTGGAGAAAAATAATGATTTGGGGAGAGGGAGGAGACAGTTCTGGTTTTCTGAAAAGTGCCAGTGTGCTTATTGTCTATCTTATTTAGAACTATGAAGCTACATGGTACTTATGGGTTTTTGTCTCACTTTGCTTTGTTTTTGTCTCAGTAGTTTTATTTATTTATTGCCTTTTTTTTTTTGAGACAGGGTCTCACTATGCAGTTCAGGCTGGCCTTGAGCTCACTTTGTAGCCCAGGCTGATCTGGAACTTGCAAGGATCCTCTTGCCTCAGCCTCCCGAGTGCTGGGATTATGGCTATGCATCACCAACCACTCCCATCTCTGTACCAATAGTTTTAATTTAAATGTTTTGCCTAGAAACAATTTACTATGAAAATCTCCATTTACTTTTTCACCAGAATTTGAGATTGAATTTAACTCCCTCCAATTTCTTACTTTTTATATAAGCAATCATCAGATTTTATCCATCCTACCTCCTATATATTGTTTGTGCCATTCTTCAACTCTCTAGCACCCACTACCCAACACCGGGCTCTTAACTTGGCTATTGAGACTGTTTTCTAACCAGTCTTCCTATTTCAGTGTCTTCTCCATCTATAGCACTCATTGTATGTTTACAAAAACCCCTGTCTGAAATGCCATGTCCCTGCTTGACAACACCCCTTTGTCTGTCATTACAGCTGAGTGAAGCCCACATTTCTTAGCATGGACTGTGTGTCCCTTTAAGATCTTGTCCTTGGCTGCTTTTCTAGTTTTATTGTTTTCTTCTGCTTTAATCATAGCCCTCAAATCTATAGTCAACCATACAGTGAACTATAAACGCATCAAACTACTTCAACCTTTCATCTTTACATGCATTTTTCTCTGTAACTGTTCTTTATTCGCTCACTCCTTGTTTACCTGAGAACACTTGTTCCTTTAAAATATAGGCCACGTAGCCAGGCGTGGTGACACACGGCTAGAATAGCAGCTCTTGGGGAGTGGGTAGCTGAGGTAGGGAGACTGCGATTTCAATCTAGCCTGGGCAATTTAGCAAGAGTGTGTCTCAAAATTAAATAAAAGGGCTGGGTATGTAGCTCAATGTCCCCGTCTTAAATTTCCATCACTAACAAAGAAAAAGATGTGTGTGTGTGTGTGTGCGCGTGTACAGATCAAGTGTCTTAAAACATGTAACCCCAGGAAGGGTTAAGATTTGCTTTCTTTGTGTCGATATTGTTTTGTATATATTCTCCACTGTCACATTCCCTACATTTATACTAGTTATTTCTCCTGTACTGAAAGTAAAAGAATGTGTGTGTGCGGGGTGGGGAGGGAATGAGAGCACAAGTTTGCCCATCTGGGGACTTATGGCAATGTTTGGTTACATTTTTTTTTTTTTGTCACAGTGAAGGGGGTGTTAATAGCATTTATTGGGGAAAGGACAGACAGGCTGCTAATTATACCATCAGACCAGAGACAGTCTTCCCTAACAAAGAAGTATCCAGTCAAAATGTCAGTATTACTGAAGTTAAGAAACTCTGGGCAAAATGGTAAACTTGTGTCTTTCTTAAATCCATAGGATCTTTCTTGGATCCATAGCTGCCAGAATGATGTCAAGTAAAACTTAGGTGCCAAGTACTGATCAAATGAGTGCAAAATTCCACAAGATTCTCTGAGGGGAATTTATCAAAAGATAGAAAAACAAGAGTGCTTGAGAAAATAGCCAGAAAAATTCAACCACATTCAAATATGTAATTTGGAATTTATTTTAAAATTTCCTTAATATGGATAGGGATTTTGGACTAAAATTGTGATCTAGTTATACGCCTACTTCCCCTCCTCCCAAATTTATAAAATGTCACAAAACATAACAGTAAATACAACAAAAAGTTCATCAGATTAGATACTTTAAGAACTGCCCAGGGCAAGGATATACCTCAGTGGCACAAGTGCCTACCTGGCAAGCACAAGGTTGTGAGTTTGATCCTTGGTACAAAAAACCAAACAAACAAAAAAAACTGTTTAAAGAAAACATGGAGGATGGAGGGAAGAAATACTTAAAGAAATAATAGAAGAAAATTTACCAAAACTAAAGGAAGGCAGAAACCTTCAGATTCGAAGGATTCACATCATGGGCTCACATCAGAGTACCAAGGATAAAGAGAGGAAAAAACATATAATGTGCAAATTAATACATAACACATTGGTATTATATGACTCATTATTAAGATTAAATAGCAAAATCATATTGAGATGAAATAATGACTCAGTGTAATGAGGAAAACTTATTTTAAAGCTAAAATCTTATTCCCAGGAAGGTAGTGAGACAAAGTTAAAACATTTTCAGACATACCAAGTTTATTATCCACTACCTTTGTCTTTAGAGAAATACTGAAAGATGTAACCCAACTCCTCCTCTCTACCCTAAAAGAATTTGCAGAAAGACAAGAGATAAGAAACAAATGAGCAAAGAAAAAACCTAAAATTAGTATAACTATTTTAACATATAATGAAAAATAACCAGAAACTCAAATGCCAGATATTTCAACATGGAAGGCAGAGGAAGAAAATGAGAGTAGAAAGAAACAAATGCAAACTTACTCAGTCTTTTGTGTTGAGAGAGAAATGTATGCAAATGTATACATGAACACCAGAAAAAAGATAGAAAAAATTAAAAGTAAGTGTTAACAATGTAAGAGTAGGGCTGAAGGTATAGATCAATGGTAGAGAACTTTACTAGGATTGATAAGGCCCTGGGTTCAATTATTGGCACTGAAAAATAATGTAAGAGTCACTGTTAGAAAAACAGAATATGTTGTTTCCAAGTCAGTAAATGAGGGGGGAAAGAGAACTAAATCAAACAATAGATGATAATAAATGAAAAAGGAAGAAACAAGTAAATAAATATGAAATATAAAAGAAGATGGCAAGATTAATCCTGAATACAGTAGTAGTTACAATAAATGTTTATAGGTTAAATTATCCAATTAATCAAGTTGTTTTCAAAATGTTTATCTTATGCTATATACAGGAGACATTTATAATACAAAGGGATGAAGAAGTTTGAAAATAGATTCCATGTAAATGCTTTTTTTTTTTTTTTTGGTACCGGGGATTGAACTCATGACCTTGCACTTGACAGGCAGGTGCTTATGCCACTGAGCTAAATCCCTGGCCCTGTAAATGCTTTTTTAAAAAGAGAAAAAAGGCCAGGGATTTAGCTCAGTGGCTTAAGCACCTCCCTGGGGACTACAACATCATGAGTTTGATCTCCGGTACCAAAAAAAAAAGGAGAAAAAAGAGCATATGTAGCAGTATTAATTTCAGACAAGGGGAAGAGCAATAAAAAGCATAAACAAGTATTTTTCATCTTAATAAAAATACAATCCATTAAGAAGAAATAAGAATTTGGAAGTTTTATGAGCTAGAACATAGCTTTGAAATAAATAATATATAATAAAAATTTATAGAAATACAAAAAATTGTTAAGTCCACAATTAGAGTGGAAAATTTGGACAACTTTCTCTCTGAAATCAGATAGCCAAGCACACACACACAGAAATATAGAAGATTTAAATTAACAATCAAGCAAACCTGACCTAAAAGATACACATAAAACCCTGCATCCAACAAAAGTAGAATATATTTATTATCAGTCACCCATGGAAGATATCATGTAGTAAGTCACAAGGGAAATTTTAAGTAATAGGGAAAAACAGAAGTTTTATGTGACTTGAATACCTGACCACAGTGCAGTAAAATTAGTGGTTAGTTGACAGTAAAAGCATACCCACAAAAATCTCTTTGCAAGGAAAATAATTAAACAAACTTAATGTTATTGTATAAAATTGCAAACTACTTGAAAGTGTAAACCAATAAAAGCAGCATATCAAACCCTAGTGGATGGAGACAAAGTGATATTTGAAGTAAACTTTAGAGTTTATTAGAAAAAAAGATTTTAGAAAGATTAAAATTGAATTGATAAAGCATTTGACTCAGAGAACTAGAAAAAAACCAATAATGTCCCAGAAGAATTAATCAATCAAGATAAAATTTTTAAAAAGATGAAATCAAGATGAAGGCAGCAATTAATGGAAAAGTTAACAATTAGATGTAATCAATAAAACCAAAATTCAGATTTTTAAAAAAACACCAATAAATTACACAAAGCTCTTGAAAATCTGATTAAGAAAAAAGAAAGGACAAATAAACACAAGAGAATGGATTAGTATCTACATACAGCAATTTTGAAGATAACAAGAGGCATTGTAGTAGCAATTGTTGATTTCCTATTATTCTGTTTTGAAGTCTTATATCACTTTCACTGTTTTGATTGGCAAGAACAAATAAATAAACAAACAAAATATAAACCTTAACAATCTATTCCACAAAATAAGCAACTTAATATAAAAATAATAAAATAAATTTAAGAGTGAGAAGAAATCTTTCTCTAAGAAGACATCAAGCCTAGCTTTTTACAGGTGAATTCTATACACTCTTGAAGTTATTTTATCTACAACTTGATAGATAAAATACACCAGATCATAGAGAGTAAATTAAAACTTTTTAATCCAGCATCATGGGCTGAAATCAAATTAGACAATGACAGCCTAGACTTAGGTATAAATATTATTTACAAAAACATTCAAAGTATTCACAGTATAATTTACAGTGTCCCTTAGAATGTAACTCAGGGATAAAGAGTTGGCTAGCATTTAAAAAGCCCTAAGTTCCATCCTTAGCAGCAGAAAAAAATTAAAAATTAAAAAATATAAATGGCAAATGTAGTTCAGAGATGTACTAACAAATGTGTTATGTCCAACTGTGATATCTGTCAGGAATACAAAGATATTCTGTAAATTATCAGATTAATGGGAGAAAAAATAATTTTAATAGTACCCACTTCTAAAACCAAAATTGAATAAAATTCAGCATCCATTCTTCATTAAAAAAGCAAACAAAAAATCCAACCATTTTCTGTAAATTATGAAAAGCAAGTTTCCATAACTTGGGAAAGTTTATTAGAAACCTACAGCAAATGTATACACATCCCCTTCAAACTCTGCAACAAGAGAGGTGCCCACTGCACTGCTCAGTGTTGTAATCAAAGTCAGTGCAATGCAAAAAGGAAAAGAGGCAAAGATAACAAATACTGGAAACAGACAAAAGTGGTATTGTTCACAGGCCATGTGATGACATAATTACAAAAATCAATAGCTCTAAGAAGTAATAAGAGAATTTTGCAAGGGTGTTGCTGAGGTTTTGGTCCCTAAAGTTTGTGTGGTGGACATTCAACCCCCAGTGCATCAGTGTTGAGGGCTGAGATCTCTAGGAGGTATCAGACCAGGAGGACTCTGCTCCTACAAGTGGATTAATGCCATTGTTGTAGGAGTGGGTTCCTTATGAAAGATGGATTTGTCCTCAATCTCTCTTTTTCTTACCTGTGAGATGCCCCATGTCAAGTTATGACTCCACAAGGACTTCACCAGAAATGGCCTCTGATTTTGGACTTTCCATCCTCCAAGGACACAAGTCAAATAAATATTTTTTCATTATAAATTATCTAATCTGAGGTAATCTACTTTAAGTATTAGAAAAAAGACCCCAAGTCAGTAGCTAACTATAGATCAATGCAGAAAAATCAATAGATTTCTAATAGCCCAGTGATTACATGAAATGTATACATTTCTAGAAATATACCCAACAAGAAATGTGCATTACCTAAATGAAGTAAACTACTGAATTTCAGAGCAAGTCGTAAAAGAAGAAGAGAAAAATGCTCTATTTTCATACTGGAAGAGCCAACATTGTAAAGATGTCAGTTCTCAGATTACTCCTAAATCTAACGCAATCTCAAAGAAAATTCCAGTATTTCCATGGAGTTAAAAGTTGATTCTCAATCACTTAATGAAAAGAAACTGAAAGAGAACAGAAAAGAGTATTGTGATCAAGAGTATTGAGGGGAAATTGTCTTACAAGATCTAAAAAACTTACCATAAAGCTATGATAATAAAAACATCAAAAGAATAAAAATTTTTATATTATCTACTCTCAGGGCACAATGGAATTAAACTAGAATCAGTAACAGAAAGATAGCTGGAAAATACCCAACTACTTG
Organism: Hydrochoerus hydrochaeris; assembly: GCA_004027455.1. NCBI lineage: Eukaryota > Metazoa > Chordata > Mammalia > Rodentia > Hydrochaeridae > Hydrochoerus > Hydrochoerus hydrochaeris. The sequence goes on from PVLA01000754.1 coordinate 62,741, forward strand.
GGGATGAAACAACACATTTCTAAATAATAAAAAATCAAACAGGAAATCTGAAGAGAAGTTTTAAAATACAAAGGCGGTAGGATCACATGTTCAAGTTAGCCCAGTAAACCAGTCAGTGTGAAAACAACAACAGCAACAAAAAGCCTTGGGTGCACCTCAGCGGTAGAGTTCTCATGGGGTTGAGAGCCAGAGAAGGACAGAGACAGAGACAAACTGAGCGAAAGAGACACAGAGAGACAGGAAAGATCAATACAAATTGAAAGTAGGAAGTCAATGGAGAAAATCAATGAAAAGAAAAGAAAATCTGGCCAGACTGACCAAGGACAAAGAGAAAAGACACAAATTGCGAGTACCAGAAATAAACAGAGAACACCACTACAGACACTGCGGACAGTGCAAAGAGAACAGAGGAATACTGTGAATACTTTTAAGGTAACAGATTGGATAACCTAGACAAAATTCTTTGAAAAAACATGATCTAAAAAAGCTCATATAAGAAATGGACAATCCAAATAGACCTGTATCTATTAAAGAAATTGAATCAATTACTTTCCAAAATACAACACAATGAGGCTCAAATGGGTTCCTGGGTGAGTTCTTCTAAACAATCACTGCATTACTCAGGTTTCCGTTAGTGTAAAAAATACATAAGGTAAATGAGCCTAAAAGAAGGAAAGAGTTATTTTGGTCCTCAAATCTGGAGGTTTCTGTCCCTTGCTAGTTGGCCTCGGTGCTTCTGGGATTGTGGCAAGGCAGGATATAACCACGGAAGTGTGTGGCAGAGGAAGCAGCTTTACCTCGAGGCCAGGAGTGAAAGAGAGGAAAAGGAAAGAGCTGGAGTCTCCCGCTGAGCTCCAACTCTTAGTTTCCACCATCTCCCAGCGCTGCCCAGCTTGCTTACCCTTCTTTGGGTGACACTTACCCAAACCATAGCATTTTCAGAAGGTAGGAGCGTAGGAGTTGTTTCCTGTGCTGTTCCGAGTGGCCAGTATATCCCAATATCAGCACCTGAGCAAGACATTGCAAGGAAAGAAAAATACAGGGCAGTAGCTTTATGAACATTGATGCAAAAGTCCTCGACAAAATATTAGCAAATTGAATCCAAAATGTATAAGAAAGAACTATATACTGTAATTAAGTGGAATTTATTCCAGGTAGATAAGGCCCAGAATCCACATTCATATAATCCATCACATCAACAGGCTAAAGAAGAGAAATTACATGATCATCCATAGATTCAGGAAAAGCATTTTAAAAAGATATAAATTCCTTCATGATAACAGAGCTCTCAGTAAATTAATGAGAGACTTTCTTCAATTAATAAAAAAATACACAAAACTCTACAGTTAACATCATATTAGAAGTGAAAAATTCAAAGTTTTTCTACCAGACTGGGAGTCCTAGATGATGCAGTTAGAAAAGGGGAAAAATGTATAAAGATTGAGAAGAAAAAAACTATCTTTGTTCATAAAGATAATTTATAAGGTGACAAATAAGCAATGATTCTCACTGTAGAAAGTCTGAAAGAATCAACAAAAAAATCCAGGCCCTAACAAGAATTTACAGTAAAGTTGTAGATTTAAAGGTAATATACAAAAGTTAATTGCTTTCCTGTATACCAGCAATGAACAAGAGGAATTTGAATTTAAAATGCCGTATTGTTTATATTAGTATTCTTCAAAATTAATACTTTGGCATGAGCCTAACAAAATAGTATCAGATGTGCAAAACTCTAATGAAAGAAGTCAAAGAACTAAAATGGAGAGATATTTTATGCTCATGGACAGGAAGGTCAATATTGTCAAGATGTGGATTCTCCACATAATCTGTACTTTCGATGCAATACTTATTAGATTCCCAGCAAATTATTTTGCCCATAGTTACAAACTGACTCTAAAGATTTTATTGAGAGGTGAGCCCACACAAAATTGAAAGGGAAAAACAAAGTTGGATGGTTGACACTGCTCAAGTTCAGGACATATTATGAAGTTATATAATCAAGACAATGCAGTACTGGCAAAGAACAGACAAATAGGAAAATGGATTAGAATAGAATGATCCGAAATAGACCCACATAGATAGTCAACTGATCTTTAATGAAGGCAACACAATGCAAAAAACATCTTTTCAACACATGGTGCAGAACAACTGGACATCCATATACAGAAAAATTTTAATATAGGTGGAAATCTAGAGGATCTTGGGTTTAGCACTTTTTAAAATATGACACCACAATGGAGTCCTACTCTGGCATAGACAAAGATAAACTTAAAGCTTTTGTAGGTAAATGGATGCAACTTGAGAATGTAATGTTAAGTGAAATAAGTTAGATACACAAGCTTTAAATATCACATGGTTTCTCTTAAATATCACTGCCTCTGTCTCTCTCGCTCTTGCAAAATAGAAGATAAATAGCAAGTAGAGAGAAGTTCAAATGATTCCCCAAATTACCTATTCTTTTGTTTAAAAGTATTTTAATGTATATGTTGATTTGTTTCATTTATACTATTAGTTTCTCTTAGTTCATTGAAAACTATTAGTTTCTCTTAGTTCATTTATGCCATTCTTTTTGTTTTGTCTTTGTAAGAAAGAGTTTTTTTGAACTCTGAGTAACCACTTTGAAGATAATGATACATAGTGTACTAGCTATTGCTGTTTTCTTATTATTTGGTTGGGAAATTTTGTTTTATTTTTCATAAAATTAAATTAAATATTTTAAAATACAAAATTAAATGGTACCAAAAGCATGATCAATGAAAGAACAAGCTGGTTTTTGTTAAAATTAATTTCTGTTCTGTAAAAGACACTGGCAAGAGAAAAAACTCAAGCCATAGAGAAAATACTTGCCAAAGACATATCAGATAAACAGCTTTAACCCAAAGTATATAAGAAATTTAAAAATTCAATAATAGTAAAACGAACAACCACATTTTAAAAATAATCCATAGACCTTAAAAGACACCTCATCAAAGAAGATATGCAGATGACAAATAAGCATATGGAAAGATGTTTCATATATCAAAGAAATGTAAATTAAAACAGCAATGAGATAAGTTACTCGCTAAAGACCAATTCCAGACACTGATGACAGCGAATGCTGGTGAGAGACCCAGGAACTAGCCCTCACTGCTGGTGGGACTGCAAAATGGTACATCCAATGTGGAAGACGCTTTGGCAGTTATTATAAAACTAAACAAATTCTGACCATGAGCTCTTTGATATTTACCCAAATGAGTTGAAAACTTATGTCCATAATAAAATCACGTGGATATTTGTAACATCTTTTTTCAATCTTGGAAGCAACCATGATATCCTTCAGGAGGTGAATAGCTAAATCATTGTATGTCTATACCATGAAATACTATTTGGTGCTTAACAAAATAGTGGGCTGTCCATCCAGGAGCAGTCACAAGTCAATTGAAATGCATATTGCTATGTGAAAGAAGCCAATCTGACTCCAACTGCATGACATTCTGGAAAAGACAAAACTGTAATTAATGGGGTGGGAGAGATCAAAAGGTTCAGGACAGGTGACCTTAAGACAATGAAACTACTCTGTATGATTCCATAATAGTCCTTCTGTATTTGTCCAAAACTTATGGAATGTACAGTAAACTGTGGCCTGTGAATGACAGTGCTGCGTCCGTGTGGGTTCATCAACTGGAACAAAGGTAGCATGGTGTGAGCGTGGGGGTGTGTGACGTTTTACATGCGCTCTCTCTTCAATCTATTTCTCCAGTTCCTTGAGTTGCATTCTGGATAAATTCTTACACCTCTATGTGTTAATATATGTATGAGGGTGTTTAGTGCAACATTGCTTATTATACTGGTAGCAGAAGCTAAAGAAAATAGTACAAATATTTATGGAGCTAAGTGGGCTATGATTCTGTAGATTCATATAGTACAGTCCTATTTATGAGCAAAATTAATCAAGAAATATACACATATGTAAAACAATTAGGTAGAGAGCTGGTCAGGGAGAATATACCAAACTATTAGTATATCATCCCAAAAAGGGAGCAGAATTTGGGATATGGTTGGGGAAGGACTTTCAATATTTGTGCTACCTACTTAGGTATTTTTATTTTTATAATTTTGAAGATTATAATTTATTTATAAATAATCTAAAATTATATTTTTGAAATATTTCCCTTATTATGAAAGCAGCACATATTATTCTGGAAAATTCACAGAAGTAAAATAAGGAAATAAAAACTAGCCTATAACCCAAAAATGGCTACATTAATATTCTGATGCCTAGCTTACCATGTTTCACATGCATGCATTTTTAAAATAAAAATTAAGTGGGATTATATATTGTGGTCATCTTCTTCCCTTGTGTGAAAATATTCGTGTGCAACATCCTTTGGAAAAGACATGTAGGGCTGAGGATGCAGCCCCATGGGAAAGCACTTCCCTAGCATGCTCAGGGGCCTAGGTTTGACACACATGTGTGTGCATACACACACACACACACATGCACACACACACACAAAGAAAGGGAGGAGGAAAGAAAAGATATCTATTCATTTGTTTAATAAGTCCTAGGAATAGAATTGAGAGTAAAAGTATAACATATTTAACCAGTCCTCTGTTATTATACTTTTATATATTTTCCAACATTTCACTATTAGATGCGATGCAAAAATGCCTGTGTAACTAAATTCTTATTGTGATTATTTCCCTAGATTTCTAAATTGCTATAATTATTATTGCTTCACCAGAGACAATGTGCATTTTTCAGACATTTGATATTTATTTCCAAAAGTCAAAGAACTATTCCTTAATATCCATTACAGTGTGTGAGTACCAGTTTGCCAATGCCCCGAGCAACACTGGATATTATATTTTTTAAACTTGAATTTGATAAATAAAATCTGGCACTTTCATTTACATTAATTCTTTGATTATGCATGTGAAGTTTAAATTAGGAATATTAACCCTTTGACGGTGAATGACAAATACACGTAAACTTTCCAGCCCTTAAAGTAGAAGCTTAGATTCCATTTGACTATCTTTAAGGATTATTGTTATATGAGTTGCTTAAACATGCTAGTAAGCAGGTACCTGTATTACATATTTTGTGTATGAATATGAAATATGTTGCTGTCTGTTCCAGAAATAACATTACTATTTTGGCTTGGGATTTGCTCATGTATTTTCTTATAGAAAAATTAATTTATTTTCATTCAGTTAATGATGTTCAAAAAATTAAAATGTTCTCTGGAAAACTCCATTCTTTGAGAGAAAGCTTTCATTATGAGAGATTAAAATCTGCTTTAGAGTTTTACATGGATTAAGTTTTAAATTAACATAAAAGAATAACAATATGAATCAATTTGATCAAAGAAAAAGTGTCACTAATTATTTAAACAAGACACTTACAACAGGGATTTAAAGGCAAAGAAGCGGATTTCCCTTGCATGTGGATCAAATCAGAAGTATCCCATAATTGACTCTTTACAAGATCCTGCTTTAGTATAATGGACTAGATATTAAAGCTCTAAGTATTTAAAGCTAGTTTCCGTCTTTCTCTAAATGGAGGCCCACCACTAAGAGCTATTTTACAAGTCTGACACATTAGTTGCATTGCGGGGAAATACACAGGCCTTGCTTCTAGGGTCCGGAATTTCAAGTGCTTTCAATAGTTAAATGGTGTGAAATGGGTAACATTGAACCTGTGAGAAGCAATGAGCGTCTTAAAAAATAAATTCCAGATGGGAAAGTTGATGGGAAAAGATATAGATACTGTAATGGCCCTTTTCAATAAACTAATTCCAAAAAGAGCTCATATTATTTTTTTTTATTTTTAGTCAATTTATTTGTGCATGACTTTGAAAAAATGGACCTTTTTTCCCCCCTCCTGTTATTTGACATGGTTTGGGAACAAAGGAGGTTTTGTAAACTATTGCTGTCACATCAAACACAGGAATAGAATAAGAGGAGCCACATAAGGAGTATTTCATAACTTTCTTACAGCGGTAAAGTCAAAAGGGTCAAGTCAAGACCACAGATCTTCCTTAGAGCTAGAGTAGACTGCGCAAGCTCTTATTGAGCACTCACAGTACAGCAGGGGGTTCTGAGGTCCAGCTCTGTGGTAATTATCCAGGGAAATACGACGTGTCCTAATGCACCCAAATGCTGTGATCTCACAGCATTTAGTAGTTTGCAGACAAAGTAACCCTGAAGAAACATTATAGTGCAGTGAAAAGAGTTGGAATGTTTAGCAAGATGTTACTTCAAATCCCAGATCTGCCCTTAGTACACGCGGAACCTGGATCAGGTTACTAAGTCCCTCAGGGCCTCCGTTTCCTCATCTGAGAGTAGATTTGTAAGCCCTGGGCAGTGCTAACTATTACTGTTCATGACATTTCCTTGTTAAATGAAGTTTCTGGTCATTTCTCTTCTGGTCATATTAGACCAGAAGGGGTCCTATTCTGATACCCAAAAATTAGCTGTTGCATGGAAGACAAAATACTGGAAAATACGTATCTGCGTCCACCCTCAGTTAGAACAAAGAGAATGAAGCCACCCTCGGAGTGGGTCTGTGACGTTGCCCTGTCCTGTTACTTGTGGGCAACCCAGCCAAGACCTCCAGTGGCAGGGAAAGCGCCCTGTGCAGCCCCTGTCCCTCTGGCAGGAGCTCCTCGCAAGTGAAAGGTGCTGAAAGAGTAGGGATAGCAATCTGGCCCTGACTCTAGTTAAAATTCTGTGTTTTCATTACCAACTTCATTTTTACGGTTTAGGTCTTGGCTTCAGTAAACTCCAGGTTGAATAGATGCCTCAAATGTACATCTGAGACCAGCATTTAACCTTAAATAGCAGTCAAGTTGCCTGCAGATGCATTTTTTTGAAATAGGGCATAGAGAGAGGTTTTTTTTTTTTTTAAATGTCAGGCGTCAAGCAGCCTCACAAATCATTTTTACGTGGCTTCCTGAACCTTTGTTTTTAGCAAATCCCTTAACGGGGGATTGACTCATTTGTGTATGTCTTCAAAGGAAGGGTTTTGCAGGTAGCCTTCATGTGGCCTGCTGCCTTCTAGGATTTGGGAGAGAGAGTTTTAAAAGCATAGGTATGTTTATTTTGGGGAGGTCATTGTTTGGTACCTGCAGCCATTAGCTCAGTAACTGCTGGCAATTTCAGGGGGAAAGTGTCTGTCTGTGTCGCCCTGTAAACTGAGCACTGCAGGTTTGTATCTCAGGACCAAGCTGCTGACAACACTGTAACGTTTCAGGATCCCACAGCACTATTAATAAATAGACTTGGCTCTGCATTAACCTAAGAACTAATTGTGTCCTATTTTATAAACAGGAATTCCATCATATAGCGTCTCCTTTGAAAGCAAAATCATTTAAACACCATGAAATTATTTTTGTCCTTTCATGTTGTGCTCCTGGAATTAAAATATGTATGAAATGTAGATGGCATGTGCCTCGAAGTTAAAACATAAGCAAATCTACTTAGCCAAAAAACTAAATTTATTCTCATTTTATTAGGCAGGTGGTGTACATATTAGATGATTTCCCTCTCGGGTTTTACATTTATTTCATATGTTTTTCTCCAAAGAACAGGAGTTATTCTGTCAAAAGTGGGGAGGTGAACCCTTGGTTAAGGGAATACTGCAAATTCTACCCTTTCAGCAGAAGTAATTTATAGTTTCATAATATTCCAGAGTTTCTCTTTGTCTTTTATATGACAATTTATGGCCAAGGTATTTTCGTGTTTCCCTTACTCTTTGCTACAAGCCTGAACAAATAAACTGTGTGCGCGTAGGGTCTGCTATTTTCCAGCTATCATTAGTTTTTTTCTTCCCTTGACCTCACGTGACATAAATTGAATTTCTGCATTGCATTATTTTAATCCAGAAGGCACATGTGAAACCAAACTGGTGAGAATGAGCTTTTGTGTTAGTTTGTCTGAAACTATGCCTTAAAGTAATCCAACTGCTAAAATCTAATATTTGAACTATAGAAAAAAATATTCTTGGCTGCTCAGAGAAAATGTGTATCTTTGGTGCACCTAGAGAACAACTTTGGTTTAGACATTGGCCCTTGAGTTTTAAAACATGTACTATGATATGCATGACGCTGTTTAAAAAATAACATAGCCAACGTTTTACCCACCGTGAAACTTAAAGAGTCAGTGCAGCATTAGTGGTATAGAGGTGAACATAGCTGCGTTCCAAACTTAAAATGTTAAACAGTAACAATAAAAGTGAGGCCCCTGCCATCATCCCCACCAGCTGCATCTTTCTCCCCAATCTGGTGTTTACTATTTCCAGGGATCTGTGTATGTTTTATCATATCTACGTATATCCCTAAGTAATGATGATATTCATATCAATTTTCCAGACTTCATATAAATGTTGTTATACCATGTGTATTGTTGGAAAACTTGCTCTTCCTACCCCGAATATTTTGCATCTGAGATTTGCTCACGTTAATACTTGGAGCTCTGACTCATTAACTTATGGTTAAGCCACTCCCTTTATATATTTCCTGTAGATGACCCTTTAGGCTGCTTACTACTTTTTACTATCTTATCATTGCCACTATGAAAATTCTTGTGCCTGTCTCTTTGAGCACATGCACAAGAAGTGGAACTGGTATGAGTTATAGCATAAGCGCATATTCACTTTTTCTATTTATTATCAACTTATTCTCCAAAGTGGTTGAACCAAATTGCACACCCCCAGGTACTGCTTCCTTATCTCCAACACTTGACATTACAAAACTTTCCAATTTTTGTTAATCTGATTGTTGCAAAATGCCTGTTTATGCAGTGAGATTTAATATCTATTTACTCATTGATCATTCATATTTAACTTTCTATAGAATAAAAGTTTGTATCTTTTGTGCCTTTAGAAGATTATTTATTTTTTTCACACATACAAATATTTGTAGAAATTCTTGGTATATCCAGCATTTTGCATTTGTTAGTTTTTAAATGTTTTTCCAGGTTCTCTCCATCTTTTCTATGGTATGTCATGTGATAAACTTTCAAACTTATCAAGTTTATCCATCATTTGCTTTGTGGTCTGTGCTTGTTGTGTCTTAATTATTATAGCTTTGTACTCTTAATTTTTGGTGGGACAGATTTTCCTGCGTTGGTCTTGTTTAGACTTATGTCCTTAGATTTTGGAAACACACTTATTCCTGGCTTTTCTAGTAGTGTTACTTTGCTTTGAATATCAGCTTCTAGCCATCTGATGATTTGCACAGATGGGCTGAGTATGTCATTCCGGAGTCCCCACCGTAACAGACTCCTGCCCTTCCTCTGCTCCTCCCTGGCCTGGCACCCTACAGCCTTTCTTCAGCACATTCCAATTTTTAGAAAAATATAAAAAGTTACATTCAACTCTATATAAATTGTCAAATAATCAGTGACTTTATAAAAAGCCAAGAATTATAAAGTCTCAATGCCACAAAGAATCAAAGAGATCATAATTTAAATCTCTCCATAATTGATACGAAAATGAAAGAAATTTTAACTAAGTCAGATTTCCCTAAACACTAGAAAATTAACACATAAATAAGTACAAAGAGCTTATATTTTAGAATCAGGCAAACTTATAGGAGAAAGTGTTTGGAGTTTTTTCTACACATTAGGCAAGAACTCTGCCACTGACCTGCATCACCAGCCCTTTATATTTGCTTCATTTCAAGGCAGGGTCTCTCTAAGTTGCTCTGTGTTCAAACTTGCAAACCTCCTGCCTCAGCCTCCCTAGTAGCTGGGATTACAGGGGTTCACCATCGTGCCTTATTAGCAGTTCTTATTAGCTACATTATTTACCTTCTGCTAACTTTGGTTTCCTCACCTATAAAATTGTCTCACAAGTTTTTGTGAGCATTAAATATTCAGTATCTTTTTTAAAATTTTACTTTAAAGAGTATAAAACCAAGGAAAATAAAACAGAATTAAATCAATCAAAACAAACCAGTGTAAGTGATAGAGGCCTTCAAAACAATATGAAATCAACAATAATTATCATAATGCTTCTTGTTGTCTTCAAAATACTGCGGATACCTTCAGATATAGTAAAAATCAAACACAACAGAATAGAACCAATAAAAACAAAATAATGAATGCAATAAAGGACTTCAGAACAAGACAATAGTAAATCCAAAATGGCTACCGTAATATATCTTGCTATCTTTGAAATAGCAGCTCATGCCACCGGATATGACAAAATCAAACAAAACAAAACCCAATCCAACAAAACAATGAACATGATACAGGACTTCAAAGCAAAACAACAGGGAATCAACAATGGCTATCACCCTCAGAAGGAGATTCCCCCTAGATGCCACACTGCACTGCTTATCCTCTGAACAGATGACCAGACTACTGGCCCTAGACCTGCAAGGTCAGTCAAACACCAAAACACTATAAGCATCAAATTGCATTTCACTCAATAGCTATCATTGTAGCCTGTGTTTCTCCAGATCTGCTGGTTGCTTACAGGGGTCGGGGGTGGGGGCATGGATTGGCTCTTTTTGTTTGCCAGTCTGTGCACTGGAAGGGGCTGGGGTCTGGCTGTCCCTCTGTCAGCAGTGACTCACACATGGCACTGGTTTTCAGGGAGGGCTTGCTTCCCGGGAATCCTCGTTCTCTAAATATCTAGTATGTTTAAATATAGTAGACACAATGTAACCACCCCCGCCACCCCCAGGTTTGACCATAATGGTAGCACAATGCTATAGAAATAGTCTTAGGAGATTTGAGAAACTTCCCAGAAGTTGAAAGTTGAAGATTATATAACACTTAGGAGTAGCGAAGGGCCAAGGAACATTCTAGGACAGGAACAGTGTGCATTTGGGAACTGGGTCTAGGATACTCTGTGTTGGTCACAACTATCTTTTGATGATCGGTGAAGAAAAAGACTTCTTACAGGTTCTGCACTGCAGAGATGAGAAAGAACAAAGGCTGTCTTTCCTTCTCTTGCTGGCCTGACCTCAGCTCCCTGACCCTGCGTGTCTCCCACAGTTGTACCTCACCCAGTCACTGCGGGATTTCAACACTGGGAACCCTGAGGTGAAGTCACCCACAACTGCTCTGAGTCTTGGGTTCAGTTGGCCCCTCCCTAAAGTGGTATTTGTCCATTTCAGGGGACACAGCAGTCACCTGGACTGGGGTCACTCACCAGCTGTTGTAGCTAACAGCATTTACTGGTCCATTCCACTGGTGCATTTCTCCCTGGAGGCCTCTGGAGTCACTCGCCCTCACTATCTCCCTATAGATTTGAGCCTCTCTTTCCCTGGCTCTGTTACAGGGAGGGGGTGCAGTTTGCCACCTCCTTTCTCTGCATTATGTTCTGTCTCTTTGGTTTCCTAGTGGCCTCCAATTTTCCCTTCAGATCCTTCCTGGGTCCCAGGGATTCACCTCCCTCCTTCTTTTCTTCCCAAGTTGTTTTTCTGAATTTTGGATTCCAAATTTTGGAGATGTTAACTTGCTGTTGTTTACTGTTCTGTCATCTTCCTGGAAGCCTGAGGCTATCTTTCTCACTGAGTTTTGGACTTGAATTTCTTGTTACATTCCAGTTGGTTGTGGGTGTCTAACATCCTAAGTAATATGAAGCCGTGGATTTCAAAGTATGGATCATTGACCCCTGAAAACTTCCAAAGCCTTTCAGGGTGATCCCCAAGCCCAAAGATAGCTTCTTAATACTGCTAAAGCATTCTTTTGTTTGTTAATTTCTCTTCTGACATTGGGGTTAATAGTTGAAAAGCAATGATAGGTAAAACTGCTCTACCCGAGCTACATTAGAAGTCACTGCATTCCACACCACCACAGACTCACCATAAAAGGAAAAGGGAACAACTAATAAAAACAGCCAATTTCACTGGTGAATATCCTGGATGAAGAAATAACACTTTTTTAAAGTTAAATCTCAATTCTTAGTATGGACTTTTTAATTGTCAGTGTGATAAAGGCAAGAAATACACTCACGACACTTGTGTTACACACCAAAGTGCCATGCTGTGTCCAGGGAAAGCATAGCGCAGGTCCTTGAGTTGTGAGTGACCTAGCAGCTTACTTTCTTTTTCCTCCTCTTTCTCTTTCCTCCCCACCCCTTATTGCTGGAGATCAAACCCAAAACCTCGTACATGGCAGGCAAACACCCTACCACTAAGTTATACCTCACATTTTTTGTTTGTTTATTTATTTAACTTTACTTTGAAACAAGACCTTGCCAAATTGCACAGGTTGGTCTTGAATCCTCCTGCTTCAGCCTAAATGACAACTGTGATTACCAGCATATTCCACCATGTGAGACAACATAGCAGTTTTCTTGACAGAACCTTGTTTTTACTCAAAAAATTACTGACAACTGAGATTCCACCTCACCTTGGCAAGAATGGCTATTATCAAGAAATCCAGCAATAATAAATGCTGGAGGAGCTATGGGGGAAAAGGAACAACTATTGGTGGGAGTGTAGACTGGTGCAACCACTGTGGAAATCAGTGTGAAGATTCCTCAAAACACTAGGACTAGAGGTTCCATTCGACCCAGCCATTCCCCTTCTGGGTATCTTCCCAAAAGAATTAAAAGCATCATACAACAGCAATATAATATATATATTGCTGTTTATAGCAATATATATATATATATATATATATATATATATATCCATGTTTATAGCAGCACAATTTGTAATAGACAGATCTTGGAAACAATCTAAATGCCCATTGACTGAGGAATGGATAAAAAAGATGTGGTGTTTTTATACAATGGAGTACTACTCAGCCATAAAGAAGGATAAACTGGAGACTTTTATAAGTAAATAGATGCAACTTGAGACCATATTCATAAGTGAAATAAATCAGAAAGACATGTGTAAACACCATATTGTCTCACTAGTGTGAGAAGATGAAAGAAACAACATATGTGTATGCATAAATGTGAATATATATATATATAGTTAAGATAATTATACTACTGATTTCTCTGAGTTCATTGAAGAGAAAGATCTGTGCTGGTGTTGTTCAGACAATTGAATGTAGATGTCTTGTGCTCTGGGGAATGATTTGGGGGTGACAATGTGCAATATATGTACCATCATTGCTCCCTATTGACGTATTTCAAGGAAAAAAGAAGAGAAAAACTAAAACTAAATTTCAAAACATGTCAATCAGGGGACAACATATAACTAATATGTTATTTGTTGCCAATGATAAAATTGCACCTCCATGCAAAAATAGAATTTTGGAAACTTTAAGACTTTTTTATCACATCAGTGGTGGTATTAACAAACATATAATGTTTTATATCATATACCAAAATGTGTCAACATTTGGAAGATCTGCATAATTTGGTGAACCCGTATTTCCAATTATCAGTAAATGATGTTAAAAGAGCATTCATGGGTAGATAATCCACTCAAAGATACATGAGAGACCAATGATTTTCATGTAAAAGAGGATAAAAGTTCATTAATTAAACTTCAGATTATACACCGCAACTTATCTTTAAGAAACTACTACTTGTGTGAAATTTAAAAAATACCCAAGTAGCTCAAGTATCTGCAAGTGTCTCAAGAAAAACAACGAACAACCAAACTTCTCACAACAGATCTAATGCCAGAGCAGATATCAAAATTCTAGTAAGCCAAAAATTAAGGACATTTGCAAACCTAGATAATACCTGTTTCCACAAGACATTTTTGTTTTTTTAAATATCAGTGTGGTACATGTTTGCGGCACATTATGAAGACATTTCTCATGGTGAGCTGGTGCATGTATGTAACACTAAATTCTCTTTTTATCTGTCTCCCCTTCTTCCCTCTCTGGGTGCCTTTCTCATTTGAAAAAGATCGGTCTCCCTATTTCCTATAATCTATCTTTTATTTTGCTTTTTGTTTATATTTTAAGTTTCCCATATAAGAGAAATCAAGCAAATTTTAAGCTTACGTGTCTGATTTATTTCATTTAACATTATGGTCTCAAAGTGCACCCATTTTCCTACAAAGGACGCAAGTTTATTCTCCTTTTAGCAGAGTAGTACTCCACAGTACATCAGTGCCATGTTTTCTGTTTATGTTCATCTGTTAGAGGACACACAGGCTGCTTCCAAGACAGCTATTGTGAATTGTGCTTCAGTAAACATGGATGTTCATGGATTGCTGTAAGGTGACATCTTTAACCCTTTTGGGAAGACACTTATATAGCTGAGTTGCCTGGAATTTCTAGCTTTAGTATTTTGAAGATTCTCCATACTGATTTCCACCATGGTTGTACTAATTTAAATAAATATGTTAACATATGGAAGCTTACTGTTAGAGTTTATTATTTTTAAATGACCAAGCATATTTTTAATTTCTTTCTCAATTTTAGTGTCCAGTATAGTAAACACTGAAAGATGCAATTCACGTACATAGGAACTCTTTGGAGCCCTTAATACTTTTTAAGAATAAACATCCTGAGACTAAAACTTTTGCTAGTGCTGGTACAGAGGAAGAAGAAATTTTACAATCTAAAGAAGAAAGTAATAGAGTTAAGAAGAGTGGGATTAGAATTAGACATAGGGTTGAAGATAGCAGACACCTGAGCTATGAGTTAGTGTGGTTGACAGATTGCACTGAATTCCAGCATGACTATATGCTTTAAAAATGTAGCACAGTGCAGAGAAAATAATCACTGGCATCAGAACTGATTTCTCCTTCTAATTCTATCAGTAAGCCACAGTTACTTCAAGTCAAGTAACTAGAAGTCACTTCCTTTTAGAGTTGCCAGATTTAGCAAATAAAAATGTAGGATACCCATTAAATTTGAATTTCAGATAAACAACGAATTATTAGTTAGTATAGGTATGTCTCAAATATTGCATGGGATTCAAATTTAACTAGGTGTCCTGTATTTTATCTGGCAGCCTTACTTCCTTTTCTAAGTCTTAATTTTCTCATAAGTAAAGTAAAGGTGTAGGCTAAACTCCTATATGTTTACCCCTGCTCTGCTGCTGGTTAGGAATGGTAACAAGAGAGACATTAAGAAAACACAGGGTGTTCGTGTGTGTGTGCTGACATAAAGTTGCAAACAGTCCATTTTAAGAAGGATTATCATTTACTTCGAGGTAACTCTTCCTACATCTTTGGTGTAATATCCCTTCCTTTATGAGATGATAAGTCATATTTTTCTGGTGCCTATTAAAGCAAAATTTATAGTCAAGCTTTAAAATTGTTATGAAATTGTATTTGTGCATTAGATCCAAAAGATCAGAAGCCAGTGCACCTGGTGGTGTCCACCTTTTCTCTCAGCTTTCAGTTAATCAGCAGACCTGAAGGGTATGTAGGCCCTTTCACCTGATGCTCTGTGTGACTCTAACGTGATTTCTTTTTAGGCCATTTTCCCTCAGTCTGTAACACACAGAAAAGCTCCTGCTCTTCTCCGCTGCACTGTGAGTTAAAGGGAGAGCAGATGAAGTCATGTCTGGAAAGTGCCTCCAGCTCTTCAGAGAAGAAGCTAAGAGGAGGAGGGAGGTGCAGTTGCCCTGATTTTCGGGTAATAGTTGAGTTTTTAGGATGAACTGAAAAGCTGAAAGTATGTTTAAAGTATTGTTTCTGATTTGCACATCTTCAGCTTGATCCTTAACAACATGTGTGCTATGAGTCCAGGAATTTTGTGATCTGAGTTCAGTGTTGACATTTTACATCCTTCCCAGGACTCTAAGTACTCTTTAAGGAATGTGTGCTTAATGTAGTAGAGAGAAAAATCCAAAATCACACTGCATCCGAGAGCCAAAAAGTCCAGCCTTTTTTTTTTTTTTTAATGACCTTCCAATACTGGCCTTAAATAAGCATGACTTGTTCTTCTGGAAACACCTGTCAATTTAAAACATGCAAGGACAAGACTGGAGTCATCCACATTGATCGAAGAGCTCAGTCAGACATCATTTCCATTCACCAAAAGATTGTAATCGTGCATTTATTTTTCCACACAATTTCCTAGACCGACGTTTTACCAAAACTCAAAGCTAAATATGAGGCATCACGGGCAGAGAATTCCTGGTCCAAAGCCCCAAAGATCACCTGACTTGATTATTCCACATACTCTATTCTCTACCAAAATAGACTTCTTTTTAAAGAGAATCCAATTTCCAATGGGTTTAATCCAGAAAAACAGCAAAATGCTAATAAAAGCTCGAAGGCTGGTCCAAGGAAAGCATTGTGGCTGCTGCATGTTCGGAATCCTGGTCCAGTGGAGAGGTTTGGAATAGCTGCCAATTCTGCTAGTGAATTTTCTGTTCTCTGGGTTGTGGGATGGGGCACCTGGTAGATTCCTTGTAGATTCTAAACCAAGAATAAATTATCCATGACTGCTTTCCTGTATTACCAAAACTTGGACTGATTGAGATACTGGAGTTGTTCAGAATCTTTATCTTTGAAAAGAAACTGTGTGAATGTGGAGAAAACTTCTCCAGGTTCCTCTGACTCACTCTTCTTCACCCCAGTTAGGCTTGTGTTCATATTTTGTGGCACATCTGAGACAAACATAGTTCAAATGCCGGGAACAATGCCTGCCTCTCCACCACTCATTCTCCACTGTAGTGTCTGTAGTACTTCATACCAGGGGTTTCCAAGTATGTTACCCAAGAGATACAATTTCCAATCCTCATTCAATTGCTTACAGTTGTTCTATTGATTCTTCTGGTATCAAAAGCTGAGTAACCTCAGATGAACTTTCCTTTTTTTAATTAATGATCTTTGTTTTCTCTCACCTCCTGATATTTATAGGATATGCGAATCTGGGGCTTGGCTTAACCTCTTATTTTATTTTATTTCTTTATGTTGCAGAAGATTAAACCCACAACCTTGAATATGCGAAACTATGATCCCTCTGCTTAAATTCTTTTGCCAGGTTTGGCCCTCATATCTACATATACTGTACAGTAGATTTTGAATCTTATTTATTTATATGTCAAATAACCTGATCAGGGATTTCTTCTTTCTTTCCTGCTGTGTTTCAAAATCCACCTTATTATCCTCCTGCTGAACTATATTCACTGAATACAAGGAGTTCCTAAAAAATTGGCTGTTAGAACAATTAAAATGAGAAATATTTTGAGGGGACCAAATTTAGTATGTCCCAAAACTTCATTGAGTATCAGGATTCTTTGGCTGTTTCTCCACATTTTAGAAAAATTGGTTACACTCCCGATAGGTGAGAAGTTCCACCTGGTAAGGAATTGTAAAGCCAACAATTATGAAGCATCATAAACTGCAAGGAGCAAAATGGGTATCAAGTAGAAAATAATAAACATCACTGTGTAAAAAGTTTCCCTGAGGCTCAGATCCATGCTACCATGAGATGTCTCACTTCTAATATGTCATACATGCAGGATCCTAAGATCAGTTAGGAGCTGTGGGAGCCAAGTGCCAAGCTGAGGAGTTTTTATGTTCAGTAAACTCAACCTGCTGGGTTATGGTGGCTCGGAATCACTCAAAACCCAAGCGTTTCCAAACCCAGTCTCAAAATGCTTCAGAGAACCTACTTCTGTTGCCGCTGACATGAATTTACCAGAACTCTCCTATGGACCACAGATCAAACTGGCAATCATCATTATTTAAAACAAAAAAAGAAGAAAGCCAGGCTTGGTGGCCCAGACCTATGATCCCAGCAGCTCAGGAGCCTGAGACAGGAAGATCACAGGTTTGAGACCAGCCTGGGCAACTTAGTGAGATCTAATCTCAGAATAAACTTTAAAAAGGCCTGGGGATGTAGCTGGGTTCAATTCCTAGTACCTTAAGCAAAACAAAATAAAACGACAAACATATTTCACATTTATTGGGAGATACGGTGTGATGGTAATTACGTGTATGCTAGTCTATTATTTTTTAAGTGGGTGAAATGCACTTTATTTTTGATGGCCTTTTTTTTCCATTTTCCTAATCCCACAACACAGTTCAGTCCTTTTCTGTTCTCAATCTCTGTGGCATCTCATTTGCTCTTTTCTGATATAGCATTTACTAGATCACGTTCTACAGCAACAAGCATGGGCCATCACAGCCTGGCTGGACCTGCTAGACTGTGAACTCTCTGAAGGTACAGTCAGCGTTTTGAACAAACTTCTTTCCTCCACCAAGTTTTGCAATTTTGTGGAATGAATAAATTAACGAATAAAAACAGACACACAGCTAGATCAAAACAAAAGTCTTGTTTGAAAAAGCATTTGGCTCCAAATATTTGTCCTTGACTAGGACAAATTTCATCAGAATGCTTGACACATTAGAGCTTGAGTAAAAAAATAAAAACGACGAATTTTGCTCTGCATGGGATTATCTCCCAAAAGAGGCCAGAGACGAGCTGAAGATCACCCTTTAGCCATTTTGGTGTGCTTGGCTTTGGAGGGAAGGAGATGAAAAGACAAAGTGTGGTTTGGGGATTGCTAAGAGCGCACCCGCTCGGCTCCTACCGGTTGGAAACTGAAGCTGTCTTGCCCAGACTCCTCATTTTATAGATGGAGAAACTGAGAGTCAAGGGGGTATCTGGGCCAAAAACACTGAGCCAAATGGTGGTGGAGCTCCTAGACTGCATAGCTGACAAATAAAGCAGTAAATGAAATGATGTGTTAAACCCTTCCTGAAGAGTAAGTACCTGGGTTGGAATCCCAGCTGTTAAATCACTGGTGAGTCA
Organism: Hydrochoerus hydrochaeris; assembly: GCA_004027455.1. Lineage (NCBI taxonomy): Eukaryota > Metazoa > Chordata > Mammalia > Rodentia > Hydrochaeridae > Hydrochoerus > Hydrochoerus hydrochaeris. The sequence goes on from PVLA01000754.1 coordinate 81,371, forward strand.
GTATCACCTGAAGGAGATAAACGGAGGCTGTTCAACTCAGCTATGAAAAGTCAGCACCAAAACAAAACAAAACTCAGACCATTAGGCTGTGTTTCTGCTTTTCTGTTCTTTAAAAAGCTCTGCAAATTATGACATGTGTCTCTGTTTTAAAGATAAGGAAACTTTTCTTCAGAGAAATTAAGGAACTTATTCAAGTTAATGAGACAAATTTGAGTTTAATGTCAGTCCAGCAGCCTTAGAAGTCTCCTAATCTAAACTGGCCCTCTGTACACAAATAAAGACACTGACTCCCAGTGTTAGTAGCAGAGAAGTTCAATTAGAATCCATTTGGATGGTGCTTTTTTCCCTTCTTTCACATTAGCATTCTTTATGATTCAAGAACTCTTCCACTACAGCTAAAGAAAAAATGACCAAGATAGACTATACAATGTCTCAACAAGTGTAGAATGATGAAAATAACGCAAAGCATGTTCTAGCACAATGAAATGAAAATGTAAATCAATAATACAAAGAAATTTAGGGAACTCACAAACATGAAGGGATTAGATACTGCTAAATAACCAGTGAACCAAAATGAAAGAAAGAAACTTAAATGGAAGTTAGAAAATAGTTTAAGTTGAATGAATATGAAGATACAATATACTAAATCCTATGGAACGCAGATAAAGCAATTCTCAGAAATATACACTTATATATGCCTATATTTTTTTAAAAAACTCAAAGTGATAACCAAACCTTTTACTTTAATACACTGGAGAAATGAAGAGCAAACTAAACGTAAAACAAGCAGAAAGAAGGAAATAAGGATTAGAATAACATTCATGAAATAAATTAAAAAATAGAATTAAGGGGAAAAGTGGATTTTTTTAAAAGTTCAATGAAATTAGTGAAATTGTAGCTAGATTGGCCAAAGAAAAGAGGAATAACTCAAATTACTAAGGTCAGAAATGAGAAGGGAGATTATAAAAGGATACTATGAAGAACTGTATGTCATTAAATCAGATAACCTAAATGAAATAGAAAAATTCCTAGAGACACAGGTTACCAAAACTGACTCAAGAAGAAATAGACAATCTGAATAAACCTATAGCAAATAGAGATTGAATTAGTAATCAAAGCACTACCCAGAACCAGAGGGCCTCACCAGAGAATTAAAACCACTTATCAATTTTTCTTGAAGAACAAGAAGGAGGAAGACAAGGACAAGGAGTAGGAGGAGAAGTGGACAGAAGCAGGCCTGTCCCTCCCTGTGTGTTAGTGACGATTTCTGTGCAAAATTCTAAGACATTCGCTAAGAAATTTTTGGAACTGACAAATGAGTTCAGCAAGGTTTCACAATATACAATCTGCAAAAATCAATTGTACTTCCAAACACTTTCAGTAAACAATTTGAAAATAAAAGCATTTAGAAATCCTATTTAAGGTAAAAATTCCCAGGGGCTGGGGGTGCAGCTCAGTGGCACAATGCTTGCCTAGCACAGAGAGGGCTTGGTTTGATCCCAGAATCACAAAAGAAGAAAAAGGAGGAGGAGAAGAAAAAAGAAACAGTAATTAAAAATGATGAAATATGTAGGAATGAATTTAACAAAAAAATCATAAAACTTACACTCTGGAAGCTACAAAAAGTATTGAAAGAAATTTAAAATATCTAGATAAGTGGAAAAATACGTCATGTTCAAGAACCAGAAGACATATTATAGTGCTGAGATGGCAGTGCACCCCAAAATTTGCCCCATCAGAATCCACAACACAGTCCCTATCAGAATCCTACCTGGCTCCTTGGTAGATATCAACAAATTGAGTCTAAAATGCATGCCTCAATTTGTTAGAATCCAAAATGGTCCAAAACAATTGTTAAAAAGAAAAACAAAATTGAAGGGCTCACACTTCCCAATTCCAAGACCTCTAAAAAAAAAGAAAAGAAAAGAAAAGAAAGAAAACCACCATTAATCAACGCAGTGTGGTACTGGTGTAAGGGTACACATGTAGATTAATGGAAGAGAATTGGAAAGTGCAGAAATAGGGCCAGGGATATAGCTCAGTGGCACAAGTGCCTGCCTGGCAAACACAAGGTCATGAGTTTGATCCTTGGCACAAAAAAAGGCCAGAAATAAATTCTAATCAACTAAGTTTTGTCAAAGGTGGCAGGACCATCCAATGGAAAAAGAACTGTCCTTCAGCAAATAGAGATGAGACAACTGAATAGCCATACACACACACAAAAATAAATTTGGGCTTCTACTGCCCCATACCATACACACAAATTAACTCAGCTTAGATAAAAACCAAAATTTAGGCTGCAAAGCTGTAGAACATTTAGAAGAAAGCATAAAATAAATTTTCATGGCTTCAGATCTGGCAATGGATTCTTAGATATGACATCAAAAGCACATGCTACCAAAGGAAAAAATAGGTCAATTGGACATCGTCAAAACTAAAAGACTGTGCTTCAAAGAATACTGCCAGCAAGTGAAAAGATAACCTACAGGATGGGAGAATATATTTGCAATCGTATTTCTGATAAGGGATTTGTCTCTAGAATATATAAAGGATTCTAATAACTCAATAATAAAAAGATAACCCAATTTTAAAGTGAGTAAATGATCTGAAGAGAGATTTTGACAAAGAAGATATACAAGTGGCCAACAAGTGTACAAAATGTTGTTCAGATCATTAGTCATTAGGGAAATGCAAATCAGATCATGGTGAGATTCCACTTCATTCCCTACTAAGATAGCTTGAATCAAAAAAGTCAGATGACAGCAAGTATTCGGTTGCTGTGGCTGTGGCTGAGTTGAGACTTTCGTACACCGCTGGTGGAAAGGTGAAATGGTGCAGCCACTTTGGCAAATGGTGGAGGATCTTCAGTTCCCATAGGTAACAGATGGCCCACCAGTTGCATTCTTAGGTACATATACAAGAGGAATAAAAGTGTGAGTCCATGCAAAATGCGTACTTGGCTGAGGGTAATGCTCAGTGATAGAGTGCTTATTTAGCATGCTCAAGGCCCTGAGTCCCATCTCCAGAACAAAAAAATTATTTTTTTAAAAATATGGATAAAGTCATACTTGAATGTTTATAATATTCATAATAATTAAAATATACAAACAACCCAGTGTCCATTAACTGAAAAATGGCTAAGCAAATGTAGTACATGCTTAGAACTGAATGTCATTTGACGGTAAAAAGGATGAAGTACTAATTACATACCACAACATGAATGACCCTAGAAAACATATTGCTTCCCTGCCACGGAAGACTATATATCGTATGATTTCATTTCCATGAGATGCCCAGATAGGCAAATTTATAGAAATAAGAAAGCAGATTAGTGGTCACCCATCGTTAGAAAGTACAGGGGACGAGAGGGTGATAGCCAAAGGGCAAGGGGCTTATTCCTGAGGTAACAAAATTTCTAAAACTGATTGTGATGATTACCGCATAGTTCTGTGAAGATACTGGAAAACACTGATTTGTACATTTTAAATGGGTGAATTGTATGGCATGTGAATTATATCTCAGTGACTCTGTTAAAAATACAGGTGACAGACAGTTAAAGTAACTAGTTATTACAAAGCCAAAGCATAAAATATAAAAAGGAAGCAATGGCAAATAAAATATCTCCAAAGACAGAGACACAGGGAAGGGAGAGACACAGAGGAAAGCAGGCAGGGTAGGAGGCAGGAAGAAGAGAGGGAAGGAAGTAGGGAGGGAGAGAGGAAAGGAAGGGAGGGAGGAAGGGAGGAGGGATTGACTGACTGATTTCAATCTTGGAGGAGAAGTTAAGTGGCGTACAAAGCAAGGCCCACTGAATCAAGGTTGGTTGGAATCAAATCACCCGCTGAAGGTTCCCAGCCCCTGTGTAAGGGTCTTTCTGTATCACAAGAGCATCCTTCCTCGGTTTTCCATCCTGTTATTTCTTCATACTTCAATTAAACTGTGGAGATTTGAAAGATGTGTTAACGATGAGGGAAGAGAGGAAAAGTCTTCCTGGGTCGTGGCGGGTGGGGATAAAATTCACGAAGGTTTATTATGAGCCTACTGTGTGCTGTTCGTGTCAGGCTCTGAAGGGAGAACGAAGATGAGTAAAGCTCAACTTTGCTGACGAGGCGTGGGGGGTACAGACTCCAGGAGAACCTTGTGCGAGCAGGAGAGCAGTGTGAGGGCTACACAGATGACCGGGAGAGACCACCCGGCCCAGAGTCCCTGAAAAGTCTCCACGTTTCACAAGGTTAAAAAACTGAAAGGCCCGAACCCAGCTGGTGCGTTCACTGCTCTTCCCTCTGGGTCAAGTGGGTCTAAGCGTCACAGGGAAGCCTGACCACAAAGGCAGAGATCTGCAGCGCCCCTGGCTTCTCTCTGCCTCCCTGCACTGTCTATCTTCGTCTTGTGTTGTTCTCCCCACATCTAAATGGATGGCTCAGAACAGAGTTCTTCCTGACCTTGATGCTATCTAGCCCTGTCTGCAAGCACAATCACAGGCCACCCCTTGGGGCCACAAATTGGCTACTTGTTGCATACAAGGCTTCTCCCGCCCCCCTTTTTAATAGAGCCAGTAATGTTCTGGCTGACTCTGCGGTTAACTCTGGGCTGACCCTGAACCTCAGTAGTTTTATTAGCTGTGTGTTTGGTTCTGGGATCCTCTCTCCAGCTATTGTTGTTATTAAGATTATTTGCGTCTCCAGTGAATCTCTTCCCAAATCCCCGCTGTTATCTGGCCTGGGTATGTGTGTCTACAAAGTGAGTACATTCTTGTCTGAAGTATGTCCCGACTGTCTCTGATAGTAGCCATTGCTGACCTAACTTTACTAGGTACTCAGATTGATATGATTAAGATTAATGAGGTCTACTCTCAGTCATGAACCTACTCAAGGATAAACTTATAAATCTAATGAGTTCTGAAGATGACTGGTTATTACTTACCTTTCAGCCTTTATGGGATTTGAGGGATGATTTATAACTGCTTTCCCCTCCTACAATATCATTAGGAAGATCTCAGGAAAGATCATGTTTTTGCAACCCACAAATTATTATTCATAAAGGTATAATAATTCATAAATGATATTTATGTGTATGCAGAGGTTCTACTAATGAACCCTGGGTCAGTAAAGGCATTAGCATGAAGACAGAGAATACTTACTCAGGTTAAAAGTTCTGCCATTCTCTTGGTTACTAGGAGAAAATCCTTCCAGTATTTTCTTCAGTGTCCACTAAGATGGTTCCTTAAGATCATTGACAAGAAACAGAAAATTATACTAATGTAGAGACAAAGTTGGGAAAGGTTTGTAAGGATTTGGTTATTTAGCAGCTCCCTGTTATTTATCAGTTATTCCGAATGGCTAAGGTTTCCAGCTGGTGCTCACCATTTAAGCACATTTTCCCTACCAGTTTACTCAGTGCAATTTCCCTGGCTTCTTCAGCAGTGAGAAGTTAGTCTTCTTTTAATGAGCCAGATCTATCACCATCAATGAGAGGGCTGCCCGACAGCAGAGAGAACACAGGATCTGAAGTCAGGGGACTGAGCATGACACTGGCTCCTCTGCTGACAGTTACAGGATCCTAACAAATTTCCTCAGGTTTCAGACCTCCAGTTTCTTATGTGTAACATGCGAATGGTAGAATCAAACTTAACAGTGGTAGGGATTATGTGATATAACGCGGTCATTTTTAGAGAACTTTTCATCCCCAAATTATTTTTACAAATGCAATCTTTTGTAGAGCCTCATCATGAACAAATAAAAGTGGAAATTTCAAGTTTTTAAAATCATTGTATCTAGTCCAGAGCCTGACATTTAACAGATACTATTTAAATTATAGTAGTTAATTGTGCTGCTATCTCACCATGTGATGCTTTATTCACTATTGTTCTTATATCTTCTTTTTCTTTTCTTGGGAATTGAACCCAGGGCTTCCTATATGCTAGGCAAGTGCTCTACCCTGAGGTACATCTCAAAACTTTTTATTTTATTTTGAGATAGGATCTCAATAAGTTGCCCAGCCTGGCCACAAAACTGCAATCCTCCTGCTTCAGCCTCTTGAGTATCTGGGATAACAAGCAAGCAGCACCAGGTCCAGATCTTATATTTACTTTTTAATGTGGTTTTCTGTCTTACTACCGAACTGTCATCTGTTTCTTTTCAGTATAATCAGTGTCCTGGCTCACAAAAATCCTTCTCCCATGTTTTAATTTGCTGTTTCTCTCTAATGCTCTCTCTAATGGGTTTAGAAGACAGACAACCATGATTTAGGATTATGTGTAAAATAAGAGCAAGCAAGTTCTATAAGAGTTTTACTCACCGTGTGAATAAAACAGTCAATTACAGTTTTTTAACTTTACAATGGTACAATACACTCTTACTAGAAACTGCTTCAAATTTAAACTTTGATTTTTCTCCCCATGCTGCTAATAAGCTGTGTGATGCTGACTTGTGGCCTGGGCTGTCGCTGTGGGCTACGGCCCTGTCACCCACACAGTCATGAAGGGAGAGAAGCAGTAATTTACAGAGTAATGGGTTGCCAGGGTTCTTAGGATCCAAGCAGTCAATACATTGCATGCCTGTTCCATACTGTATTATAAAATAAGCTTTGTTAGACAATTCTGCCAAACCGTCAGCTAATGCAAATATTCTGAGTCCTTTAAGGTCAGCTTGGTTAAAGGTGATGTTCAGCAGGCTGGTATATTAAATGCATTTTTAACCTTAGATATTTTCAACTTGTAATGGGTTTATTGGGACACAACCTCATTGTTAAGAAACATTTCCACATAGTCAAATAATTTGGACTCAGACTTTGGAACACAACCAAGTTATTCAGAGATTCTTTTAGAAAGCAGCACGGTGCAGTTGAAAGAACATAAATTTTGATATCAGACAGATCTAAGCCAGGATCTTAACTCTCCTACTTGTTAACCTTATGACAATGGGCAAGCTATCTAATGTGTTTGAACCCCACATTCTTCATCTATAAAATAGATAAAATAAATCTATATCATTGACTTACAATGATTAAATGAAGAAATAAATATAAAAGATGTCATGGAATCTTAGGGTGTGTAGCAGGTGGTGGGGAGAAGCTGCCTTCTCTCTCTCTCTCTGTTATTTTTACTTTGCCTACATTTTTCATCGCTTCCTGTCTGTGTTGCATTTCTGGATAAATTAAATTTCTTCCTGGCTCAGGTGTGATAAGTGACCTAATAGCAGAGAGTCTGGCCTGTGTTAGGAAAAGAGTGCTGGGAGACCACAGGAGACAGACTCTGAGAAGCTGAGGGATGGGGCGTGGCTATAATTTCCCACCTGTAAAGGAAAAATGAAGAAAACAAACATCCCAAGGTGGCAGAGCCATTCCATAAAAGCCAACAGCACAAACATTATTAGAATATACACCATGCTGCAAAGTGCAGCCCTGTTCTGAGCTTTGCATTCTGCCCACCAATTTTCGACATCAAAATCTTGACTGTTGTTCTGAGCAGAGTCCAACTGGTTCAAGAATCATTACTTAAAAGAGCTTTATCTGTTTGAACTCAAGATGTCATAACGACTTTTAAGGGATCTGACTAATCCTTTTAATGGGGAGATGAGATGTGCAATGATTAATTGTATATTACAGAATAAACTATTTTATCAAACCGTTCATTTAAACAAATCTATAAACACAACTACTATAATAAACAGTGCCGTTCTGATACTTGCTGCCCATCATTTGATGCTGAGGTACTGGGGGGGAGGAGGATGTCTCTCTCCCAGCCCTGTTCAGATCCTTCTCTTCTTGTTTGGCAGACACTGCTGACCTTCTGTGTCCCCTGCCGTCTTATATTCCTCACTGGTCCACTTTGTCCAAATGCTTTCCACTAATCACAGGAAATCGTCGGCTTCTCTGTCTACAGCGGCTCAAGGTTTCGCCCTCACTGACTGTCCTTTCAAACTGCATTTCTGCAGCATGAGCCACCCTGCTGGCCCTCTGCTCCTGAACGGAGCCACGTAGCACTGAGCCACACCGAGGCTCCCTCCCTGCCACGGTGCGCCCTGCAGAGCCCGCGGGCTGTGGCTGCCCACACATCTTGGACAGCTTTGATGTCTCTTGCTCTCAGCCGCTTTTTTGTGTTCACTCCCTTTTGCTGATTATTTTTTTAAAGCAAAGAATATTTTCTAGATTGGAACAACGTGCACAAGTCTGCTCTGTTGTGCAGAAGAATGGTAGATGTAATGTTACACCACGCCTTCCTTTGAGACAATACCAATGAGTTTTATTTAACTGTTTCACATCTAAGCGAACTGTACCGATGTATGGAAAAGCGTTTCTTCATTTGTTTTTATGTGTTGTTTTCCTGTTAAATTCTGGTCATGGACCCAAAAGTTTTATAAGATAATATATTAGGGGAAAAAAATACTAAAGTTAAACTTGGACAAAATATAAAAGAAAGAGAAATTAAGTTAGAAATCTCAGTTTAATTCCATTTTCAGATCCGGCCTGCACAGGGGATGTAGCTGTGTGGGACAATACTTGCGTAGCTGGCACAGGGCTTGGGTTTGAGTCCCAGCACTGCAAGACAACAACAGCAATGACAAAGTTCAAAATGTTCCTCCGAGCCTTGTACCAATACCAACCTGCTTTGGGGGCTTCGCAGTGGTAGTAAGTAGTATATAACTCCTTACAATAATGAACCATTTTTAAAAAGGTATAATAGCAGTCTTTGAGATTAAGAATTTACAAGATGAGAACTCCTTGATCACCAGTAGCCAATTCTTCTAGCACTGCAAATTCTAAGAACCAGTGAAAAGACCATTAAACTTAGTATTTTAGGACATGGTTCAAGCCTTGATTTCCTCCATGACCTTGACTAAGGCACATAACTAACCTCTCTGAGCCACATAGGGGTGCTGTGATTAAACGATGGGAACATAACTACAAAGCATGTTGTGAATAAAGTTTTACTTAAAAGTCATTACTTCTGTTCTTCTCTCCCTTGAGTACCCTGGGAGATGAGCCCCACAGAGCCGGTCCTCAATGTTCCTGCCTCTCACTCCAAGCCAGCAGAGCTCCACCATCACCTAACACTTATCTAGCAGGTTATCAAGCACTCTGAAATACTAACTCATTTTTAAAAATCCTGTAAGGATTCAATCCAGGCTGCCTGACTCAACATCTGTGAGTCTGAGCGCTTTGAGCCATGTCAGTTAGAGGTAAACAATCAATACCTGTCACTTTGCTGCCACAAAGGAAAAGGCTTTCAACAGGGGGCTCTTAGGAGGATGCAAACTCAGCTCTAGTTGAAAGCCATTCTCAAGCCGAAGTGAAGCCCTGGATGCCTGCTCCCACAGGGTCACTTTCTGCAGTCACGGGCAGGGCTCAGAAGAAGGTAGAGGCTGGTCCTAGAAGCACTGTAGCTCCGTGCAGTGAGTGCCACTCAGGGCCACTTGGAAGCCTGGAGGTTCTTGGAGCCTGGAGACAGCAGCCCCAGGGCAGCACTAGAGAGCTCTGAATCCAGCCAGGCCTCAGCAGGTTGGCTCTGCAGCCAGTCCATGCACGACTCTGAACATCTCCAGATGGGTCTGCATCTGAGCTGCCTTTTCTAACCAAGCCAGAGCAAGGCTTGGGGAAGTTGGAGAGGAGAACCAGAGGCCCCAAAACAAAGAAAGCTGGACAGGAAGTTTCCTTGCACAGCAGGGGCCAGGAGCAGCAAACCGAAAGCACTACCCCCACCAGCACTTGACATTCTACGAAGTGCAAAGATTGTGTCAGCATTTCCATTTTAAACCCTAATTTCATAGGTTTACAGCTCAGGTCATAAAAATTCACTCTGGGCTGAAGTTTGGCATCCAGTCTCTTAGCTGTTTTTAAGCTGCTCACTCAAAAATAGAGAAACGTTTCTAGTTTCAGACGTTTTCTGGAGACTTCTATTCCCAGCCCCCCAGCTTTGTTTGGCACAAATGCCTTTTTAAACTGGTGGTGGTGGTGGTGGTGGTGGTGGTGGTGGTGGTACAGCCCTTGCCTTTGCCTCAGTGAACTCTGGAAAAGGTGTTTTGAAAAAGCAATATTGTTCTGCTAGAAATATGGATCCCTTCAACTCTGAACTGGGGCAGAGAAAGGGAGCCGGGCGTGATGTTATTGCACGTTCAGAGGGAGCAGCACGCTCACGTGACCCTCCGTGCTCACCACCAGGGCCTGGAGCTGCTCTTGCCCTAAAACACATCTGGATTTCCAACCAGAGGCAGCCTGGAGGGAGCCACAATCAGCAGCTGACTCGGGTTTTTACCTGTTCTCTGACTTTGACCAGTATGGATTTGAACCTCCATTTTCTTTGTTTATAAAGTGAGGATAAGGAAATTTCTCTTGCAGGTTTGGTGTAAAAAGAAAAGATCGTCTATGGCAACACCGCCTGACATTCAATAGGCTGAACTTGATTGGTAGCGACTTACAGGTAACTCAGAGAAGCGAAGGTATCAGTGGGAAGTCCTCTCCTCTGTAAGATTCTTGCTCCTTCTGTACTTCTGTGGCCAGCAAAGATATTCTTTGAAAATAACTCCCGGGAGAAGCTCCCAAAAGTGGTGTTATAGTCCCAATGGATAAGAAATCAGACAAGCGACAAGGAGTGCTTGTCACTTGGCAAGGGTCCCTGGGAGGCAGCAAGCCAGTAAAATGACTTTGCTCTGGTGGTCACCGGTGGGAAACCCAGTGTCCTAACCCAGCCATCCTGGTCATGGTAAAGTTTGTAGTCTCAAGAACTGCAGCATCAGCCACTCCAGGGAAAGAAGCAGTGGCCTTAACTAAGGCGTATGTCCAGGTGGGAAGCGGGCAGAGCAGGCTCAGGGAAGGCCCCTCACCACGTGGGGCCTTTCCATCCCCTGAAAGAGGTGCCTCTGGTCCCCAAACAGGCTGGGACACTTGGGGGGGAAGTCAAGGCTGACCTTAGGGGAGGAAGGAATCATCTTCCTGTAATGCTTAGTTTGGGATCAGGAAGAGAAATCTGTGGCTCCAAGCCCATCCCTAAGCCACCTACATGATTTCTATCCCTGGAGACTAGGATTGTCAGCAAAGGATTTTCAGAAAAGTCTTCTTCATTGATAGAGGTACCACTGAAATGTCCAACGAATGTTCGGTGGCCAGTCAAACCTGAGCATTAACTTCTGAAATGTCAACAGCAAACTGCAGATCTACCAACAGTTCATTTTACCTACTGCTGTCTAATCCTTTCATCCACTGCAAATTCCATTCCAACGAGTCAATAAGGTGAAGTGAAAGTATTTGATGAGTACTTACTGATTAGGCAGGAAGTTAGGAAGGTTTCTATTAAAATCAGTGCATTTCTAAACTCTTAGTACTATTTTTTATTGATATTTTAAAATCTTGCATTCAAAGGAATGCGTAAATGTATACATTAGGTGAAAGACTAATAATATAAGACACCTTTATACTCCAAACCTAAGCTAAGGATAAATAACACCCAGGCCACCAGAGCCCTGTCCTTTCTCCTCATTTCAAATTCTCCTCCCGCTTCTCCAGAGAGAGCTCTGTTCTGAACATCATGTTCACGGTTCTTGTTCTTTAGCATGTGGCTCCCCTGTGTGATTATGTACCCCTAACCCCTACTTCTCAGCCTTTGTGTTGTGAGCTTCATTCAGATGGTTTGCTATGTGTTCACGTCTGCATCTTCTGCCTTCCATTCAGTGTGTTTATACTATTCAGTCATGTTGACATGCACAGTTATAATTCATTCATTTGTTTTCATGGATACTTAATATTCTCTTGTTTGACTATACTAAAATTTATTTAAACATTTGTCTTCATGATAGATATTTGCATTCATTCTGATCTTTTGTTATTGTAAACAATACTGTTGTGAACATCACTGAGTTCCCCTTTGGGGAGCATACAAAAGTTTCTCTAGAGGTTTCTTTCTGCTAAATCATAGAGTTCATTCATCTTTATCCCCAAGTGGTGCCAAATTTTTTTCCAAAGGATTATTTACAATCACTACCAGTATATGATATGTTTACTGTAGTTGTTCCATATCTCTTGTAATTCTTGAATTTGACACTTTGAGTTCTGGCAATCTGGTTAATATGAAATACTAACTATGATCTTGACTTGCATTTTCTTGATTTCCAACGAGGTTGAACATTTTTAAAAATATATGTTTATCAGTAAATCCTGTTTGTTTTTCTGTGAAGTACATTTTCAAGTCTTTCACCTGGGTTTGAGGTGTGTATGTGTGTGTTTGTGAATATGTATGTGCATGCATGTTTTGTTTGTTCTGAACTAGAGATTAAACTCAGAGCTTTTGACTGAGTTACAGCACAGTCTTTTTAAAAAAGTTTAATGAATTTATTTTTTGAGACAGTATTTCACAGATTTGCTTAATTATGTACTGTGGATTTGAACTTACAATCTTCCTGCCTCAGCCTCCCAGGATGAATGTGCCTAGTTTTTATAGAATTGTCTTTTTCTTATTAATTTGTAGAAGTTCCTTATAAATAATATATCTTTATCAGTTAATGAGCTACTTTATAGTACTGACTTGCCTTTTCACTTATTTATGCTGAATTTTGACAAGCAGGAGTCTTACTGTAGCTTGTTATTACTCTCTTCTTTCTTTCCTTACATAATTGTTTCACACAGCCAAAAAATAAGGTAAGTGGGTCCCCTAGTCCCTCTCGGATAGTGTTAGTTAGGAGGAATCTGGAGTTGATTCAGTTTATTTTACACATATTTTTTTTTCCAAAGCAGGAGGTCTCCAGAGGCCCCCCAAAAAGTCCAGGCTTTTGTTGATAACTTTCACCTGTTCTGGGGACTTCTGCTTAGTATCAACAGCCTTCAGAGTCTCAAAAAGACTTTTTGTTCCCAGGAGTCAGTAAAAAATTGTGAAAAGGAATCCTTAGCCTTACTTAGGGTTCACAGTCATGTGAAAACATGAAACCGAACAAAGCTGGCATCCAAACTAACCCCAATCCCGATCCAAGCTCTCAGACCGTTAGTCTCTTTGTCCATTAAGTGAAAATAACTGCACCTGCTTTTCTCCTTCGTGAAAATCAGTCAGATGATGCGGGTGAAGCCCCCATGTGGCCACGGCTCTCAGCAAGTGTCTGTTCTCTTCACCCTGAAAGGGGTGGTGCCTGTGCTGGGCCCCCTGCTTGCTCTGGCTCTGCCCTGAGGCTCCCCCACCCCCACCTTAGGTCTGTATGCTTGGCCCATGGGAAGACATAGATCCTGGGGAAATAGTTTCTGGACAGAACTTACAATTCTTTTCCTTCAATCTTCAGGAGTTTACACCCCATATGCTTAGTCATCCTAACTCATTCACCTTGCTCTGTATATCGGTCAAATGAAAAGCCAGTGTTATGTGTTTTTTTTTTGTTTGTTTTTGGTACTGGGAATCAAACTCAGGACCTTGCACTTGCCAGGCAGGCACTGTGCTGCTGAGCTAAATCCCTGACCCCCAATATTATGTTTTACAAGCACACAGTCTTAAGGAGAATCACTTAGGACAAAATACAATTGTACATTCTGATTTCATGGCTGATCACAAAATTTCAGTCGCAAATGCCACCTAGACACTCCCTTCTTCTCTCCCTCTCCTGCTCTCCCTAATGCAGTGCACAACCAAACAAAATACCCCTTCTTGCGCAGGTATTTGTTACTTATCAAAATCTGATCCTAGGAGCCAGCTATGATCAGGATGAGGCAGGAGGCATTTGAGTGGTATTCTGGTTCAAAGCCTCCGATCTCAGCTTCAGTGCTTTATCGCAGTTTAAGATTTGAACTACTTTTCTCCTTGGTCCTTCTTTCATCAGCTGACCTCAAGCCATCTGGCTCTAAGATTCCTGCTCTTGACAAAGCAATTGACTCCCTGAATTCTATGCTGCTCGTTCTTTCTTTAGCCAAATTTATATTTCAGTAAACATACCAACTTAGAGATCTCAATATTCCTTAGAGGCATTTGTTTCTTTATAAGGAAAGATTCCTTATATTTTTTCCCTCTTGATTGGTTACATTGGCTCATTTATCAGTTTCACACCCTGAATCACTTTTAACAAATTTTTCATTTATTCATTTAATCAGCAAATGTTGAGTGTTAAGTTTGACTTTTAAAAAGTACTCTTATTGGGCATCTGCCTAGCATGGGTGAGGTCTTGGGTTTGATCCCAACACCACAAATGAAATGAAATAGTGTTCTTAGACTTGCTATGGCCTAAGTCACTGTTGCAATTTTCAGTAACTCACAGAGTGTTGATCTGTCTTCACGCTGGTGTGCACAGTGCTTTTACTTTATAGATAGATGGGTAGGTAGATATTCAGATGCATGTATCTCTTTCTGCTTTATAGTCCTACCCTGCCTGCACTGCTTACCATTATGACTTTACTTGTGTAAAGTTCCTCCCCTCCCTAAGGCTCTGCCTGTCCCCTGTCCAAGGTCACTTGGAGGCAAGAGCGCCATCTAGAGCTGCTCTTCATCCACGCTTTCCGCTGCCAGCCACTCTGGCTTCAGGAGGGCAGGCACACTTCACTTTATTGCCTTCACCCTTCATTTCCTCTGCCGCCATTCACACAGGCAGCTATGGACAGTATACTTTTATGGGAGACCTAGGAGGGCTGACTCCACAGCACGGCAAACAACACAGAATCAAATGTGACACGTCACTGTCCTAAAGTCCCCAGGCCATCTGCATTACAGAGAATTTTCTCCCAGAAAGCATCTGGTTCTAGCTGTCATCCTCCCTGGTCCCTCTCTGATGGCCCGGCCTGTCCATCTTGGGGACTCCCATCTCTTTCACACCCAATCTCTGCACAAACTCAAGTCCTCTCATGGCACTCCGCAGAGAAATCCAGCTATCTGCCTCGCCTAGGCTATGTCTTTCTCAGCCAAGAAGCTCCACCAAAGCATTTTCCTGAATAATGTTATCCACCCTGAAAATCCTCTTTCCAGCTTCCCTATAATTGGAAAGTCTCAAATCAGCTTACTTTTTGAACAGCATTTTTGTTCTTTCTTACCAGTACACATGTGGGAACCATATCTCCTTCCTCATCATTCATAGTGACTTACACAGCAGAAGCTCTAATTTTGCTTTTCCAGTCTTTTGGTCATAACAAAAGCTCTTGCACTTCAGGAGTGTGCAGAAAGGCGAGGGAAGAGAAGAAACGAGGCAACAGGCAGACTGTGCGAAGGGGAAGTCATCAGACTCTGCTGGGAACGCAGAAGGGGCGCCTCCCTGACAGGAAAGGGTTGAGTTTCCAATGCATCAAGCTTGAGGTGTCCACAGGACATCAGAAAGTGATACCAGAAGATGACGGGAATGCAGATATTGGTCCTCGAGAGGAGAACTTTTCTCTTGGAGTTGCGCGTCACTAGTGAAGCTGTAAGGGAAGCCACTCGGACTGCAGCGGAAAAGACAAAAGCAGTGGGGAGAGATGAGATAACAGACACGAGCCCACGTGCTCCTGGAGATAACAGAGCAAATGGGGACCGATGCAGCAATCAAACTGATAGAAAAGAAAATGTATCAATAAAACCCCAGACGGATTTCAGTCAAAAGCCAGAGTCACCACAAGAAGGTCTATTATTACACTTATCATTGTGGCTAACCTCAGTTTTATTCAACCCAAAATAGAAAGTAACCAAATAACAAAGGGAAGGAGAAAGGACAGGTGTTGAGATATGATCAATATCTGCAAATGATAAAACTGTCTAACTAGAAAATCCAAGAGAACCAAATAACAAGTTCAGGAGCCCAGAGAGTCATAGTTGCCATTTACAAAAATGAAAACTGTTTTCCTACTACAGCTCAGAAACAACCGGTTAGGAAGCATAACAGAAATGTATGAAAATAAATACCGCACACAGTGAAGACACGGGTCGGGAGGCACTGAGGTTGGAGATGCCCAGGAAGGGATGTAAGGAAACTGCTTTCTCGTGGCCCCTGTGCTGAGCGGGGATCGTATCACAGGTTTCACTGTGGCTACCGAGTCCCTCAGTGACCAGCGAGCTTCTAGACTGCAGGACATTGTCCTCCCTCTGCCCCTCATGCAAAATCTACCAGAGTGAAGTGCAGTGGAAGAGGGCTGATAGGATCTGATTGATTCTGTATTGTGCATTTTTCTCAATTTGACTAAAACATAAGAGACTTAACCAAAAGAAACAATCCCTTTGTGAACTAATGAGAAAACATCCCTACATGCAGCTTTTAAATATAATCTTCTCCCCCCAGCTTGACACCTAACAGTTCTACAAGCCAAGTGATCATATTCCTGTTAATTTTTTTCTTGACTCAACTAAGCACATTTTATAATCTCAGCACTTAGGAGGCTGAGGCAAGAAGATTGCTGTGAGTTTGAGGGCAGCCTGGTCTACATAGTGGATTTCAGGCCAGCCTGGACTACATGTGAGATTCTGTCTCAAAAAAAAAAAAAAACCACAAAGTCTATACACATGAATCAAAGAACCAAAATTCTGCACTCCCTTGGCAGCACATATATTAAAATTGGAATGACACAGAACCAAATTCTTAGACTAGACTCAAGGGCAAGAGAAAGCAAACCAGTTACTTCTCTCCTGTCATATCTCTCTCCTCATCTTCTTCCTGGCAGAATATAGAATATATTAGTACACATCTGAGTCCAGGGTGATGTATAATCACTTCAATTTAATACTAAGCTAAATCACCGGTGTCTTCTGTCTCCTGGTTGACTCAGCCTAGATCCTTGTCGCATTTAGAATAGAGGTATTTGAGAAGTAAAACTGCTTAAGGAAATTCAAATAAACTGGGATATAATAGAATGTATAGTGATTGTGGTTATAGTTTCCATTTCTCTGAGGACAATTAAAGTGAAGCACCTCTTCATAGAAGACTTCTAAGTTTGACAATATTCTGACTTCAGTAGGTCAAAACCTACTGAAAATGGGTAAAATAAAACAACTTTCATTTAAATATGCAAGAAAGTAGGAGAAATCCTTAAAGACCAAAGGAACTACCTGGGATTAGAGAACTTGTATTATTTATCAAGAGGCTTAAACCAGGTGTGGTGGTGCATGCCTATAATCTCAATATTCGGGAGGCTGAAGCAGGAGGATCATGAATTTGAGCCCAGCCTGAAAAACTTAGCAATTTAGGAAGAACTTGTCTCAAAAAAAAAAAAAAAAAAAAAAAGTAAAAAGGCCTGGAGATGTAGCACAGTAAGAAAGTCCTGAGTTCACAAAATTAATAAATAAAATTTGTCAAAATAGTATACTTTCCAAAGTGTAGCATGCACATGGCAATGTACTCAAGTCATAGGAGTATGGCTTGATGAATTTTCACAAAATGAACACACCTGTATCTCCCATACCCACTCCACAAGCTTTTCAGCTGACCTATTCAGTCCCTTCCCACACCTCCAAGGGAGCCCAATCCCTCTATCCCAACTTTGAACAGCATCAAGTTATTTTTTGTGCAGCTAGAAACATATGGTATGTACTTATTTATGTCTGCTTCTTTTATTAACATTCTGTTTGTAAGATTAATCTATGCTTTTGCATTTAGTGGTAATTCATTCATTCTCTTTGTTGAACAACAAACCAGTGTATGAATATACCATGGTTTTCTTATCCTTTCTTATCCTTTCTATTGCTATATATTTCTATATTTCTATTGGGTTGTCTCCACTTTGGGGTTATATTAAATAATGGTCTGGTAGCAAGCTACCTATCTTTTTGTTGGCATATTTATGAATTTGTTAGTGGTGGTTATGTTCCTTAGAGGTAAGTTGCCTGGACATAGGGTATGTTCCTATATTCTTGTTAAATTGTAGTTGTAAAGAATACACATTTTAATCAGCGGTACATGGAAGGTTTTCCAAAATAGATCTTATCTTAGACCATAGAGCATGCTTAAATAAATATAAAAGAATTGAAATAATGTCCTACATACTATTGGGTCACAGGAAATGAAGCTAGAAATGAACAGTAAAGGAAACCATGGAAACTATGCAAACACATCCATATTCCAGAATACTTTATTGAATAATCAACAGATCACAGAAGAAACCAAAAAAGAAATTAAAATGTTCCTTGAATCAAATAGTGACAGCACAATGTAACAAAACGTATGGGACAGAGTGAAGCATTTCTAAGAGGGAGGCTTCTAGTTGTGAACGCCCCCATAAAAAGATTAGAGTGACCCTCAATAATCAACCTTATGATGCATCTCAATATCCAAAAAAAAAAAAATTCAGATCTGAAACTGGTAGAAGGAATGAAATTAGAAAGATTGAAACAGAAATTAATACAGCAAAATAAATAAATAAAGGATCCATGAATAAAGAGTTGGTTCTTTGGAAAGACAGAAAGGGGACCCAGGAGCCAGATGGAGAGGAGGGACAAGGATTCAGGTGTGATATGTGCATGGACCAATTTCTCTACAGTGAATGTATTTACTGTGTGTCTCAAACATATACTGATAAAAAGGAGAAAAAATAAAAACATATATTTACAGTTGTAAAATACTTACAGTTTAGTTGATGCTGCCAGACAGTTTTCCGAAGTAGTGGATCACAATTTGCATTTTCTTGATGGCTGTTGAAGTTGAGTGCCTTTTCATGTTTCTGACAAGTTAGGTATCCTCTGCTGCAAACAGCCCATAGAAGTCATTTCCTCATTTTTGTGTTGAGTTTTTCACCATTTTCTTTGCTTTTTTGAGACAGGATCTAGCTGGCCTTGAACTCATTATGTAGTCCAGGATGGTCCTGAATTCATAGCAAACTTCCTGCCTCAGCTTCCCAAGTGCTGGGATTGCAGTATGGGCCACCACACTCAACTCACATTTTTAAAAAATTAATTTATTCATTCTGGATTCACACATTAGTAAGTCCACATTAAAAAAACCATTAATATCTTCCTGTTCTGTACTTGGCTTTTCATTATTTTACCGGTATTTCTTGATGCATGTAAGTTTACAATTCTATAGAAACCAACATATCCATTTGTCTTAGTCACTTTTCTCGTTGCTAACACAAAATACCCTACAAGTTAAAGGAGGAAAGATTTATTCCAGCTCACAGTTTACAGAGGTTTCAGTCCAAGTCGGAGTGGCATGGCAGAGGGGTAGCAGAGAGGAAAACAGCTCATGGTGTAACAGGCAGAAGGCAGTGAGCAGCAAGAAGAAAGCAGTCTGCTTGCCCCCCTCCACTTTTTTTTTTTTTTGAGGCAAGCTCTCACTAGGTAGTTCAGGCTAGTTTGGAACTCACTGTGTAACCCAAACAGACCTTGAACTCTTGGTGATTTAGGTGCCTCAGCCTCCTAAATGCTGGGATTATAGGTGTGTGCCACCATGTCCAGCTCTGCCTTTCCCTTTTATCCCATCCAAACTATAAACTTCTGGGTAAGGCTAATTCTAATAAGTGGACTAATTTAGTACTATACATGCTTAATTCCAATATCAAACTTCCCAGTATCATACTCCCTAGATCCAGCCAGCTCTGGAAAGTCCCACTGTTGAGAGGCTTTGGGGGGACACCTGGATATGAGCCATACACCATTCTTCGTATTATGCTTACTGTTTTTTGTGTCTTTGCTCAGCCCAAGGTCAAGGAGATACTCTTCCAAGTTTTCTTCTAGACATTCTATTGTTTTGTGTTTCCTATTTAGATAACAGTCCATCTGGAATTTATTTTTGGATGTGATGTGAGTCAGGCATCAAATTTCATGTTGCCGCATATGGACATCGATTGGCCCAGCACTGTTCTCTCCCCCTGAAGCACCATCTGGTACATGTGAGTCCACTTCTGCTCTCTGTTCTGTTCACCTACTTTGCACTAGTGCCGTGCTGCTGAAGTTGCTATAAATCTATGATAGGTCTTTTTGTGCAAGTCCTCTAGTTTTATTCTTCTCAAGGATTGCCAAGGCTTGAGTTTTTAGTGATTTATAAGGATAGGAAAGTAAAGGAGTTGAATCTGAGGTTTAGGAATGGCTGAAACTTCCCCTCCTAAAACAAAAACCTCCTAGAACAAGACAAAAAAACTTTGTCTTCTACTGGGTTTGGGTCTGAATTTATACTTTTTAGATAGTCTAATCGCCAAGCTAAGAAAATCAATATAAAAGCTGGGTATGGTGCCACACACCTATTATTCCAGCACTCTGGGAAACTCAGTCAAGAGGACTCAAATTCAAACTCTACCTGAACAATTTATTGATTTAGCAAGACTTGTCCCAAAATAAAAAGTGTGAAGGCCTTAGGTTCAGTCCTCAGCACCATAAAATACATAAAAGCAAGCAAATAAATAAATAATCTAAAATTAATGTTTTAAAGCAAACAAAACTGTTCTGAAGGAATCTAAAATGAGAGCTTCCAAAATTGTAAAATAAAAAAAAAAATCTGTTGTGAATCCTATAAATGGCAGACTTAGTCACCCTCTCCCAAGAATCTCAGATCACAAAAGTATCATCTAGAGATTATTTTTAAGTATGCTTAAGATAGTTAAATATGTAAAAAGAAAAAACCATGCACATCAGAGAAAGTAATATTTTTTAAAGACTCAACTGACGTAAAAAGGAATCAAATAGAATTTTAAGAATGAAATAATGTCCCTCAAAATTGAAAGTAGTCATTGATTCCATAAAAGTGGAAGGGTTTAGTTAAATAAATGGTGGGCTTTTCCCCTAGAGGCACAATTATAACCCCTAATTAACAGATGCTTTCTGGGGCCAGGGATATAGCTCTGTGGTACAAGTGCCTGCCTGGCAAGTGCAAGGTCCTGAGCTTGATTCCTAGTACAAAAAAAAAAAAAAAATTAACACGTGCTTTCTGCTGCAGGTATCAAGCAACTGACTATCTCTGGTTGTGACATGCTTAGTATCAGCAGACATGAAATAAGCAGGGAATGTTTAATAGGCTGAACCTCCCCATCAACAATTCTGTAGGATCTTTGTCTCTTAAAGATTACATTTAGCATTTTAGTAAAAAACAAAACAAAAAAAATCCACAGAACAGGTAATGCTCAAAAGTGACCCAGCAAAACAAAAATTTGGAGAGCTTCCTCATGACTAGGTAGGGAGGTTTCTAATGCCACCTACGCAAAATGAGTCCCATCCTGCCTGGTTGGGGATTAGTTTGCATTGCAGGCAACTGACATGATTCTCCATATTTAATTTTAGCACTTTCCCACATCTGGTTCATGGAATCAGCACAGGTTTTGGAGTCTGATCTGAGGTCAGACTGTGGTTCTATCACTGCTGTGTCAGGCCCAGAATCGGCTCTCAGCCCCAAGCCTCACTTCTCCTCCTGCCTCCAGAACGCTTGGCAGAGCTCCGACAGGAAGAGGCGGCTGCCCTTCAGCCCTTCTGAGTCCTGGGGCCCCTGTGAAAGAACGAACAGGACAGGCACCAGTGCCAGGCACTGTGCTAGATGCAGGCATATGTCAGACACATCCCTGAGACCTCAGTAACAACCCTCAGGTAGCTACGCATATAACTTGTTCCACCCTTTAAGCGAACAAACTGAGCCTGTTTTTGTTTTTTTGTTTTTGCCCAAGATCATACACTAAATTGTGCTAGAATTGAGATGTAAATTCTTTCCATTACGCTAGAATTGCGATCTAAGTTCTTTCCATTACACTGTTGCCTGCCCTGTGGTTTAGTATGTATTTTTAAAGCTCATCTCTCTTTTGAAAAGGCAATGCATTTTTATAAAATTTTGAACACTGGCAAATAAAGCCAGCTGATTTCCTTCTTGGTGGCTCTGTGGCCGTCGTGACAGCTAGGTTTCTGTGGTAGGTCAGACGGCTCCCAAAGGCGTAGTGGTTCTGGTGAGTTGCAGCCTGCTCTTTGCCGGGACAGGCTTTATGGATGCTGCCTTCGAAGCTAAGGCAGCCATCCAAGAGGGTGGAAGAAACCAGTAAGGGATGGAATTGAAGGGAGCCATCCAGGTAGATTTGTGTTTTTATGGACCAGCGCATTTGCGGAGCGAGTTGGGTGTACTCCGAAGGGCAGTGACCAAGCACAAGTGAGGTTCAGTTCTTTGTGTAAACAAGGGAGAAAGCATGTGTCTGAATGTAATTCTGACTGCATCAAGATCATTTTAGAGCTGGTGGAGCTCTATTTGTCTTAGGAAATCTCGAAAACTTTTATAGGGAATTTGGAAAATATTTTCGGCCAGCAGGAAAGATAAAATCCCTGCACACAAAGTACAGGCGTGGGCCCAGAGACTGAACAGACAGACTGCTGTAAAACCCCTGTTTAATAAGGCATTAAAATGCCATCGACCTGGACACATTTAAAAAAAAAAAAAAAGGAGCTATGAAAACAAATACCATTCAAATAATTAGGATCTTATGCCTGAGGCCAGCCTTGATGCCAAGCAGGGACTTCCCTGCAGGAATCAGAGCTGAGCCTGGTCCCAAAATGAGGAATCAGCTAAGACAAAGGCAGCTCTGGGCTGGGGCTTCCCAAGCCCTGCTCCCTGCATCTCTTGGGGCTGCAGGCAGTGCGTTTGAAACCATTACCCTCACCAACATTTTCAGCCACTGCATCGTGCAGTGACTCCAGTAGGGGTTCAGGGCTCCAGAGGTGATTGCCCTGTCTGCTTCAGGTAGAACAGAGGGCACCGACTGTAAGGGTGGGCACTTGTACCTTTCTGTTCCATAAGGCACAAGGAGGCATTTAAAAGCTTACTCTGCTGAGTAAACAGGTGCCAAATTGGGGTGAGGGTTGGAAAGTGAGTATTGGTTTATGAACAGTTTCGAGGGGAAAAAAGGTGTCTTTTCACTAGCTGCTGCAAACACGGAAGCTGCTGCAGAACCATTTCCTGCCACTGTAGCTTCTGAGGAGTGAAGGCCAGGTGCACAGCGGCAGGCTTCCTCGCCTCCCTCGCTGCCCCAGGCTAGTTTCCACAGGCTCAGCCCCAGAAGTTTGAAAAAGAAAGAACTTGTCCTCTTATTATTTCAGGAATGATAATTTGTGGCCACCAGCATTGCGCGTGGAGTTGTTTAGCAGGCCTAATTGATAGCGTTTCCATAAAATGAATTTTAAACCAGGTTGTGTCTCAGGTGCAGTTTCAGAGGACCTTCTGCTTTTGGCCTTCTCATCCTGTCTTTTTAAAATTTTCATATGAATTTGTGTCAGTGCTCAGGAACTTTCCTTAAGGAATCCTGTAGAGAAGCATGTGACTGTCTGAATGTATTTCTCATATTCCAGTTCTGCTTCCTCTTGCGCATTTCTTTCTCTTCCAAGAGATCATAATCACCAGCAAAATTTTTGAAAATGAGAAGGTGGAGAAAGAGAGAGAGGAAGAGTATGAAAGAAGAGAAAAAAATGAAAGAAACATAATTAAAATCTATGCATTTTCAGGGGTTAATTTGAATTGGACCAGTTGGTTTCATTTTGCAATACAAAAGACAAATTCAGGCCGCAGGGCCTAAGACTACAGCTGAGTTCTAGTAATACAGGGGTTTATTAGAAGCGTGAAAACTGTCATTGCCAAGGCCTTGCCGAAGCAGCAGCCTCACCTCTCACTGTGACTCACGCTTCCTCCATAGCTGCCTGGGCTGTAAAGCTGTGGGCAGGATATTTAAGGTCCAGTGAACAGGCTCCTTGAATTTTTCTTGCCATTTGGCTGGGATCATGTCCCAGTTAGCGGTCTTGCCATACAGAGCAGTAGCTGGACAGCAAAAAGGAAAAGAGGGGTTGGTGCTTAGGACTGTGTTGTAAATGGTTAGTCCAAAAGAGTAGTGCAGGGCATAGAACTTAGTCCCTCCCCGGCAGGAGTCCGCCGGAGGAAATGAAAGGATCAGCAGCGCCAGAGGAGCACTGTGGCCGATTGTTCCCGAGCACAACCGCGGGCTTTTCTGTGTGCACCGGAAATTGACCTCCTCAAAAGCCGAGGATGCAGGCGGCGCAAGGAAACGATAAGGCCTGCGACGACGCTAAATCATCTGCTCCTCAGGGCTGATGAGATCGGTCATCACCGTGGCTCTGCTCCCCTCATCGCTCTAGGAGCAGGGATGTTTTTCAGGAAAAGGCAGACATGAGCATGGACTGGTACTAATGGGACCGGAAGTTCAGTAGTTATGATGCCTTTCATTTCTTACTGTTTTTATTAAACATCTCTTTTGGCCTATCAACCAAGCCTAGAAAACACATTTCTTTTTATAACTCAGGAACCCGAGGCCAAAAAAGACTGAGCGAATTGCCCAAGGACTCTGACAAGATAGTGGCAAAACTGCACCTTTCTTTCAACAGAGTTAGTCCCAGAACCACGGAGTTTAGTAGTGGACCTTGAATGAAAAGGCAAACTCTCAAACTGACCCTTCCTCAAGCTGTTCCCTCTGTGTCTTTGAATATTGTCCTGTATCCTGGATGAGCCCCAAACCCCTGGAAATGTGAGGTTCAGGGACTGGAATGACCAGGCAGGATTCTTCCCTGTGCAGCCCTCCTGCCGCCTGCCGTTGGCATTGTTCACTCAACTGCACACAGATCTAGGCTTTGGCATCTGGCGAAGGAGGCTTAACTGTGAGACAGGAGAAGCAATAAAGTCCTGAAAAGCAATAAATAGAATTTCTCGGGGGAAAAAAAAGTCTCACATCTTTTAAGCATTGAAAATGAAACCTGTGCAGGGTGGGATCCCATGGTGAGGCAAGGGTGACAGCCTGAATTGAGCACACGTTTTATCTGTATTATTTCATTTCTGAGCTGGGAGTTTAGCTCAGCAGCATAAGCGACTGCCTAGCAAGCACAAAGTCGTGAGTTTGATCCCTGGTACCAAAAAAAAAAAAAAAAAAAATCTACCTGATGTATTATTTCATTTCTATAGCCTTGGGGGAGAGGGCAGTATTTTATGAGCCCTAATTAACATGCAGGGAGATGGAAGTCACCAAGGTTTGGCAGACACATACATAGTGGTAGGTTCCCCAGCCTGTTCTCTGTCCACTACCTGACCAGGCCTTTCCACCCATCTTTGGGTGGGTGGCACAAAGCCTGATCCTTGCCTGCAAGTGGAACCTTTTGGTGACTTGTTTATCATTCCCAGTTTTTTTTATTTGACCTCCCTTTAGTAAAACACTTTAAAACACATACTACCAATACATTATTCAAAGTGTAATTATTAATTATTCATATGTACTACTGCACTAATATAGACATTAGCTATTGGAAAAGGATGAGATTAACATAAACAGAGAAAGAAATTATAGTATTTCCTTTACTTTACTTTGGAGAGTCTTGGAGTCTATATTCAGACAGAGCCCCTTTATAACTATGAAATTCATGGTTGCAAATGTTATTCATGCAATCGAGTTCTGCAGCGCCGCCAGGGCTGTGAGGAGCTGTGTGGAGAAAGGCAAAGGAAGCTCCAAGGGAGGGCAGGTCACACAGCAGCATGTGGCAGCCCAGAGCCTGGGCTGACATCGTTTCTCACCTAGCCCCAAGCTAGTTCCACTGTTCTACACTGATGTAACAGAAGCCAAACATTTATTTTCTTGCGACACAAAGTTACCTTTGGGTCTCCAATGTGACAGCCAGGGCTTAATGTCCAAGCCCATCATGCTGTGTCTGGAGAGCACTCAGGTCCATCCGCCACCCTGAGGAGACCCCTGTGACTTCTCAGTTCAGGCCACAGAGCCTATGGGCCAGGCCACCAGCACACGGGGTCCAGGAAGGAGGAAGGCTGTCCTGGGCTGCATTTAAACCCTATTAAAAGTGGCTCACATAGTTTCCATCGTCCCTAATACAGCCGTCATTTAACAGACCCAAACCTTGCTTCAAGCATCCCAGCAAGGGACTGTGCGTGTTAGAGAACAGTGACTCCCAAACAAGGCTCTTCCAGGTCATTCCAAGGAAACATATGGTGGCCAGGAGTTGGAAAGACGGAGAAAGGAAACCCTAGCTGTGCTACCCAAGCTGAGTGGGGCTTAGGCCCGCTCCCAACCTCACCCCCAAACAAAATAGTTGTTTTAAAAGTACCTGAATTCTTTACTGGTTTGGACCATCCTGTCTCATCCACATGAGGGGAATGAGACCCAATAAGGTGGCACCCCCTCTTTTGACAGCCATCTCTGTGAAGTGCAGGGCAACAGATGACCCAAGTTCATGGCTGCATGGGGGTGGCCGATTAGGGTTGCTGGGTATGATTGGGAGTCATCACACTCTGGAAAGATAATGCTCCTCTGCTGTTTTGTGCCCTTCAAGTTATAAAATTACTTTTAAAAGCATGTTTGTTTTCTTTTCAATAAACTCAGAATCATTGAAAGTGCATACTTTTTGTGTCCAAGGAAAGGGAGCAAGTGAGACAGATAACGATGTACGGTGACGGTGACGGTGACGGTGATGGTGATGGCGATGGCTTGGAGAAAGAGCAAATGCTTTGAATTAGAGGGAGCAGGGTAGGAAGCCCACTGTGACCTTAGCCTGGAGTGAGGTCCCCTTGACCTCTGATCCTCCTCTGTCTGGTAGTGGTGGTAAGCCACTCTCTTACCAAGTTAGGAGGACGAGAGATAATGTATTTTAGAGCACCAAGCCCAAGGCCCTATGACTTATTATTAACAAAGTAGAAATTTTTCCTTTTCTCCTTTTTCAGATGAGAAAACTAAAACTCAGAGAGCTCAGATTCATCCTCAGTGCATCTGAAATCTGAAGAGGTACTCTTCCTTTAAAGGGAACTGTAAAGAGGGGAGCTAGCATTTGTTGAGTGACTACTCGGTGTCAAAATATCAGGGGCAGAGACTGCACCAGACCCTTTCACATGGGTGAAATTTCCACCATCCCAGGAAACAGATGCATCCAGCATTCTCCTTGCCAATTTAGTGCCACACACAGAACCGATGGTCAGAAAGTGACAGGGCTATGTTTTGGATGCAGAATTTCTGGCTCAAGACCTGCAGATACTGAAACACTGTGTCTGTGAGCCAGCACTCCCTTTAGTGGAATAGAGATAAAGCATGTGTTATGATTTGCATCTAGACCTCTCCCTAATGCCTCATGCAGTCATGGGGGGCAGACTTTCTAGAGGTTGCTGAATCTGGAGTTTGGGATTGATTCATGGTCCAATGCTGGTATTAAAATTGTCAGTGCTACACTCGCCCTAGGGCAAGTAGGTACAATATAAGGGACAGAAAGAGGCTCAACTCTCCCTCCCTTGTTGCTTTGCTCCATTCTGTCCCTCATGAATTATCCTCCTCTGCCAAGCCACCCTACCTTGGAGCCAACTGATTATTAACTAAAACCTCTACAGACTGTGAGCTAAATAAACCTTTCCTCCTTTAATTTTGGATGTTGGGTATTTTGTCTCAGTAACAAGAAAAGTAACTAAGAGTTGTGCAAAAGCAGCAACCATTCTTGGTAGAAGGCTAGAAAAGATCCAGAGCAAGATGGAGCATCAGGCCTTAACTAAAAGGCAGAAAACAGGCTTAAACTGTCCCTAAGCCCCACTTTCCTAAGTCTGGGGATATTTGAAGATTCACTGCCTGAGCTTCCAAAGACCGTGTGGCATTTGGATCCTTGTTCTCGGTCAGTTCCAAGGAGCCTTACCTGGGACTCCCAGCCTGGCCCCAAAAAGAGAGACACAGCCCTGCATCGGAGCCAGGAGGCCCCAGACAGCTCTTCCTGTGCTGAGCCTTTCCCCCTGCTGGGTGTGTTTCTACACTGGAAAGTAAGACTTCCGGACAAGGGTGGAAAGGAGCCTTGCTAGTCTCCGTCATAAACAAGAGTAAGACTTTCCACCTTCCAAATTAGAGTGGCTCTCTTACTGCTGCAAACTTTCACTAGATTTTGACTACAAGAGTCTGCTGATTTCTTGGACTCAAAGTGAAAAATTTAGATGATGACATGCTGCGGAGCGTCTAGTTCATACCTGTCTGCTGGTAAGATGGCAGTGACTGTTGGCTGCTCTCCCACAGGCACCTGCTGGGTTGGGAGAAAGGTCAGGCTGTGAAGGCACGAGGGGCAAGGAGTGCTATGGTTTCCTGTGAGCACAACCTCTACCAAGCCCTGGGCTAGCTCCTTTACACAGGCAGCCTTCACAGCTTCTGTCTGGTCTGTCGATTGGTTTGCATTTACCTTGTTAAGAGTGAGAGGAGGCCCATCCCATGGGTGTGTAGGTTGAGTGTGGTCCTCATAAGAGGACACCATTTTGGACCTCTGAGCGGGAGACAAGTATCAGGGCTTGGAGGGATGATGCCAGAAAGAGCCCTGATCTTGGGCCCACTTGTCCCCAGGAAGCAACCAGATAAAAGAGATGCTCATGTGGGTGTCACACTTTGAGTTCAAGCTTGTACAGCTGATGGTGCTTGCAGAGCCAGTGTTCCTAGGGGTAGCCTGTGACCCAGAAGATGAGCTGTAGAGTGACATTCTTCCTTACCATAGCAAGCTGAAAGCAGAGACACAGTGCAAGCAGTACTCCTATCCTTCAGTATCATCATTTCTTCTGCTGGCGGCTCCCGGGTGCCACATGTCTGAACAGCCATCACCCTGTGTGTGACATGCCAGTGATGCTCACATGGCCCAAAGCTCTAACTGAAGGCAGTGGGCAGTGGAGTCCCACAGATTGGCTGCCATTGCAGACACTGCCAGGCCTGATGGAAGAGAGAAGTGCACAGATGGAAGAGAGGTTTAGTAGTGGAATCTGCATCATTTGAAGAGTGTCTGGGCTGAGTTAGCAGAGAGTGGAAGGAGTTAGTACCAAGCCCAGCTTTGCGACTTGAGCAACTGGATGTCGGACAATGATGTTATTTAACAAAACAGAGGGCATGAAGGAGGAGTGGAAGGAGATTCTGGGTTTGAGTTTGAACAGGGGCCTGGGGTGGGCCTAACATGGCCTGAGTAGAAGCATCTAGGAGGCAGTGTCAAGAGCAGGAAGTAAAATTAGAGTTGGTGTTCATGGTCCTGTGGTGATGAGAGGAGCTATGGGAGCAGATGGTATCATGGGGAGAGTGCCGAGTGAGAGAGAAGGCGAAGATCCAGCCCATACCCAACAGCTGCTCGGAAGGTCTGGGCAGAAGAGGAGGTACCTGGGAGGACAGCCGGTGAGTCAGGAAGGAAATAAACAGAGCGCAGAGGCCTAGCACCTGACATCTGCCTATCTGAGCCCCCTGCAGGAGCACCAGCCGCTTCCTGCAGTTACTGCTGTCAACTTTTGGGCACGGTTTCTTTTAGACTGTCTTCTTTTTCTTCAGAGACTTCTAAAATCATAATTTATGTTTCTTTTTTGTTTAATGATGCCTTTTAATTACAGAAGTAATACATACTTACTGTAACAAAATAAAACAGTTGTATGTGGTAACCACCATAAATGGTTCCTTCTAAATCTTCTTCCTGTAACACACGCACACACCCCTCACATATACACTATACCATACATACCTAAACATGGCCTTTGTTGTTGTTGTTGTTTTGTATTGTACACAAATGAGATATCATGCTAAGACATTTTTTGCATAAAATGCATCATAGATATATATATATATATATATATATATATATATATGTTATAATTGTTACTTAATGCTCTATGGTTTGGCTACAACAATTTTTCTTTTTTCCACTCCAAATGTTCTTGACATTGTATT
This sequence comes from Hydrochoerus hydrochaeris, assembly GCA_004027455.1. NCBI lineage: Eukaryota > Metazoa > Chordata > Mammalia > Rodentia > Hydrochaeridae > Hydrochoerus > Hydrochoerus hydrochaeris. The sequence goes on from PVLA01000754.1 coordinate 110,888, forward strand.
CTATATTATGATTCTCTTTTTCACTTCATTTTAAGTCAGGCTCCCATGTCATTAAACACTCTTCAAACATAATTTAAGTGACTGCATGGTATTCCAGACTATGAGTATATCATAATTTATCAGTTTCTTTTCTGTCAATTTGGGACAATGAACACCATGAGGAACACTCTAAAGCATGTGACTTTAAATCCTAATTGTTGGCTGGGGGTTTAGCTCAGTGGTGTAAGTGCCTGCTTGGCAAACTCGAGGTCGTGAGTTCAATCCCTGGCACACATACACACAAAAATCCTAATTGTCCACTTCATCAGAATCAGGAACAACTAGCAGATCAGTTAGAGTGTACTCAGGTGGAATGTATGTGTCTGGTAGGTAATGCAGGCATGGCTGTGGATACTGTACCTGACCCCTCGCCCAGTCCTCTAGAGCAGTATTCCTGTGCTCTGCTCCCCAGGCACCATGAACTGAACAGCCTTGTTCCACCATGCCCTTCTTCCCTTGCAGCTTGCTAGCCTTGAACTGAATCTCCTGAAATGTGAGCCAAATTAAACCTTTCCTCCTTTAGTTGTGGGTGTCAGGTATTGTATCTCAACAGTAGGAATGCTAATACAGAAAATTGGTACCAGGAGTTGAGTTGTTGCCTGATCAGGTGATTTAGAAGCCTTTGGAACTGATTTCCTGAAAGAATTTTGAAAGATTTGGAGATGTGGGTTAGAGAAGCCTTAGAATTCGGTAAGCAGAGCCTGATGGGTGATTCTGGTCACAGCTTGGAAGGCTAAAATACTAATGGGAAGACTGACAGCAAAAGTCAGGCTCAGGAGATTTCAGTTAGGAACAAGAACTCTATTGGCATTTTGAGTAGGGGCCATGTGTGTTACACTTTGGCAGTAAAAAACTTGTCCATATTTTGCCCCTGTCCTGAGTTAAAAGTGATAGACTAATTAATCTGGTAGAAAAAATTTCAAGACAGCCCAACATTCAGTCTGTAGAATAGGTACTACTGCCTACTTTTCTTTTTTCATTTCATTTCTTTTCTTTTGTTTTATTTCCTTTTTTTTCCCCCAAGACATGGTTTCCCTAACGAGTTCAGGCTGGCCTAGAACTCACTTTGTAGCCAAAACTGGCTTCAAACTTGCAGCAATTATCTTGCCTCAGCCTCCTGAGTGCTGGGATTATAGGTGTGCACCACCACACCTGGCCTACCACTGACTACTTTTAACTAGCTTTATAATGAGAATCAGGGGCAAAAAGCAGAGCAGAAAAATTTGAAAAACTTCAATTTTAACCCAAAAGGAAACATGTATAAAGCTGAGACCAAAGGAAATATGACTGCTAAAAAGATAAGTACCATTAAAAAGAAAAGAAGTGGGCCAGGGATTTAGCTCAGCAGCACAGCACATGCCTGACAAGTGTGAGGTCATGTGTTTGACCCCCAGTACCAAATAAAATAAAATAAAATAAAATAAAATAAAATACAAGTGTTTTTAATAGGGACAAGAAAAAAGACGACTTGTCCTAGGGATTCACTTCACTGTGCTCAGCCATCCAGGACTCTGAGGCCACTGCAGGCTCAAGGGGTTCAAGGGGACCTGGCTACTGCTTCCACCAACAACAAACCTTGATGGTCCACATGATGCTGGTTTTACTGGCATCCAGGATTCAAGAGACTTGTGAAAACTGCAGAAATTGTTGAGACTTTGGGGAAGGGATTATATCCCAGTTGTACATGGGATAGTTGTTATATTACATTAGATGGAATTATGAACTTGCTATTGTCTTTATTTTGGAGACAGTTATGACTGAAGAAGATGTTTTAGGATATGTGAAGTTGTCAAGGGATACATTGTGACCATTGACCCCGAATGTAGGTTTAAGAAGAAACCAGCAGATTCCTGGTGGTGTGGCTCTGGGTACTATATGTGGCCCCTCAACCATCGCTCTCTGGCAGTCTTTCCCTGCTCTGCTTCCTGGTTGTCATGACCTGAACGGCCATGTGCCACTCTTCCACCATAACCTTCCTACGCTGGAGCCCACCGACCAGGAACTGACTCTCCTGAAGTGTGAGCCAAGTTAGACCTTTTTTCCTTTAGGTTATGGGAATTGGGCATTGTGTCTCAACAACAGGAAAGCTGACTCATACAGAGCATTAAGCTATGTCCATATTTATAGTTATTTTCTTTGGGATATGAACACTTTTAAAGTCTTTGTCTATGTTACCAAATCACTTTTTCCAGAAAAGCTGATACTCCCATCAGCCATGACTGAGGGAGGATCCCATATCTTTTGTTGGTTGTTCACTAGTTGGTTGGATAAAAGTTGTACGTTCTCACTTTAATTTGCATTTGAGGTTATTAGTGAGTTTAGTTTTGTGTGATTTGTTTTCTGGTGATCATCCATTCCTACTTCCTCCTTTAAGAACTGTCTGGTCACATGCGCCACTTCCATGTCCCCCATCCCCCACCCTCTGCTCCAGGTCTCCCAGGCTCAGTCCTCTAGGTCAGCCCTCATTCGCCTCCAGCCAGCCTATTCCTGAGTCCACCTGCCCTGGGTGTTTATGCTCCATCCTTGGCTCCTGACTGGTCCCTTCCTTCTGACTCTGCAGCCCCTGCCATTGTTCACAAGCCTCTCCCTTTCCCTTCACTTCCCTGACAGATCTCTCACAGATTCTGTATCCTGGGAATCCCTTGCTCTGCCTCCTGGAAGCCCCCACACCAAAGGGCAGACCAACAAAGTAGGAACCTAGAATTTTCTAGCAGGCTGCTGGAAGTTGTCATCTGTCCATGGCCAGCGCTGACAGGAGAGGCTCTTGTCACACTGAGCTGGGCTGAGTGAAAAGTGGGCAGCCACTGAGAGGACCTTACCTGCTGAGACTGCACAACCCTCTCATCTTTCCTTCCCCATTTTTCCTTTTCTCCCCATTATTCTAACTTGGGCTTAATAATACATTTAGGTGGTTTGGGGTTTCTGCAGGAGAATTTCTGTGATCCTCCAAACCCAGGGGCCTGTTTGTCCTTGTTGGATGCTCTGCAGGCCCTGTCAGGTTGTGGTAATAGGCAGTGAGCTGCACACTGCAAACCTGGTCCTCCTTAGTGAGATTTCACAGAAATCCCACTGGAGATCTTTTTAGTCCCTGCCCTGTCTACTTTCCTTCATAATGATGAATGGCTGAAAAGAAAACTATCTAATCTCCAAACTGCTAGCTGGGTTTTTTTTTTTCCTATTCTTTCTTCAAGGAGAGAAGGAAGAACACAGTCACATAAAACAGAGTCCTTCATCGCCTGCTTCTCAAGAGACAGTTCTTTCCCTTTTCATCCTAGGCCTGTTTCTGATCTGTGATGGGCTTGCACTGAAAGCTCCAACCCGGTCCCCTCTAATCAGCTGCGACAGACGCTGCAGTTGCTAGGGCTACCCATCCGAACTGAATTGATTATCTGGCCCCTCTGCCATTTTGTTCTGTGCACAATTGCTTAATAGCTGTCACCTTGGCTTTCAGTCCCTGCTGGCTTTGGGCTGACTGGTTCCCATTACTCAGGATGGCCAGTGCAAGTTCATCACCTTTACAGGATGTCCCTGATTGATTCCGTATGCCTTGGAGACCCACAGTGGATTTGTGTAGGGGAGCCAGGGGATGGAACAGAAAGCTCGGACAGGAGGACCTGCCAGGTTTTCCCGCAGGTCCCGCCATGTTTGAATCATTACCAGGAGTCTGGCCTCTGCTGACATAACTGCTAATGAATTTGTAAATTTGTTTAAAAATACAAAACAATCCAGGCTGCTCTCACCTTTCCTGTCGCCACCTGCCGCCCTGGTGAGGGCAGTGAGCAGAAACCGCACTTTTTCGGGCTTGAGTTTGTGCAGGTCTCTCTCACCCTCACCCCCTCCCCAGGTCCCAGGAGCAGGGGAACCAGGCTTGGAGGGAGACATCTTTCAAGTGAAATCCTTTGCACTGGGAACTACTTCAATTAGACAGCAGGGGGAATGTTAACATGCCCTCCGGCCTTTTAAGTGGGTTTTAATTTTATGTTGTAAGATAAGACACTGCAAGGCTGGGCTGCTGCTCCTCCAGCAGGCTCCATTAGTGGAGCAAGCCAAGGCCTCTTGACCCTCTGAGGCCCAGCTGAGCCTGGAAGTTGGTTTGGTTTTTTAACAATTTGTCAGTCTGACCCAGCTCCTTCTCTCTTTTGTTATTTCGGGCTCTTCTGTTGCTGGGCTGTTGTTGGGCTGGGTAGCCGAGTTGCTCTGAGAGGCCTGTCCCTGGGCTGGGAGCAGAGCCCTAGAGACTGCCTGCCCATGGCCATGCAGCTGAATGGTGTTCAGCTCTTTTCCTCTTCCCAGGCAGGGCACAGCAGCAGCAGACACTTGTCACGTGGCAGGCTTCTGGGCTGATGATGTATGACCTGCTGGTGCTACTGAATGGTGCCCTTTGTTCCAGGAGATCCCATGTGCCCCTGTTTTATTAAGTTGTTCATTCAGAGGGGCAGGAAAGTTCCACAAATCCCACTGCAGGCCCAGCTCTCATCATGCCCAGGTGGGGCAGCCCAGGGACCTCATGCTTCCCAGAAAGCTGGTAGGAAGCCCTGGGCTCCCTCACGACATATATATACTCCTTCAGGAGCAATTTTCTTTACCGTGGACTCAGCCAACTATCTGGATAGGGCCTGGAAAAAGACATCTAACCCTCTGCCCAACTTCTAGAAGGTATGGAGTCTCCCAGACAGGACACTTAAGGTATGCAGTATCCCCAACAGGATACTCACTGCAAAAATGAAGGACCAAGAAGCCCAAGGTGGGAAATAGAAGCTCAGTGAGGAAGGAGCTTGGCCTCCATTCTGCAGGACAAAAGTCAGCCAGAGAGCACCCTAGAGCCATGTGGGAAGGACTCTGAAAACCGGAGACGGGGTTGATTTCTTGGCCAGTAGGAAACCTCTGAGTCCTGCCAGGCTGAGGGTTGCAAGGGACCCCCCTCCCCTTACCCCTCCTCTTTGGATTGAGTGCTTGGGGAAGGAGCCATGAGGACAATGGGCAAGAGGAAAAGGCTGCAAGCAAGGAGCGCCGGCAGCCTCTTTCTCCACCTGCTTCTCTTCTAATGCAGTGGGGTGAATCCAGACTGCATTTCATCTCATTCTTTCTCTCTTCATCTTGTGCCCAAGCTTCAGGGATCTAGCAAAGGAATGGACAAGAGGAGAGCTTTGCCAGGACTTGACTTGTCCTCTCTGGCGTGGAGACAGCTGAGGAATGCTCGTATCTAACTGCTCCAGGAAGCCCCAAGCACTGGTTCTGGTTCTAACCTGCTCTTAAATTCCTTCTCCAAAGCAGCTGCACAAATCCCACCAAGAATTCTCTATGTATGAGACCACTTCCTCCCCAGAACTGCTGGGTTGTGTGTTGACTACTAAAAGGTAACAGATTCTCATCACCTGCTCTGCCTTCCTGGCTTAGAGTTTCGCCTCATCACCTGGTACCCTCTTTCTCCGAAAATAAGACGTAGCTGGGAAATGATCAGCCTTGAAAACTAGAGATCAAAAATGCCAGCCCCCATCAACCTGTCCTTGCCTTCCCTACCTTACAGAGTAGCCCCTGAGCAAGCACAGGGACAGTAGCAGAAGATCAAAGGTACCCTCTCTACTGGTCCTAAATCATTCTGAACCCAGAGGCTCCGTGGCACAAATGTTCAGAGACACTGAGGGCGTCCCCAGCACTTGAGAAAAAATACAGCCAACAGGGGAGAAGACACCATCAATGGGCCAAGAAATGACAAGGCAGGAATAAAAAGCATCCACACACTTCACAGTTGTAAGGTGGCTTTATGTTCCAATATGTAAAATAAAATGTCCATGCTATATAACAAAACACTTGATGTTCCATATCACCTGTCAGCTAATGTGTTTTCTAATAAAGCTTTATCTGTTGTGTGTGTTTATATAATATATATATATGCTTTATCTAAACCATTCTTAGTTTTTCATATCAAACATGTAATAAAAATTTAAATAGATGTCTTTCCAAATACCCCCCACTGCATTCATTTTTATTAAGTTTATTCATTTGTATAAAGCAAAGCTGAATTTGACATGTGGCCCGCATTTGTGAGATATATATATATATATATTTATTCATTTATTTATTTATATAATATATAAATAGCTATTCAGCATGCAAAGAGTTTAGTGATTTCCCAAATTTAATTTAGAGTTCACACCAGCCACCCAGTCGGTCTGGCGATGTCCAGCACTAGAGGACAGGGCTGAGGACTATGAGGTCACTCCCTAGAGAAAAGTTATCTTTGTTCCTCTGAGCACATGGGCTGAATTTACTGGAGGAAATTAATTTTTCTCAAGTCTTTTTTGCATGTCTTGCAAAAAGATTTCCGGGAACAGAATAGGGCCAGGAGAGGTGCTTGACATCAGCTCGGGCCGGGTTTTGAGGGCACTACCAGGTAGGTGTGCATCACGACTGCTGCCTGTGGGAGGCAGAGGGTATCTGACAGGCTATGGTGTACCCCAGAGAGAGACTGCATGCTGGGGGCCTGGAGGGAAGGGCTCTGTACTTTACCACAAACCCTGAATAATGACTGAGATGCTACTGATTGGGTTTTTCCTACTTTTGAAGGAAAAAGAAGAAAATATTTAAAAGTACCCATGAGGTGGCATCTAACGCATGACTCCCTCTAAAAGTCACCCCTCAGACCTTAGAGCTCCAGCAATCAACCTCCAGGACACCAACTGAGCTGACCGTTCTACTCTGAAAGCACACTTGGAGGCTCCGGGAATCTCACGGACTCTCCAGAAACCAAAGGAGGGGCCCTGTGCCCCCCTTGCAGGTGGAAGGCAAGAACCCCAAGGTGTGTAGAGAAAAGCTCTCCCTGTGGCAGAGAGAGACCTCAGCTCCCAGTGCCCCACTGAATCCAACTGTATTATGGAAACCTCTAAAGAACTCAGATGAATCCTCCACTCCTGTCCCTCACCTGGGCAGGTCAAGGGATGGCAGGTAACAGTGGTCGCAGATCCTGCAGCCCAAATCACTTCTTAGATAATTGGGGTTTCTCATCTCTTGCCCTGGCCTCAGCTATGGGTCAGAAGATAGGTGCTCTCCCTACATATATGAACAAGCACACACACACACAAACACACACACACACATGCATACACACACACATGCATACACACATATGCACACACATGCATTCACACATGTACACCCTCTGAAATACCTTCCTGGGTTTCTTGGTAGTGCGGGCCACCCAGAGAGGTTAACACTGATTGACAGGGTCCTGGGGCTGTCCAGGAGACGTGGCAGTCATCCGTCAGTCCAATTCTCCACAGTCCCCATGCCTGAATGGTACTGTAAGGAAGATTCTCGGGTCAAGGAGAAGCTCTGAGAGTAGAGAAATTCATTGGCAGCATTCAGGTGTGGAGAGGGCGGCTTTCTCTCACAGCCAGGGGGGAGGCCGCGCTCTCTCGGGAAGGAGGCCGTGGGACCCCGCTCCCGGACCTGAGATTGTGACAGCTGATTGTAGACACTGAAGTGGGCATTTCCTGGCGGCTGGGAGCTCTGGGTAGAGATAGTGGGCAGCCGAGGCATCATAGTGGTGGCCGTGAAGTGCGTGGGGAAGGGCTGGTAAGGCACAGTCTCCATGGTCTGAACACTATAGCTGGTGTACGGTGAGACCGATGTCCACATGTTACAGCTCAGCGGGGGCGGGGGCAAGTCGTCCACCCCAGACACCCCGGCAATCTCAGGCCCCGAACCCGAGTACATACAGGCTTCTCTGGGAGTCACCTCACTGCAATAGGAGGGGCTCAGCATCTGTTGGTCGTAGGGAGGGGGAGAACGAAAGTAGTGATCCTCTGCCACAGAAGAGGGCGCTTCCAGATAGGATCGCTTGCAGGGTAACTCCAGGTGGCGGGCACTGTCTGCTGGAAGACAGGAAATATTCAGGAAGAGTCGGTTTCACAGTCTTGGGCTCAGAGCACCCCAAAGGACAGCCTGCCCTTGTCAGTCAGTGCCCGCCCTCGCCCTGTGTTGCCATGTCGCTCCTTGAACCATTTTAATCAGCTACAGCTTTTATAGGTGGCAGCAGTGAAGAAGTGGTCACATTATGGACCCTACTCTAAGGCCATGGGGCTCACATCACCAGACACCAAGTGACATGCTGAGCTGGGCTGCACAAAGCTCTGATCCTTTGTCAGCCTGACTTGGGGTGGTAAGAGGACCCCCCAGGATTCTCAGGCTAGGCTGGCCCTAGCCAAGGAAAGTGGAGGCAATTTCCAGGCCCAGCCAGGCCAGGAAATCACAAGTGTCTGAAGCAGCTAGACTGTGAAAGCCATGATGTCTGCCTCAATCTTTGCTCCTGAGGAACTTCTGAGATTAGCTGTTGGTAAGTTTCTGTTGTTTCTGAAACAAGAAGTTAACTCTACCATGCTCCAAGAAGACCCATCGGATGGTTATTACCAGATTCCAACCCAACTGTGTCAAAGTAATTAAGAAACGGAGCTGAGTTGGGCATGGTGGAACTCTGTAATCTCAGCACTCAGGAGGCTCAGTCAGGACGATTACAAGTTTGAACCCAGCCTGGGCGATTTAGAAAGACTCTGTTTAAAAGAGAGAAAGAAAAAAAAGTTGGGGGGAGGCTAGGGATATAGTTCAGTATGAAGGCCCTGAGTTGTCTCCCCAGTATAGCAACAACAACAACAGCAACAACAGAAGAAATGGAGCTGATATGTGAAAAGGGTGATGTATTTTTTTTTTTTTTAGGCTAAGCTGACAGTCTGGGGAAAGATGACATCAGATGCCACAAATCATGTCTGCATTTTTCAACATTCTCAATAATGAGGGCTTAACTCTGGAGTGACACGCTGTTCCCTGGGATCCCGAGATGGCCAGTCCTTGGGTTGGAGCAGCAGCCCATTCAACAAATTAAAGAACATGTCTCCGTGGCTTATCTTGGCCCCCTGCCTTCTGTTTTCCCCAGGGATTCATTCCGAGGGCTGTGTATGTACAAAGGGCAGGGGAACCCAGGGGAGATGAGAGCCAAGGTCAAAGCCTGTACTTGCAGCGCCCTTTGGGGCCTGGGGGAACTGTGTGCTCCATCCCTGCCCACCTCCCCGCTCCCTCCTCCCTGCAGTCCTCCTTTCCCCAGCAAGCTCTTGTGCTTGGCAGGTGACCTAGTCCCTCTAGGTCAGGAATGAGCAAAGGGCCAAAGAGTAAAGATTTTAGGCTTTGCGGGCCACACAGTCTGTGTCACAAGTCCTCTGCTCTGCTATGGTCCCAGGAAGGCAATGTGTAAATATGTGACATGCCTATGTTCCAATGAAACTTATTTATGGATGCTAACATTTGAAATTTCACATAGTGTTCACATATTGTGAGCTACTCTTGGCTTTTTTCAACTATGTAAAAATGTGAAAACCATTTTGATCAGGCAGCAGGCTGGCTTTGGTCCAAGGGCCACAGTGTGCTGTTCCCTGCTCAAGGTCACTGAGTTCTACTGGGGCTTGGAGGATAGTTGTAGCTCTGCCTGTGTAGCTCCTAGGAACAGGCTCAAAGAACATTCTGGATTACAAGGAAAAGTCCCCAGACTGGTTCCCAAGAGAACATCGGGGTGTAGTGAGGCCTTCAGGCAGGGCAACACTAATGTCCCCATTCTACCCAAGGAGAAACCGGGGCTTCGCTGCAGAGCATGGATGTTATGGTCCCGGGGGGCCAGGGCTCTTCACCCAGCAGCCCAGCATGCAGGGTGCTGTTGCCTGTCTTCCTGGTCCCCAGTTTGCTTCTTCAGTAGCTCACTGCAGCTCCCAAACAGCCCATGCTGTTAGGCAAAGATGGAGAGCGCCAAACAAAGCCCCAGTCCAGGAGCCTGTGGCTGGGGAAGCCCCCGCTTCCTCCTGAGCTTCTAGGCGCAGCCCAGCTGGCTTTGCATCTTCTTCCCACCCCATGGCAGCTCCCAAAGCAGTGCCCGCAAAGCAACACCTGGACCCCGTCAGGGAGCCAGCATGGGGACAGGAGGCACCAAGGCCCCAAGCTGTCTGTGCAGATCCCAAAGGCCACATAAAGACCAGCATTCCTGCATGGGAAAGGGTGGCCCTAAGCCTGACCATGGCCACCACCCCACAGACTAGCTCCCCTGTGGAGCCCCCAGCCCTTGAGGGCTCCTGGACCAGGCGTGCTACCTCGTCTCTTCAGGCAGTGGTAGAAGAGGCTGGAGTCTCGCTGGGGTGGGAAGGCATTGAGGCCCAGGTCCTGTGGCTCAGCCGCAGCAAACTGCACGTGGGCCCCGTTTTCATACTGATAGTGCTGCAGGGCCTGGTGGGCGCCGTGCAGGGGGCTGACGTCAGGCTTGGCCGAGAGTTGGCTGGAGACGAGCCTCTGTCTCATGATGCTTTTGGAAATCACAGGATACTCTTTGCTGGAGGGGTGGAGAGGACAGGTGCAGAGACAGAAAGAGAGTGAAGATGCCGTGAGAGTGACCCACTCTACCCACCCTACCCCTGGGCTGGGGCAGCCCCACCTCTGTAGCCGGGCCACACGTAGGTCACTGTCGTCACTGCCCCGGAATCCCTTGGCAAAAGGATTGTTCTCGATTTTCAGCTGTGTGATCTGTTGGGAGAGGACACACAGTAGGCTTGCTGGGAAGAGAGAACCAAGCTGCTGTGGACTCAGGGAAGGTCTGCGTAAGGGGGAGCCCTAGGTCAGCTAGCCCTCACACTCGGTCCTCCTCTGCCTCACCTCCTTGTCTGGTTTGTGCCTGGCTGTCCTCCATTATGCTCCTCCAGTCCCCTGAGTCTTTTTCCAGCATCCTATATCTCTTTCTGTGGCCTGAAACAGCTTTCTGCTGTGTCACCCCATCTCTTACAACTGCATCTGGTTGGGCAGGGAATCTTTCAAATGCAAATTTGACTTTGTTACTCTTCAGCCTAAGATCTACCTAGCCAGTCCCAAGGTGCACAATGTGTGAAAAAAGGCCCTGAGGAAGGGGTCAGGAGGGAGGTGGAGAGGCAGAAGAGCCCCTCAGGACCCCAAGAGGATGCAAGGGGTACCGGGAGGAAGTGAGCAGAACAAAGAGGCCGAACCCTCAAACTACACAGCAGGCTTCATGCTCCTGGGGTTCACAGCTGTTGGCTGTGGGCTTCGGTCTTCCCTGGGCTTTGAAGTTCTGCTCTGTGGCTCCAGGAACCAAGAGCCAGCTGCTCTGGGGGATGTGGTGGGTTTCAAGGCCCTACTCTGTCCCTCTGGTAGCGGCAGGTGGTTTCTGTGGCGGGGATGGGGGGATGGCGGGAGCTGCGCCTGTACCTTGTGATTCTGGTAGGAGGTCACAGAGATGAAGGAGGTCTCTGGGAACACATGAGTACAGAAGGCTGTGTTTTTGGAGCCAAAGGCATTGTTCTCATCAGCTTTGACAATGTGGAGCCGTGGCTGGTACTTGTGCATGGAGTTGAGGATGATCTGGAAGAGAAGGGTATCATTCTGAGCTCCAGGTTCCCGCCCTCTCCTCCTTGACCAAGTGCAGCTGGCTTAGGGCTGGTTTCCTCCTAAAAGTTTAGGGCCCTGGCCTAACCACCAGGCTGGAACCTTGAAGCTCCCAAGTGAAGAACCAGGCAGGCCCCTGGGCCCAGCTCTGTCCCAACAATGCACTGAGCCTCCAGGCTCCAGCACTGACACCTGGCCCCAGGCCCCAGGACCTGCCTGCTGTGACAGAGTTCACTGTGACCATGGAGCCCTCAGGAAAAAGCCTTCATGGTTTAAAAGCCTGAGTTCAGCATCATGTAGCAGCAGGTTCTGAGTTAAAGGCAGAAGTTCAGGATGCTGCTGATTCCCTATATGACCCTTAGTCAAGTCACTCAGCCTCCTTGGGCCTCCTTTTCAAGTGTTTTAAGTGTGAGCACACTTTGTAACTTACCTCCCTCCAGCGTGACCTGCCTTTCCTAGAAATGCCCATCCCAGCCCTGGGCTGCTGCTTCTCACATCTGTCAGCCACGAAGGCAGCTTCAGAGCCCTTGGCTTTGTGGGAGGGGGAGCGGACAAGCAGAGGGAAAGGTCCGGCCCCATTTTCAGGGTGTCCCTCATTTGGACAAGCATTTCTCAGTCCTGGGTGCAGAGAAACCGGCTGCAGCTGCTCTGGGAGCAACCAAACAGCTCCAGCCTGCAGGGAGAGTTGGCGGGGGTACAGACAAAAGTGGGAGACCACTGAAGTGTTGCAAACAATGCCAGAGAAGGCTGGACACCCTGGGCACCCCAGGGCTATGGACTGGGGGAAGCAGGTAACCCCGGCTGGACGGAGCTTAGCAAAGCATCCATGAGGCTCACTGGAGCCCCGGGAGTAACACATAGCAGTGTTACTCCAAACCTGCTCAGTTTCTTTTGCTGTGCCCCACGGTAGCGGCTCCATCATGTGCCATTAAAATGTATTTTTTATCATTGACATTTGCCAGACGCCCTCCCCACTGGAGGCAGGACCAGGAATGTGGGGCATTTTATCAGCACTGCTGCATCGTTAACCCTTCGGTTTCTGTCCTGGCCAGGCCTGCCCTTGCCCTTGGTTCTTTGAGTTCCTTCCTCCCTGACTGGGGGTAGGGTGCTCCCTCCTTCGGTTGCCCCTACTGGCTCCCACTCTTCCTAGTTCCCAGGGCCCGGTCCACTGCGACAGCCCAGCAAAGATTTAACCCTCTGGTGACCAGAGTGCAAAGAGAACCCAGGGAGGCACTGTTCTCCCTGCATCCAGGGAGCTGGCTGTGGGCTCTGCCCCTCCACAGCCTGCTCTGTTGGCTGAATGGCTCCAGCCAGCAACAGGCAGTCTCTGTCTTCTGCACTAGTCACCACCCCTCAGTGACAAGCTTCCCAAACCTTCAAGCCAGGTCCTGTATCTGAGGGCCACTGCCCACATTGGGGTCTCTCAGAGCAGAAATAGTGAGAGTCCTACTCTGGGAGGTGTATATTTTCCAGAAGCCAGGAATGGTCCTGCAGAGAGAGGAGCTCATCTTGGGAAGCATCTCCTAATCCCTGTAAGTCCTCGGTCACCCAGTAGGGTTCACCAAACTACAGGAGCCCACAAAGGACCTCAATTTCCTGAAGACTCAGAGCAATTACACACCCAAGAGGGGCCCAGATCGTAGCCTCCTGGCTTTGGCACATTCTACTGTCCTGGTGATTCTTCCCCATTCTCTCACCTTCCAGGCCTGTCTTCTCTTCCGGGAAGGCCCAGCCCTTCTGGGAAACTTTCCCAGGCCCAAGGGCGAGCTTGGAACTCTCAGTTCTGAAACTTCCTCCCTGGGCACTTTCTAGTTGGCTGTTTCCCATTTCGTCTTCTTCTTGTTTTTTTCAATTTTTTTTTTATTAGTGCTCGTTTGTAGTACATATGATCATACTCTCTGTGGGGAGCTGGTACACATACGTAACCCATCCTAACTCTTTTATTTCCTCTTTCCCTTCAGTTAAATGATAAACTCCTCCAGAAAAAGCTCCCAACCTTTCATTCTTTTTGCAACTCCAAGCTCATTCACCCTGAGACAGGATCTACCCAGTGCAAGGGTGGGGTGTGAGAGTGGGAAGATTTGGACCATGACTACAAACCCTCTGTGGGAACCTCCATGAGCTCCTCCCCTCTGGTCTCTGCTTTCCTCACTAGAGACACGATAATCTCTGAGGCATTTTTCATGGCAAAGACTGAGATTTAACACATCCGCAGAGAATCCTTCTGTGGTCTCTCACTCTGCCCTTCTCTAATGCAGGATCAGCCCCTGGTTACTCCGGCTCTCCTAGAGTGGCAGCACAGAGGGAGGACATAGCAGGGGGCTGACAGGACCTCAGGCCACAGGCATCAAAACCCAGTGAGGTTGTGTAGGACCCTTGGGACTGATAGCAGTAGCCACCCTGCTTCTGTGACAGCTGCACAGTCACAGGTAGTCCTAGTCTGGTCAGAGCACAGGGTGTCATTGCCAGCTCCCCTTCTCCTCACTGTCACCTGCCTTGGGACCAGTCAGCAACCATTCATCATTTTGTCTATGAACAAAAGCCTCTGTGTTCCCTCTGAGTGTCCCGGTCCAGGTCCCCAGCGCCAGCTACTTCTTCTTCACGCTCACCTGCTGCACCTCCTATCAGGCCCTGCTTAGAACTTCGTGGGGCACCCAGAAAATGGCACATGGCTTGAGAGCAGTCCCTTTGTCCTCTCCCCTCTTGCCCCTATGTCTTTCATGCTGCCCCCACCCACCAGGACTCAGTAAGTGCTTTATATTCAGAATGCCACCTTTGATGGCTTCCTCCAGCCCCTTGGAGTAGGCCAAGAGCCCATGAGGCAGAGTCAGTGACGACTGAGATGAGGGAAACTTGGGAAGGGAGAAACTTGGGATGAGGAGAGTGCAGGGTCAGGCACAGAGAAGGGAAGAGAGTCCAGGGGCCTCTGTGCATCTCTATTCACCAGTTCCGAGTCCTGACCACACTCCTTGCCTCTGGCCACAGAGGTCCCCACTGTAAAATGGGGCCTCTGACTAAGTGATCCCAATGGTGCTTCCTGACCCTGAGAGTCAGGAGCCAGGACAGGTGTCTAGTAGAAAGTCTCACCTACTGGACCAATGCAAATATAAACTTGAATCTCAGTTTCATCAGTGCAGGAGAACATAGAACCAACTGGGCAACTGGCTTTTCTCCAAAGTTCCTCAGACTCCACAATCAACTCCTCTGCCAGAGCTTCACATGTATATTTGCTGCAGAGAATCCTGGGCCAAAGCAGCCGCCACGTCAGCAACTCTGCTACATGACTGGTCCCGTCATCATCATTGTTGAGCAGAAATGGGATTCATTATGTTCTGGCCACAATTCAGAAGCCTGTTCTATTTTAATAACCTCTATAGCACCAAACATCCAACTCCTCAAGCGCTCCCCATAGCGTGCTTAGCCACGGAGGCCGGATTCATCTCCATTAGCAGCACGGAACATTGGGGCACAGGAAGGCAGACCATAAAGTCCAGCCCCTGACTTACAGATGCAGAGCAGAAGGCTTCGAGTGGGAATGTGACTTGCCCAAGGAGGCACAGCTGGTGGGACACAGTCTGAGAGGAGTCCAGATGGCCTTTGGGAGGAAGGAGCACGTGCTACTCAGCCAGCCAGCAACTAACGATCAGATCAGATGCCAACCACACACTGTGAGGGACATGCACTCAACAGACCCTACTGTCCCCACAGAACACAGCCAGCCACACAACAGCAGAGCTGATGCCCAAAGTGGGCAAATGTCCATTTTGGTATATATGAAAACCAAATCTACCTTGCATCACAATTTTACATTTTAAAGACTTTCCATCATCCTTTTTAACCTTGCTAACCCCACAAAGAGTTTAGGTCAGAGACAAGATCTGTATCTTACAGAGAAAAGAAAAAACAAAACAAAACAAAAATGCTGAGACTCAGGTACAGCAATGATCTAAGGAAAACCTAAACTAGAATTGAGTCAGGCAACCCTTTAGCCCACTCTGGGCCAGAAAGGTCTTAGGTCTCACTCCCAGGGCAGCAACCCAGGATTCTTCTCACAAGGCCAGAAACCTTCCTATCTTTTCCCACAGGAAATGCAATGCCAGTCAGGGTTCACTGAGTACAAACTCTGTGCCAAGCCCTGGGCCAGGTATTTTGCATACATCATCATAATTAATCTTTCTAACAACCTTACAAGGTAAGCATCGTTATTATCCTCATTTTAACAGACAAGGGACTGAGCACCAGGAAGGAGAAGGCATTTGCTCAATATCAGACAGAGGATTTGAGGCAGGGCTAGAATCAGTACTAATTTCTGAGCCTGTGCTCTTCCCTTTACCTGGCTAGAGAGAGCCGGCCTGATCTGCATTTCTGGGACATCTGTAGCTCACTCCAAAACCACCAAGGACTCAACACATTGTCAGGACCCAGCAAATGTGAAAGGAGAGAGAGAGAAAGAGAGAGAGAGAGAGAGAGAGAGAGAGAGAGAAATACATTGCTGTGAATTACTACTGACAAGTTAACAGCACAAGGTTTGGAGGAACATCTGCCCTGGCAGAAAAAGGGCCACCCCCTTTGGCGGTTCACTTACTCACTTGCTGTCCACAGCACCCACTGGTTTTCAGACACGGTGCTAGGCTGTCATGTATGATGGTGAGTAAACACCTCACAGTGCACTGTCTAGTGAGGAAGGCACACAGTCATCCAAAAACTCAAGCAAAAAGAAGTGGTGAGAAAATAGTTGGGAGAAAGACCACACTCACACTCACTCTGATGGACAAAAAGATGGCTGCATCGCAGAGGTGGGAGGTCCTCTCAGTCCTCCTGAAGTAAATTTTAAAGAAAGTCTAATAAAAATACAAAGACTTCTTTTTAAAACACCATAAGCTGATTCTGAAGTTCATATGAAAAACAGACTAAACCAGACACGAAAAAACTGTGGAAGAAGAGCAAACAGGATGAGGCGTGCCAAACACTATCATAAAGTGTCCACCTGAGGGACAGGCACATGAACAGACACAAGTTCACATGGGGGTCATCTGTATAGAAATATGGGATCCTATGCCAGGGCCAGAGGACTCTTCAATTACTGTTGTTGGCACTAGAGAGCTCCCTAGAAAAGAGAAGAGAGTTGACTTCATGCCAGGGTGGTTTCCAAAAAGATCAATTGTTTAAATATAAAAATAAATCCACAAAGTACTAGAAGAAAAGTTTTTAAAAAGGAATGGATACAGACTTTTGATTACTCAGCATCAGAGTGTAAGAAATGAGTAAATTCAATCAGAACTGTCTGCACGGGAACACCACTTTAAGTTAAACTGAATGACGAACTGAGAACATGCACAACTCATACACAGATAGGAGCTGCATATTCCTTGTTTATAAAAACCCCCAAAGTTCATGAGATCAAAACTCCAAGAGAAAAATGAGCAAAGCATAACAGCAATTGACAGAAGAAGAAATACATAGGAAAACATGTTAAATCATGTTCATGTTACAGGAAATAAAACTAACACTGATATCTACGTTTCCCTATCAAACTGGCAAAAATCTACAGGTCTGTTCCCCTGCTCTGCAGGTAAGAGCACGGCTTGCTGGGAATCAGTACATCAGTAAAGCTACTATGGGGGACAATCTGGTGATATTTTCAAATTCTCAAATTCCAATACACTTGAATAGCTATTGCACAGATAAACCCAGCATGATGCAAAATGGCATATGTCCAAGTTTAATCAAAAGAGGAAAAAATTAACAAAACACCTTCTTCCTTTGATCAGAACTGGCTACATAATTTATAGAACAATTATGTGATAAATTGTATGCAGCTATACAAAAGGAAGATGCATGCTGTCTATGAATAGAATGGTCTCCAAGATATGGCAGGTTTACAAAACAAGGTACAAAAAGCATTTATATAATACACTGTAAAAGAGGGAATTTGAGGTTATGCATTCTGCCTGTACATGCAAAAAATGCTGAGAACTAACAGTGGTTACCTGTGGTGAGGGCTGCTGAGAAAGTGGGTGGATGGGAAATGAGTAGAGAGAATGGTCACACTGAAGACATTTTATTTATTCAGTGATTTATTTCTAAGCCATGTGACTGTATTTCTTATTCAAAAATTAATTTTAGCTGGGCACAGAGGTGCACATCTATGATCTCAGCTACTTGTGAGGCTGAGGTAGGACTGCAAGTCAAGTTGAAGACCAGTCTGGGCATCTTAGTGAGACACTGCCTCAAAGCAAAATTTTTAAAAACAGGCATGTGTGAGGGTCAGGGATACAGCTCAGTAGCACAAGCAACTGCCTGGCAAGTGCAAAGGTCCTGAGTTTGATTCCAGTACAAGAAAGAAAGAAGAGAGAGAGAGAGAGAGCAGGCAAGCAGGCTTGTGTGTTAACTTCACAAGGAGAAAATGCAGGGTCTCCATTCTATGTTGTCAGAGTACAATGTGCTTTCTCTGTTTCTCTCTCTCTCTCTCTCTCTCTCTCTCTCTCTCTCTCTCTCTCTGTGTGTGTGTGTGTTTTGTTTTGTTTTGCCTTTTTGAGACAAGATTTCACTATGCAGTTCAGGCTGGCTTGAGCTCACTTTGTAGCCCAGGCAATCTTCCTGCCTCAGTCTCCCAAGTGCTGGGATTAGAGACACATGCCATCATGCCCAGCAACTGTGTACTTCCTCATCCCAGTGCTTTTACAGGGTTGTAATTCAGCGCTTATCTGTATCTTTAATTTTTTTCTTGCCTTTTCTTTCTGAGTGTGTGTGTGTGTGTGTGTTACTGGGATTGAACGCTTGGCCTCAGGGATGCTAAGCAACTGCTTTACTACTGATGTTTTCCCAGTACACGCCAGTCTTTGCCTGGACCCTGGTCAATGAAGAAAAGCAGCACTTGTGAGGGAGGGAGCCTGGGAGACAGGGAGACTAGGAAAACCCTCACAACTCCAAACAGGCTGCTCTACCCCTCCAACGCCCAGGTTTTCTCCTGGAGCCTTTCTGTGCAGGTGGATACATGGCCTCTAAGCTGGGAGGACAGCGAATCCAGCTAGTGAACCTCAGGATGATGCCACAAGCACTCAAAGTGGTTCTCAACTTCACCACTATGGCCACAGTCCCTGCTCACACCTGGTTCTGGCCCCTTTCCCAAGGAGAGATCCCAGCCCTTTGGTGGGTGCACAGTAGGCTGCAGGGAGCCTACTGCAGGGACAGGGAAAAAATCCAAAATCTACCTGGCCAGAGAGAGTTCCTTGCAACCAGGAAGCTTTTAGAAAAAACTGAAAATGAAGAAGGTGACTTCTTCACCTTTACCTAGGGCTTCACCTTCCTCATTGGCACAGGCCAAAGAGCAAAATGCCAAGGTCCCAGTGAACTGCTTTGCCTTGGTTTGGCTAGGAAACCAGTTCACCCTTCAAAGCCCAGAAAGAAAGGAAGTGGGGCCACAAGAGTGCGTTGCTAGGAAACAGGAGACACGGGTTGGGTCAGGGTTGGAGCACCTGCTCCTCACTGTCAGCTCCTGAGACAATCTCCTCCTCTCCCTGAGCATTGCAGCACAGGGGGTGTGGCAGCCAATAAACTACAAGTGCTGGTAAGTGCTGGTAAGTGCTGGGAGAAGCAAGCCTCCTACGTCTCATCCTCAGGGGAGGAAACTGAAATAGACAAAATCCCTGAGCCAAGGAGAGGTGAACCCAGGCAGGCAGGCAAGGGTAGCCTGGGGCATCCCCAGCCTCCTCAGCCTGTCAGGCAGCCCCAAGGCACAGATTTAAGACCACATGCAGGTTTATAACAAACCCCTCATAGGGCCACCAAAGAGGCACCGAGGCTGGGAAACCCTCCTGCAGGGCAGTGAAGCTGAGAGCTCTCCCATTTCCTAAAGAAAGCTCAGCCTTTCAACCCTTGGCCCTACCACCACCATTCCCACAAGGGTCAAGGTGACAGAGGAGTCCTCTGAGGTATCACTGTAGCTCGGAACCCTGACAACAAACCAAAGCATCCAGAACCCTCTCAGAGCCTGGATCCCTAGGTATTGTGGCCACCCAAAGAGGCAGCTGCTGCTAAACTCCAGACTCAGCCCACAGTCTGTCATGTGTGGTCTGTGGGTGTCTGATTTTAAGTGTGCTTAGGGTTCCCACTGCCACCACAGAGGCCCTCCCTACACTTTCAAGACTGGGGCCACAGCCTGGCCAAACAGAGAAAGTCCAGCAGGAGTCGAGTGGAGCACAGTTTTGGCCAAGGTGGTGCCTAGGAAGACCCAGGAGGCCTCTCTCCCCTCAGGCCCTGGTGCACTGGGAGGGACCTGGCTCACCCTTCCCACTGTGCATCTGCTGCCCTGCAAGGAAAACCCCATACAAGGACCTGCAAAATGTAAGGCCCTAGGTTTGACTGTCATCATACACACACACACACACACACACACACACACGAATGAATTAATTAATTAATTAATTAAAAATTTTTAAAATTCCAGAACAAATAAGTCAGGAATTAATTAGGTTGAGTATTCTCTTCAATGCTTATTTAAACTTCATCAGTGACTGACAGCTGACCACTATGAGAAATTAAAAACCAGGGAGCTGCTGCTTACCAGTTACCTACCAATTAATTAGAAATGAAATTCTTTTTCTGGCATTTTCTAAGAGGAACTACTGTTCACAGAACCTCTCTTTGCACTCTGCAGCTCCCAGAAGCAGAACTGAAGAGGGATCTGCATGGGCCCCGCTATCCACACCCTGAGCATGGTACGTGCGACAGAGAGCAGCATGCAGCAGCCCTCACTGCCCCCTTATTCCACTACACCCCAGATGGGGCTTCCAGAGTCACAATAGGAGTCCAGAGAGGCAGGATCTGAGTCCTGGCCAAAAAAATACCAGCTTCCAGGCTTCTGTTTGCCACACATTTGAACTAAAACTTTCCACATAAAATCTGGGCATGCCAGGACCAGCTGGAGAAGAAATGAGCTTGGGGCATCAGCAGCAGCGTCCCTGAGGATTCAGAATCCCTTTCCTGGAGCCAGATCCCATGCATGGCCAGGCAGGGCTGACCCAGGAGACAGAGCAAGGCTTGGCCCTCCAGAGGCTGTGCAGCTGTCAGGCCAGCAGCTGGTACACACCACAGAGGGGCTTCCCACACATTCTCAGGAAGTTTGGTCTACGTCCTGCTCTGGCAAGAACAAATTTTGGAAAACTGAAGCTGGGAGATTTGGCCCATCAAATCATAATCGCCATTCTAGTTACCTATCTGCCATTTAGAGCCACCTATCTGCAAGGTGCTTCCTGCATAATCTTTCATTTAAGTCTCACTACCATGAAAAGTATCTATGGTCAACTCCACTCTCCAGATAATAAAGTGAAAGTTCAAACAGACTGAGATGCTGGTGCCCAGGAAGTGGGAATGGAGGGTGACAGCTGTCTGTGGGATCAGAGCTGTGTTCTTCCACAACCTGGCCCCCAAGTGCCAAGATGAGAGTGGATCCTCCCCATCCCTGGTCTCACCTGTTCCAGCCCTGTCATTGCCCCAGAGCTTGCTTCCCCACACGAGGCTTCCCCGTTCTTACATGGCCAAAGGGGTCCAGGTGGTTGTTCGTCAGTTTTAGCTTCTGGAAAGAGACCAGCTGCCGCATCCAGTGGGCCCCGGTGGCAGGAGAATCCGGGTGGACATATAGCCTTCCTGGCATGGCCGGCTCAGCCTTTCCGGCCACCATCCTGCCAACAGAGCAGACGGAGCAGCAGCAGTTGATTACACTGGGGTCTGGGAAGCCCCAAATCCCTGTCTCCTCTGGACTGAGCAAATCCCCAATGACCAGGAGGGCAAAAACAGCTGCTGCCCCTCACTCCTTCAATTCAGGACTCGGGGTAGGAGGGAGGACAGGGGAGACAGTCCTAGCAGGAAAAGAGTCCAGCAGTTTGGAGCCTCTTTTACTGTACTGCAGCAGAAAAATGGGAGATTATGGGGGGAATGTGAAGATTTATTTGAAAGACTATGGCTATTCACAAAGATATTGGGAGATTTGAGCACTTTTGTGTTTTATTGACTGATTGATGGTTCTGGTAAAACTCAGGGCCTCATAAATGCCAGGCAAGCACTCTACCGCTGAGCTACATCCCTGGCCCATAGATTTCTAACTTTCAAATGTTATACATTGTATTAGTTGGAGGGAGCTTCTCAAAGGACTTAGAACACTTTCAAATTGGTTTCCCCCAAAGCAATGGTCTGAAATTAATTGGTAGCTGATCTCTCAGCCAGAGCCTGCTCTGAGTTCTAATTTGGTTCAGAAGGAGAAGAAATAGAAACATGGATCTTGCCAGGGACTGACTACCAAATCCTGCCTCCTCAGCCCCATCTCTGCAGGCCCTGAACTCCCACCATGGAGCCAGGGAGCTCTGGCCTGCTGCCTCTGAGCTCCAGGGGCAGACAGGGTGCTAAGGAGTTTTGCCTCATGAAAAGCAGCCCAGCACTGACTTCCATAGCCCCAGTTTGGTTTGGCCCCTCAAGCTGCCTGTCCCCTCTAGTCCTTGCTAGAGGGTTCTGTCACCACCACCCCTCAGCAGCAGCCTTATTTGGTCTGAAGATGGGCACACAGCCTGAGAGGGGTGTACTCTGCAGCCAGATGAAGAGGACATGAGCCAAGAGAAAAGAGAGCCACCACAGGTCCCATATCAATCCAAACTATGAAAGACCTCTCAGAGAATGCATCCTCTTCCCTAGTGAAGCACTTACAGAACCCGAATCTGCCAGGCATTAGTGCTTTTCTCAGCACGTAATAGCATGGGCACCAAGTCTCAACTACGCACAGCTATGGGGAGAAGGTGGGCCCTTGGAATCCAGAAAACACTGCAAGTGCCGTCACACCAAGTCTATAGCAGGTGTGCAGACCCTGGCTGCCCCTCTCCCTCTGCAGACCCAGTACAGGCAGTGGATCTGAGGCTGCGGATCTGGGCAGTCACTCAGACTAGCTGGGGGGTCCCTGCACTTAACTTGGGCCAAGGTGTGGCGGGGGGGGCATTTAAGGAAAATTGGCTCTCAGGCCTCTTACCATTTATTGTCACAGAACTTGTAACGATGGTCATCTGCAGGGACGATGTCAATCAGCAGGATGTACTTGGTCTTGGGGTTCATACCGGTGACTTTTACCTTGTAGCTGGGGAACATCCTCCTGGTAGAGCCAAGGGATTGGGCAGAGCACGGACAGCACCGAGAGAGATGGTACATAGTGAGCGAGGGATAGACAGTGGTCTCTTCACAAGAGATCCTGGTCTTCTCGGGAGCTATGTGACTTTTCCCTTTGCCCTTGCTGCCCTGCAGAGGGCTTGCCTAGCTACTTTCTCCAAGCCCCTACAATCATCAGTCTGGGAAAACACTACATATAATAGCCCACCCTCCAAAAATCTTCATCTGCTATCTGTGAACCAGTGAAGCCCAGAGACATTGGTCAGGATTTGGGGATGAGGTCTCAACACCAACCTAGCCGCCTTCATTTCCCTCCTGCCCTTTGCTAGCCCACATACAGCTAAAACTCTAGGGTGGCATTATAGGATGCCAGAGCAGACGAATGGAAGCCCCCATCAGCTGCCTCCATAAACAATGAGATGTCCCCTCTGGGTCAGGTCTGGTGGAAACCCTTGGACTTGAACCAACAGCAGGAGACAGGAGGGTGCTCTGAAAACCCTGCTGGGTCTATACTCTCCCAGTGTGTTGAACAGGGTCCTTCCCACTGTGAATGTCTCCCTTGGCCTGTGCACCCAAACTGGGAATCAGGAGAGTTAATGCAAGAGCTTCATGTACAAGAGCATGGATTCTGAAGCCACCCTACCATGGTCCTAGTCCTGCCCACTACTGATGACCCGGAGGTCTTAGGCAACTTGCTTGGGTCTCTTAGCACCTTGGTTTTCCTATCTTTAAAGTTAGGATAAAATTACTACCTATCTCCTAGATATCTGGGTGGACTACCTGAGTCAGTTTATGACTATTACCACCAAACCCTTTCACAAGTATGACCTACTTCTATGGAAATGGATTCCCAGAAAGAAAAAAGAAAGAGGAGAAAGAAAGAAAGAAAGAAAGAAAGAAAGAAAGAAAGAAAGATCATCCAATTTCTATAGCTTGCACTGAGGCTGTCCAGGATCTTGAGACTCAAGGAACATTCTAGAGAAGGACCTCCACAGAACCCCTCAGCACACACATAGCAGCACATATATATCCTGCAGGGCCACAGCTCCCTCCCTGGTCACCAGGTCCCTGACACTGGGCTCCACCAGAACAGAACAGCAGAACTTCCCCACATGCCCTCTTCGTGATCCCTGCTCCTTCCTCACTTACATTCCACAGAAGTGATCAGGATCCAAACCTAAGTCAAGACACTTAGGGAAGTGGGAACCTGCCCTGCGAGCTGTGATACTGCCCAACCAGACCACTCCAGGGGTAGGTGAGTCCTCTGCCCCTCCAACCCAAGACAGAATGGGAAGCCTCCTGAGAAGTTCCCCTGGACGTCTCCGACAGATTTGCATCCCCGTTTTGTGGACAAAGGTACTAGATTACCTGGTAGGGCAGGGTTTCCAGAAAGGATCAAGGCCTCCGCAGGCAGATACACTCTACAGCAAGCCCCACCACCACCAGGACCATGAGCGAGAGGGCTGCATTCCACCCCAGCACTGCCCAGCCCAGCCTGTGCCCAGGCTCCAGCTGCAGGAGAGGCGCAGCACACTGCAGGGGCATGTGTGCCCCGGCGCATGTGCATGAGGGTGAGGCGCGAGTGCGCATGTGTGCACGTGTGGTGCCTGCTGGGTGGGGGCAGTTCTAGCCGCAAGTCTAGGGACTTATAAACCGTGTGGAAGAATTTGTCTCAGATGTCAACTGAAAGCATTTTCAAATGTCCACCCCACCCCCACTTCAAGGGTGGGGGAAGTGAGAGGGCTCAAGAACCCAATCCTGCCTACCTCACACCAGCCCCCTGCCCAGCCTGGGGGCACAGCTGGAGCCCACACCACCCTCTATACTGGCCCTGCCTCTGACTCAGTGGATCTAAAGCTGAAGAGGCCAGGCAGAAGCTGCCCGTCTCCCTCCTTGCTCGGGGAGAAGGGAAGGCCAAGAATCTTGTTCCCTCCTGGTCACCATTTTGTAACTGCTACAGAATCAGCCACAAAATGGGGTTAGTATTGATTATGCTTTGGCTGGCCTGGTACCAGAGGCCTGCTTTTAGACTAGTTCTCCTGTGATCACCCCAGAGAGCCACAGCAGATGGCAGCCATTGCTTCCCTCCAGGGTCAGGGTCTACACAGAAGGCCAGGAGGAAATGCCTGGCTGCCACTTCACCCATTTTAAAACCTGGGCGAAGGGGGCTGAAGGCCTCTGCCCTTCTCCTTCCCCTCTGTATTGTGCCTTGCCTCAACTGCTCAGGAGGCTGGAAAGATGCTGACTGAATACTTTTTAGAAGCCCTCTGAGGCACCTGTGCTCTGGCTGGAAGATGGTATCCAGGGATCTGGCCCTTCCTGGAAGCTGACCATGAACCAGATCGCTGATGGATGACAGCCTCAGAGAGGCCCTGAGGCTAGGATGGCAGCTCCTGCCTTCTGCCTCCTCTGCCTACCAATTTTCCTCTTTCTAAGGCAGTAGCTGTTAGTGTAGAAGAAGGGAGAGGAGCTGGGTATCTGGTCTGAATGGATAGCTCAAAGTCCCCCACGACAAGCCAGGCGATGAACTCCTGTAATCCCAGCACTCTGGAGGCTGAGACAGGAGGATCACTGTGAGTTTTAAACCAGTCTGGGCTACATAGCAAATTCAAGGCCAGCCTGAATTATATAGCCAGGACCCTGTCTCAAAAAAACAAAACAAAACAAAACACAACACAACACACACACCCCTGCTGCAGGCCGACCTGGCTGGCTCAAGCTCCACTGCCTTGATGGAAATGCATGAGCAGGTCTCTAGCAGGATTCAGTTTGGGAACTGTTTCTGGACTGCATGCAACAACACGGAGGTGGCATGGGAGGACCAAATACTATCATTTCCCCCACCTAGATGGTTCCAGAGGGGTGAAGGACCGGCCCAGGGTGGAGGAAAAGCAGTATGTGAAGAAGGCGAGGCACATTTCCATCCATGCCATGGGTATCTGCTCTTGGTTACCCTAAGGCCAAAGGCCTGGCTTGGGGGTGGTCATCGGTCAGCATGACTCTGGCCACTGAGCCTGGGCTGTGCTTGGGGCTGTGACTTCCTGTGGGCTCTCCTGGCAACCTAAAGGTCTTCACTAATGAAACATATGAAACCATGGAATGAGCCCTAAGTTATGGCTCTGATTTATGACATAAAATGCACCTGAAAACCAACACCCTGCGTGGAGAGCACGCCCCGTGCGCGCTGGGGAGTAGCCAAGCGCTGTCTCCCACGCAGGCTGTCACTGGCCGGCTCTGTCCCCAGGCCCCGCGCCGCCCTGCTTGTCCCCAGCACCTTCTCGCTGCGCCCGAAGGCCCCGTGCCCGGCGGGTCGAACTCCAGACAGATGGGAGCTCCCCAGAACCCCACACGCGGAAGCGGCCCCGCCGGGGGGATAAACAAGCTGCCTGAGCCGCCTGCCCCGGAGCAGATGAAAGCCGGGGTCTCTCTGATGCTGAAACCGGCTCCCAGTGAGTGCGGGGCCAAAGCCTTTGTCTGCCTCAAATGCGGAAACGGTTTTAGAAGGAACTGCTAAGATAAGCTTCCTCCGGGGTCAGAAGCTTCCAGGGCTGGGGCGGGGGTTTAGGGGCTTTTTGATGGGGGCAACAAATCTGCAAACACAAATGCGAAGCTACTGTGGCCGCGCGCGGGCTGGGCTGAGCCACCGGCTCTGGGTCGAGGTGTCTGTCAACCTCAAGGTGCGGACCTTCTTGGCCTCCTGCGCACGTGGCCTGGGGAGACGGCAGGGAGCAGCAGCCTTGGGGGCTCCAACCTCAGCTCCAAGCACCCCGACTTCCCTGGGAGCCTCCAGGAGCTGCTCCATGTGCCTTCCCCTAAACGAGGCGCAAAACCAAAGCAAAGGGGTAAGGAGCCCCGAGAGAGGGTGGTTTCCAGACCGTCAGCGGCGGCGGTGGGGAGGACACGCAGGAGGCCTTCTGGGGGTTCCCGGAGTTTTCTTCCTTTATCTGCATGTGTGTTCGTTTTGAGAAAAATCTACAGACTTAAAGACTTCAGAAATATTCCACTTCAATAAAACCGGCCTTAAAAATCCCATACGCGTATACCCCACATGCCTTGGAGCCCAGCATCTAAAGGAAAAATAAAAGTGCTGCAGGGAACACGCAGGGGTCCTCTGGAAACCCCACCCATCTTTCCACCCCTAACGTCTAGGGGTCTTCGAGAAAGGAAGCCAGAGCCAGGCGCAAGGCTGAGGTGAGGGTGGGGCTGTGGGGCTGCTTATCCTGAGCAGATCATTTCTGAGATTCCCGCTTCGCACATGCGCGGTTTTCTAATTCACCCAGAGCATTTTTAAGACATATTTTCCCTGAGGGGAGGGGCAGGCTGAGGGTGTGTGAAATGGATGTTGTTTGGGAAGGTCAGTTGCTTCTCTTAGATTTTTTTTTAAAGGCACTTCCTTCTGATGGACTTTTGCTTTCAAAAAATACTTGAAGAAGAGATCAAAGCTCTCTCTCCCCAACCCACTTTCCCAGTGTCTTCAGCCCTTACTTCTCTTATCATCCACGCCACTGGGCTCTGACGCTCTGTATACAGAATGAGGGCAATTGGCTTTGAAGCCCCGGATTAAGCCAGGCCAAATCCTTGCCTCAGAATAACAAACAATACAGGTTCAACAGGAGTTCTCATCGGTAGTTCATTTTTCAAACGCAAATTCACTGTCACTAACACAAGCAACATTGAACTCAACAGGCTCTGAAGGCTGATAGTGGAGATTTATCTGGTGGCAAAACCATGACCTAGGAGTAGGGCAGTCAGACAGTTAGGAAATTTTCATATTTGGGAGGTTTATATTTCAATTTTTGTGGCGCTCACTTTTATCTGTGTTTGGGAGAAAATGCACTTTCTCATGTGTATCAAGCTTGGCAGGGATAGAGGAAGCAGCCAAGACAGAGGTCTGCTCTGGGTATGGAGGCCCAGGAGGGTCAGAGACTGGCTGTGGAGGGGCTGGGCCCCCATTCACACCTGGCCTCAGGGGGTCCTGAGGGCTTGGAAATTGGTATTTTGTCCTGTGGTTGGCATTTTATTCATCAGATGTAACTGGTAATTTAATCACTGTCTAATGAAGGGGATTCTTCTGTCTTTCAGACTTCAGTCTTTCAAGGTTGCAGTGGGCATGGACAGGAGGCTTCTTATAACCCAAGAGCTCAAACTACTTGATAACATTCTAGGACCCCTTTCTGCAGAGCCCCATCCTCCTGCAGCCAGACAGCAATAATCATGTCCCCAACTACCCAGACAGGTAGGACAATAACTCCACATTAAACAGGGCCCTGAAAAAATTTAGGGTTTTGAGCTGGGTGTTGTGGCACATGCATGTAATCCCAGCACTTGGGAGGCTGAGGCAGGAGGATCACTACAAGTTTGAGCCCAGCCTGGGCTGCACAGCAAAACTTTGCACCCCCCCAAAAAAAGAAAGGGCCTTGTTCTGGGGGTGAGGTTCATCATCTGCTTGGCTTGTGTGGACTTGGCAACTGCCTAACTTCCCTTCTCTGGCGTTAGGTTTATGTTCTCTTGGTTCCCTTCCAGTCCTTGTAGTCAAAGAATCTATGATTCAAGGTTCAGCAGAAAGGTTCAAGCTATCTGCTGAGAAATGAAAGTCTCCAAGGAGGAAAGAAGTGGGAGAGTGGGAGAGTGCTGGATAGATGCTGAGGAGCCACAGGCCCATGCAAAGCAAGCTGCAAAGCCTTTGCACAGTGATCGGGGTGATGAAAGTGGGCTCCAGAGACAGACACAGTGGTGTGCACCTGTAATCTCAGCTATGCAGGAGGCTGAGGCTGGAGGACTGAAAATTCAAGGTCAGCCTGGGGAACTTAGTGAGACTGTGCCTCAAAACAAGAAGAAGAAGAAGAAGAAGAAGAAGAAGAAGAAGAAGAAGAAGAAGAAGAAGAAGAAGAAGAAGAAGAAGAAGAAGAAGAAGAAGAAGAAGAAGAAGAAGAAGGAGGAGGAGGAGGAGGAGGAGGAGGAGGAGGAAGAGGAGGAGGAAGAGGAAGAGGAAGAGGAAGAGGAAGAAGAGGGCAGCTAAGTGGTAACTTGTTCCTGGTACAGAACTACCTAGTACAGAAAAAGAAGAAAGTGGCTTGTAAAAGACTGAGAAGAACCAGGTGTGGTGGTGCGTGCTGTAATCTCAGCATTTTTGGAGGCTGAGGCAGGAAAATTGCAAGTTAGATCCCAGCTTGGGAAATTTAGCAATTTAGGAATACTCTGTTTAGAAATGAAAGGCCTGGGAATGTACCTCACTGAGAAGGCTCTGGGTTCAATATCCAGTAACACACACAGAGAGTAAAAAGCTATGCAAGCGAACTAGGAGGGTTTGGATGGGGATGAGGGTAGTAGCTCTAAGGACTGGACCCTGTGAGAGGATAACTTCCTCCCAGAAAAATGAAAGAGCTGCCCCTGGCCAGCATCATCCGAGCAGGTTTTAAACTATGGGCATCACTACCTGAGTCCCAACTCTGAGCTTCCACTAGGGTCAGGCACAAGCATCCGCCTGAAGCTGCTCTCCTCTGAAGTGTACAAGTAGGTGCACTGGGAGCAAGGAGGAAAGAGGACCCACCAGGCAGAGGAAAACCCCTGGGGAGAACCACAAATGCCTTTTGCTTAAAATGGCCCAGCCAGCCAAGCCCAGAGAACATCGGGACATTTATTTTCAAGAGACAAGGTTACTTCTGCTGCCTAAAAATGGAAATGCTGGAATTTCTTTCCTTTCCTCATGTTCATCAGACATTAAAAAGAAGAAAAAAAGTCCCCCCCCCCGCCCCGTGCACCTGTAATCTACTTGACAATTTACCCAGCACCATTCACATGATTCCCTGTTTTGAGTCTCACAATCACCAAAAAGAAAGGCGAGTGGCACATCTACACTCACCTGGTGCGGTGGTGTCATAGGCAGTTTACCAGCTTGCTGAGTGCACTCAGTCAGGACCCCTGGGCCTCTTCCTCAGCAAGTGCTCCTTGCTGACCCACTGCCAAGCCCTGCTGCATCTCCTTCCTCTTGCCCCAAACCAGCACAATGGGTCCTGAAATTAACCTGCCTGCCGCCCTGATGGGGGCCTGGTGAATGACCTTACTGGCTCCCTCCCCAGACCTCTCCCTCCACAAATAGAGGGAACTTTACTGCCCACCTGTGAGCATAGACAGGAAGAACCACAGCACCCCTTTAGGCACCCAGCAAATCACAGCTTTTGTTTCTTTTTAATGGTGCTATGCTAAGCAGATGGAGTGGGGAGGAGGCAGAGACCCTTATGTCCCTGGTCTGAAGGTCTGGCACATGCAAGTAGCAGAGTTGGAACTGGAACACTGTCACTGTCCCCACTGAGGTCAGACCATGGAGAGTTCACCATCTTCCTTCCCTGAAACCTCAATTATGGACCCAGAACCAAGCAGAGGGACAATTTCACATCTCAGCTGTCCCCAGGGACCAAACCCAAGTGTGTATACGGGGAAGGGGCACAGCCGAGTCCCAAACGCGGGCCTTCCGGTGTCTAAGGCAACTCCCTTCACCTGACAACCGCTCTCCTGCTGTCTCTGCCCCACCGCGTGAATCTCTGTCAGCCCCCGGCTGCCTCTTCCTCCCTCTCCTCCCTACTCTCTCCCACCGACACCAGCACATTTTAAAGATGTTTCCACTTTATAAATCACTCCTCTCTGGCAGCCACCCCAGCGCTGCTCCCCCAGCAACACAAACTTCGTGCCCAATGATACCTTCCCTTTGCAAGGAGCCGGAAACAGGAGCAGCCCGCCTAGGAGAAATTTGGGGTTTGCCCTATCGAGGGAGGTAGGTTACTGGGAATAAAAAAGCATGCTTGTGTCCTTCCCTGTTTACCAGTTTCTGAGGAGTATCTCCTGGTCCCCAACTCAAGCAATGGGAGAGCCCCCTCCTTCTCCCCACAGGTTCCCAAAGAGGACAAAGCAGCCCTCCAGGGGGCCAGAAGTGCTGGCTGCCCGCCGCCGCTGACGGCCACCTTTGTTTGCATGTCATTTGCATATCACTGCCCCTCCCCTCGAGCCTCTGGGCTGCGACCCCCCCCAGAGAAATACGCAGCTTCTTCGGTTTTAGCAGCCTGATCCCAAGCCACTTCGAGATGTGGATTTGAGACCCAAGTGGCAGATAAACTCCCGCAGGTCCCCAGGTCCGAAACCGAGAGGACTTCTCAGAAGTCCCCTGGCTGGTCCACCTTGCTCCATCACCCCCAAGTAATCTCCAGCGCTAACCTGCCCGCCTTGGTGATGATCATCTCGGTGCCTGCCTCGTGGAACTTCTTCCAGAGCTCCTTCTCGTGCAGCCCCACCTTGATGTTCTCGATGGTCTGGGACAGGAGGGAGGGAGAGGGGCTCGCGTTTGACTCGCCTGCAGCTCCGTGTGGAGCTCGCGAAGGGAGAAGGCCGCCGACCCAACCCGGAGAAGCCGCAGATCACGCCAGCCCAGGACCCCGCGTCTCCTGATTTCGCTTCGCAAAATGATTTTGAACCAATGGTGAATTTTAAATTTTTAATCAATGACTCAAACTCCCTCCTTTGGGGTGCAACTCAGGTGGGCCCGCAAAGGACCCACAGTGACCGCGCCAGCGTGGACGGCACGCTCCTGCACAAACATCGAGCCTTCGCTGGCCGCGGCCACAGGCCTGTGGGCCGACCCACGGACGTGGGAGAGGCCAGGGCGAACTCACCGACCGGAGCCGCTCGTCATGGGGATCATCCGCGTGACAGGGTTGTCGCGGACGGCCTCGCAGCCCTGCGGCAGCCCCTGAACGCACCCCGCGAGGTCGGCTCACTTCGAGGTTCCCGGGCTGTGGCCTCTGCCCTCCGGGGCTCTCGGAGCTGGTGCTAGGCTCCGGCTCGCTCTGCGGCTGCAGGTCCCCCCTCCCCGCCTGCGCCTGAGCAGCCCCGACGTTTCCAGGTGCAGAAAGGCCCGAGAGCCGGAGGCGCGAGCTGCACCCCGCGGAGGCAGCGCGTGGACGCAGCCGCCCCCGGAACACAGTGCAGCCTGCACAGCCGATGACGCCAGTGTCCACCGCAGGCACGGTATAGCCCTACCTGCTCGGCGGCGGCGGCAGTGGCGACGTCGGTGCCCGGGCCCGGGGGGCTGCCGAGCGCGGCTCCGCTGAGGCCGGGCGCTGCCAGCGCGGGATCCGGGGCGGTGGCGGCGCTGCCCTCGCCGAGCGCTGGGCCCGGGGCCCGGAAGGCCTCCTCGCTCTCCGACAGGCCCTTGTCCTGCAGCATCTCCTGCGGGCACAGCACGCACGTTACTCGCCGGGATCGCACTGTTCAGAGGCCCCACGGCCCTCCTGAGCAGAGCTCAGGGCTTCATGCTTGCGGGGTGTGGAGGCGCCCTGGGCACGTGGACCCCGCCCCCTTCTGAGCCTGGGGGTGGGGTGCATGCGGGAGGGCAGGACCCTGGCCTCCTCCCTATGGATTCTGGACTTGGGAGGGTCTGCCTGCCCCTGGGTGTGGGGCAGTGTGATGAGTGGGCCTGGGGGAAGGACCGCCCTCTCAGCACAGCCCCAGCTATACCACCAGTCCCTCCCTCCTGCTGGGCTGCAGTGGCCTGGGTCTTCCTGGTCCTTCCGGGATAACTGGGGTCCAGGCCTCACTTTTGGCCTACAGCAGCAAGGACCCTTCCTGGGCTAGAGCAGAGGAGAGGCAGGCATTGAGGCAGAGCCTGGGCTTCCACAGTTGCACACCTACAGAGGGTGAGAGCTGGGGGGCCCTGTAGCCTCTGCTCACTCTTGTGTCCTCCTCCCATGGCCTCAAATGGCACTCAGGTGGACACTTCCTGAACCAGAGGCTGCCTCCTACATTCCCACTGGGGTTCACATCCTCACAGGAGGACACAGCACCCTCAGGCCACCTCCTCTTTGCCTCACCTAGGGCCCCTCCGGTCCAGGCCCTGAACCCTGCCAGGGCCTTCCCAGCCTGTCAGCACATTCACACCCACTGGTTCACCCCTCACACTCTAGTATCAGAGGGCTCTGCTTGGGCCAAAGGACCCAGACCTTTCCTAGCTGAGGATCAGGTAAGTAACATGGGTCCAGCTCACAGGCGCGGTCTAGTATAGGCCTATTTACCCACCCACCCTTGCAGCTGGTCCTGGGACACCAGGAGAAAAATCCAGCTTGCAAAGACCAGCATCCCCGAGAGGTGCAGCCCTGCACCATGTCTGCTGCTCTCCCTACCTCCCTGGTTGTCTACCTCCGGATCTGGCCAAGTTCAGGTGGGCTTTCTGTGTGTCTGACTGCCTGTCTGTTTTGTGGCGCAGTAGCTCCCTCTTCTCCTGCTGTTTCGGTTCTGCCCTGGATCTCCTCTGCCTCCCCATCCAGAGTTTAGAGTCAGGCTCCCAGGGCCCCGAAAAGTAAACAAGCCAAGTGCAACCAGGAGATAAAAAGGGGCCGGGGCCGCCGGGGCTGGGAAAAACCCATAAAGATAAGCCTGACAGCCAGGCGTCCTCAGCCACAGCCAGCGAGAACAGGGCTCCCGCCGGGACAAGGCGGTCCCCTGACACCCACCTTAGGCCACGTGCGGGTTGCGGCCCAAGCCTTGCAAACCCAAGAGCCGCAAACCAGGGCGGAGGGGGGAGGACGGGGGCGGGGTGTTGCAGGGAGAGGGTAGCGCCCCAAGGCCAGAGCACCGGTTCCCGCTCGATCTGGGCCCTGGCCGGGATGGGCTCCCGCAATGGGCGGTTCCTAGGTGCAGCGGTTCTCGGTGCGAGTTGGTCGGGCACTTGGCACATCCAGAGGCGCACACCTCAATCCCGCCGAGTGCGGGGCACAACTGCGGACCTGGTCCTCTGTGCTGCGCTCTCCTTCCCTTCCTCGGGGCTTCTCTCCTCCTTTTCTTGACGACGGAGCCACAGCTAACCCTCTCCGGAGCTCCCCGCCAGTGTCCTTTCTCCCCACCCCTACCCCGAGCCGCGGTCCCCAAACTCCCCATGGACCCCGAGTCCTCCAGCCCCTCATCCTGCGCGTTCGGGTCCCCGCACGCCATCGCAGTCCGCGGCGGAGCCCAGCGCTCTGCTCTGCACGTCGGCCCTCCGCGGGCGCGGCCGGCTGCGATCCCTCGGTGCTTGGGCGTGTGGCTTGCGGCTGCCTCCCTTCCCAAGGATGGCAGGCAACGTGTTTCTTCCCACTTTTAAATCACTTAGTCCTATTTTTCTTATACTAGGAAAAATGTTACTATTTTGTACTACTTTTAGCATTTTAATTGTTCCCATTTTCAGAGCAATATAAACTCAGTAACGTTAAGCATATTTACTCTAGCATGTGAACTGTCGGCACTTTTTAATAATGCGTGGTTAAAACACTGGTTAGATTCATTAGCTTATCAGTATTACATAGGTGCTCGTTGCTTTCCTGTCACTGTTTCAGCATTCCAGGGAACCCTGGCACGTTAGTAATACTGTTGCCAATATCCAGGTGATCGGATTCCAGTAGGTCATGTTAATCTCTCATTTAATTTTACTCTGTATCCCAAAAATGTTTCCGTTTCTAACTCTTCGTTCTTCTTAGATTTTGTCACGCCTTTTGAATAACATTTCCACAACTTGCAATAGCATTGTTCTCAATATTCATGTCAATTTTGTTAATCCTTATAGTATTTCTTGTTATCTTACCATAATTTGTTTTATTAGGATTGCTCCTAATATTCTAGGTAATATTCTTCATCACATCGTTATGATATCTTGTTACTTTGTCATTATTTGTAATGTTAGGGATCTTAATTCGCTTGTTATTTTTCATCACATCATTATTTCTTGTTACTTTGTCATAACTTGTAATATTGCTGTAGTTCTTGGTACTCAGATTATTTTTCATCACGTTGCTACAAAACTGCTTATTACTCAACCATTATTTATAATGTTATTTATAATTAATACCTTGGTCATAAATTGTCATATTATTCCAACAATTCCTATTACTGTGTATTTATATTGTTATTGCTCTTGAGATTTTGCTGTTTAATATTTCACTATGGTATCAATAATACATTATGCAATAGTATTCTATCAATACTATTTCCCTTAACAGTAATTTTTTAATTAAAAAATTGTAATTTTAATTATTCATCTTTTGCTACGGTTTACTTCTTACGGTTACCTATAGTTTAGTACTTTGTTACATCATTATTATATGTTATACAATTGCTACTGATTTTAATACACTAGTTCTTACATTGATTCTATATCTGGAGTTACTTTGTTTTTTTAATCCTTATAAATTATGGTTACTATTTTCACTTGATTTTTTAAGTGAGTATTATTCCAAGTGCAAGTGTTGTATCCGCAATGCTGTTTAAACTTGTTTCTTTGGTAATTGCTCACATTCTGATAATTTTTGATTGTTGATCATTATTTATGCATAAGGTTCCTTGATTTAATTTTAACAAATCTGTTGTATCAAAGGCTCTAAAATCCAGTGCTCTGACCACTCACATTTCTTCATCTATTTTCACTGGCAGTACCCCGGCCATTTTCCTTTTCTTATCTGCAAATATCAGTTTTAAGGACACTGCTCCTCCTGTCACAATTTGACCTTGTTTCTAAGGTGCTGGCTCTGTCTTATCTGTGCTCTGGAGTCCCTAGACCCAATTAGTCCCGTTACTCGGAAAGGAGGACTTGCGCCTCAACCTCCGGGTGTCCTGCGAGGCTTCCGCGCGACCCGAGGGCTCTTGCGCCTTCCCGCAGCCTTGACCGCCCCAGTGTTCTCACCCGGGTCGCAGCACTTGCTCCTTTACAGCTCGTCTTCCTCGACAGACCCTGCAACACCCGAGTCCGGGAGGCCCCAGCTCCACACACCCGCTCACCGCATCCCACTGGAACCAACACTCACCCTAACTGAGCTGCCACATGCAGAGACGCC
This sequence comes from Hydrochoerus hydrochaeris, assembly GCA_004027455.1. Lineage (NCBI taxonomy): Eukaryota > Metazoa > Chordata > Mammalia > Rodentia > Hydrochaeridae > Hydrochoerus > Hydrochoerus hydrochaeris. The sequence goes on from PVLA01000754.1 coordinate 146,347, forward strand.
TGCGGCCCGAGGTCCACTGCAGGCTCCGGGCAGAAGAGCGCGGGGCAGCGCGGGCTCCGACTCCCGGCCAGGGTCAGGGTCTCTCTGCCCGCCGCGCCCTTGGGGCCGGACGCATCCCCGCTACCGAGCGGGCCCTTGATCTCCGCGGCTGCACTTTGGGGCCTCAGCTCTCTCCTCCTTCCTCCCTCCTTCCCCCCCCCCCCGCTCTGACGTCGCTGCTGTCAATCAGCCCGCGCCCGCCGCCCCCCGGGGAGGGGGGCTCCAGAGTCCCTGGCCTCCGCGGCTCCCCGGAACCCCAAACCCCGAGCGGGCCGTCAGGTCCTCCACCGCGCGGCCTGGTGCCCTCCCTGCGGCCCTGGGACCCCGCCGACCAGGTAGGGGCCGGTTTAGGGCGCATGGTTTAGATTAGAGAGGGAGGCGAGGGCGTGTGGCCCGGCTGCCAGCCGGGGGTGCACGGTGAGGACTGCTCACCCAGCGCCTCCCCAGCCGGGCACAGCCCGCCGCGGCCCACTCCTGGGCAGCCGCGCCAACCGCTTCCTGCCCCAAGCACTGCGGATTCAGCCCCATTTCCTCGGGGTCGCGGGCGCACAAACGCCTCGCAGCCCCATCCGCCCGGATCCTCCAGGCCCATCCCGGTCCTCACACCTGCAGGCTCCGGGCACTGGGCATGGTCCCCACTGTCCTCTACCCCGTCTTTTCCCAGCCCAGGGCGGCGAACGCCAGGCTCGGCCTGGCGCGCCTTGGAGCCGGCGGGCCGAGGTCACCGAGGAGGGCAGGGAGGAGGCCCGGTGGCCGGGCCTGGAGCAGCGGCGCCTGCGAGGTGCTGGGCCAGCCTCCGAGTCCAGGCCCAGGCCCGGCTTGAAGGCGGCTGGAAGGTGCCAGGCTTGGCAGAGCCTCTTGGGGAAACTGCAGCAAGGGCCAGGACTCTGCCAGCAGGTCCGTGATCCTGCAGAGCTGAAGAAGAAGCCCAGTGCCTGATACCGCAGCCTAGAAAGCTGAAAAGGAGGATGAGCCCTGCTCGAGGCCTGTGACCTCTGTCCCTCAAAAAAGAGCCCAGCTCAGCTGCCTGGACCTCTGTGCCCCAGCATGCCGCCCTCTGGGTCCACTTACCTCTTCTACCTGTTTCTTTCATCTGTCTGTACCACCCCACAGGCACTGAGGTTCCACAGGCCGGCAGATCCATGGCGACCATAGCCCATGCCCAGCCTCACAGCCTGTGAGACGCTCAGAGCACTGAGGCTATGGCACACCTGCCCACCCATCCTCAAAGGCCCCTGAATCAACCTGGATGCCTAGATTGTCCCTCAGTTCTCAGCATGTGCTACATCCCTCCCTCCACTAGGGTCCCCAACCTCCCCAGTCAGCCACTTCTCCAGATTCTGATCACAAAATCGGATTGAAGGTGAGGGTAGAGGTTTGTGCCTTTTCTAACACCAGGAACAAGGCAGCCAGAATCTAGGCTGCCTCCCTCCCTGGTCTGCACTCAAAGAAGGAAGCAAAACAAAAGCTCAGAAAAACCAGTTTCTGCCCTCAGATGCCTGTGATCCAGCCCATGACTCCAGAATCTCTACCACCTCCTGCTTGCTGCACAAGATCTCTTGACCCCATCTTCCCTTCCCTGACTCTGCTGGCTCCCAGAGTCCCCTAAGAAGAGTGGAGAAGCTTAATCCTGCCCCAACCCTGCCTCCCCCTGGAATGGAGAAAGGAAGCCCTAGTGTTTCAGAAGATGACTTGGGAGTCATTGCCTGTGTCAGGGAGAACTGGATGACAGGTCTCGGCTTCTGCTCCCACGCCCCCACCTGTGCCCCTCCAACAGCTTGTAGGAAATTCCTGGAAACTAAATAGTGGATGAGCCAGCTACCAACTGCCATGGAGAACGGTGAACAGCAAAGGCTGTGAATCACCAGGTACAGGCGGAAGACTAGAGTTAGGCCAGACTCTGGAAAGAATTTGTTGACAGTCATTGGAGGAAGTTCATAATGGGACCATGCAATGTAGCTCTTAAAAAAAAATACTAGACTAGATAGAGCTTCTCTGTAAGTGCTAGTCTTTCTGGAGACCTGCAGGAGACAGTTTAAATCACTATCTACTGATTCATTATGATGTGGAGAAATGAGATCTGGAAGGGGCAGACAAAGTTTTGGCAATGAAAAGGAAGTGGCAAAGCAGCCAGCAAATAAGAGAGAGATAATGAATAGATTCTCCATTAGGAGAAGGGAATACCTTGTCTCATTAATTCTGACACACACTTCTCACATTTCGACATTTCTGAATTTTGTTTTTGTTTTTGAGATAGGGTCTCACTATATAGCTCAGGATAGTTTTGAACTCACTATGTGGCCTAGGCTAGCCTCAAGCTTGCAGTGATCCTCCTGCCTCAGCCTCCTGAGTGCTGGGATTACAGGCACATGCCACCATGCCCAGCTTCACCTCTGAAATTACAGTGCATTTTATAACCAATGATGTATCAGTTCAACTAGCAGTATTTTCTTCTTTTTAGTGGTCCATAAAGTAATAGAGTAGCTTATCATTGGGGAAATATAGTATTTATGATATATGGCCAGTTTAGAAAAGTAAAAGATCCCACCCACAAAACTGTATTAAGAAGTTTTAAATACAAAAACCACCTCAACTAGTTAAGCAAATAATGCAATAACCAACTGTGTAGCACAATGATTTGGGTTGGCTTAGGGGAAAGTCCTTAGGTTTAGCATCAGATTAACCTTGGTTTTGGAACCAGGCTTTGAATCCTGGATCACTGTTTAGCAGCTGTATGACCTTAGGCAAGTCCCTTAACACCTACATCAAATGAGGACAGTCCCACAAACCAGCTTTCATACTGTGAGGACTAAATGGCATGTAAATGCCTGGCATGTGATGGGTAGTTAATGAAGGCATTAACCAAGCCCAGAGTATATTTAATTTGATTTCCCTCCTTCCTAAAAACGCTTGAGATGCTTCATAATGAAAATAAGTTAGTAATAATAAAAAAAAAACCAGAAAGACAAATTAGGTTCAGGGCAAAGGAGAAAGCATATATGCTATCACCAAGTGTTGACAACACTGCTGTAATTGAGAGCAAATCTGGCCTACCAGCAGCAGGGGAAATGGTGTTTCTCCATTTTGGAAATGTGGAAGCAGTAATTCTTTGGTGAAGGGCTGGGGAATAAACTTTCCCTGGCACTTAATTTGAAAGTAGTTTGTTGTGTAAATTTTTATTCTTATATCTTATGTCTACGGTTTTTTCATGTACAAAGTAGTCTTGCAACATCCATCTCATTTGATGCTGTATTAACTCTATTTTAGAATACTATGGATTTAGAATGCTATGGATTTCTCATCTAAAGAAATATTTATCAAGTGCTTATTATATTCCAGGCACATAAATAAGAGGAAAGACCAACTAACCATTCTATTAGCCAACTGATTGGCTACCTGCAAATTCAATAACAAATGACCTGCAAGCTCACTGATTGATCACCTCAATAATGACTCCCAAGGGACCAGGACTACAGGCCTGAGGAAGCCCAGCCAGCTCAGCAAGGTGACTCACCTAGAGCCCAGCATGCATGTGACTAAGGATGCCACCTGAGCTGCCACCATAGCATGGTGAGAAGCAATTACAGTATTTTTTAAGATAGAATTCTGGATCATTTAATAAATGCCAATGCCAAACCCCAACCCAGATCAACTGAGTCAGAAACAACAGAGCAGAGCCAAGGTGGGGACCACTGTTCTGTGCCAAGCATGGAAATCCTGTGCTCTGCCCCTCTGATCTCACCACAGCTGGGGCTTCTCACGTGACCCAGTATTGGCCAGTGACACCTCAGTGGAACAGCATGGGGAGGAAGGCTGAGGGAAATGATTTTGCTTTTTTTGATAAAGCAGAAGATGCAGTGTTCTGTTCTCCTGAGGATGAAATCCTCAGAGGTATGCCAAGGATAGCAGAAAGAACCAACATTCCTTGTAGCACCAGCAAGCCAGTGCTGTTTTTTTTAGTGTGAGAAAAATTAACCCTGTTCTTTTATATCCTTATAGTCTGGGTCTCTTGCTTACTGTGAAATACACTCCTAAGACACACAACCAGGGCTAGGTGAGTTTGTTTGAGGATCTGTGTGTCCGTCAAAAGTGGAAACAACCCCCACCCCGACCTCCCCCCAGCTATTTTTATTCTGTGTGCGCTATGTCTAAAGCCTGGCATCCTTGTGTCCCCAGAAAGGAAAGGATGGCTAAGGCTGCAGGGAATTCCTATGCCTTGTAGCTTTATTGTCACCCAGTAGCCCCAAATCTTGATTCCAGATTCCCCAGCCCATATCCCACTGGGATTAGTGAGCTCAGGCATCTGGGGCCAGGTCTAGCTCTGTCTGGGGCTGGGGCTGGGCTGGGGCAGAATGGGCTCCCAGCCTTTCAGGGAGGCCAAGGCTGAAGCAAGGGTTGGGAGGAGCTGCGGCAGCTGCTCCTGCAGGTGCTTCCCTTCACCCCACGGAGGAGGGCTGCTCTCCTGGCCTCTCCCCACAGCCTCCCTGGCCTTCTTCCACCAGAGAGAATTAGGAAACTTCCAGTTTGAAATCACTGAGGACCATGCTGCCCAGATTGGAAGAGATAGGCCAGACTGGGCCCGTTGGGATTGAGGGTGTGGTGACTCCAACAGTGCAGGCGTGTTCCTCCAGCAAGAGTTGGGAGAGGATTCTCTTTTTTTTTTTTTTTTTTTTTCCTTTTGTTACCAGGGATCGAACTCATGACCTAGTGCTTGCCAGGCAGGCACTTACACAGCTGAGTTAAATCCCCAGCCCCAGGAGAGGATTCTCAAACTGGGGTGTGCATATCTAGCCAGCCATGGAGGTCCCCCTTTCCGGAGTCCTCTCCTAGAGGTGGGACAACCCATTTACTCCCATTTTATGTGTGCTCAAACCCCCACTTCCTTCTATGTCCTCCAGAAAGGCATCTCTGAAACTCATGCTTGTACTATTTGTCTGAGTTGAGTTAGACGGACACACATGTAATCCGAACATGGAGTAAGGCTGAGGCAGGAGAAATGCAGATTTGAGTCATGCCTGAGCAACATGAGAAAGCTTGTCTCAGGAAAATGAATGAATGAATGAATGAATCAATAAATAGACAAATAAATAAACTGGGGATACAGCTTGGTGGTAGAGTGCCCCTAAGTTCCATTCCCAGTACAGGGGAAAAAAATCCTAAATGAGAGAAATGACTCAATTACCCAGCTCCTCCTCTCTTTTTCTTCCAGTCATTCTTCCTAATCACAAATAATCCAAAATTGGTTTTTAATTTGGCTCCTCAAGGATATTCCTGGATGAGGGGCTGAAACAAATTAGAATTTGAGAACAAGAGAGCATGTGGGCTCTAAGCCTTTGGGTTCAGATTCTGAAATCTGAATTGAGCCAGGTGTTGTGGTTTTCATCTGTTGTCTCAGCCTAGAAAAGGCAAGGTGGGAGGATTTCTTGAGCTCAGGAGTTCAAGGCAAGCTACAGTCATACATCAAGACCCCATCTCAAAAAAAAAAACAGACAAACTTCAAGGCAAGATCAGTTTTAAGCCTGTTTTCCTCATCTCTCAAATGAATTTAATCATGATAGCACCTCACAGGGCAGAAGAAAGGATGATGTTTCATAGATAGAAGTGCTTCAGGGGCTCAAAAATAGCTATCATTTATTGAGCAACTACAATGTACCTGGGAGGACTGTAAGAACCTTACTGCTTTATCCCAGTTCAACTTCCTCACTCTATCAAGTGGGTACTACCATAAACCCAATTTACAGATAAAGAAACTGAGGTCAGACAATTTTTCAAAGGTCACACAACCAGGAAATGTATTAGGATTTGAGCCCAATTAGTCTGGATTTTCAGCATCCATACTTTTAAATCTACTGCCTGATGGTCAGATAACTTACGTGGATTTTATTAAAGCCCACTCAAGAGGATAAGACAAGGATTGCTAGTTCAAAACCAGTCTGAGAAAACATGCCAAGACTCTGTCTAAATAAATAAACAATGCTAGGTGTGGTGATGCACACCTGTAATCCAAGCATTTGGGAAGGCTGAGGCTGGAGGATCACAAAATTAGGTCCAGACTGGGCAATTTAGTGACTTAGCAAGATCCTGTCTCAAAATTAAAAAGGACTGGAGATGTAACTCAGTGTGAAAGCCCTGGGTTCACAGAAAACCAAGAAAGAAAGAGCAATATATAAGTAGATAACAGTACCTTCTTCACAGTCTCCTTTTAAGAGTAACAGAGTGCCTGGCCAGGCACCGTGGTACATGCCTGTAGTCCATGCTATTCAGGAAGTTGAGGCAGGAGGATCACTTAAGCTTATGTTTTGGGCCCAGCCCGGGCAGCATACTGAGACCATTATCTGTTGAAAAGAGAGAAGTAACACAGTACCTGACACATAGTAATGCTGTAATAGTAGTGTCCTTATTACAAATAGGACTTGCCCATACTCTCACAGTAAGAAAAGAGGTCACTGAAACCATAGGACTCTAGAGCCCAAGATTTTTAATCTACTGCCCACCTTTTTTAAGGTCTATGGATCTAACTCTGGGCACGAAACATGCTAAATTTTCTTTAAGAGTCAAATACAAAATCTATCCAGAGACTCAAGATTTAATAATCTATGTCTTCAGGTTCCCAAAAGATAGTCATCTCTAGCATCCTTCATTGTCTCCCACTGCCTGGCCCCAGCCCCACTCATTACCCATGTTCCACAGGTGGCAGACAGGAGGAGAGCTTTGCACACGCACTCTACTACAAGTGTTTCATGTGTAGTGATGGAATTGATAGCCTATTCTAGCTGGGAACACAGTCTGGGCCAAAAATTACAAATTCTCGACTATGCCAATTACAAATGAAGATGAAGAAAAATAAGCTTTCATCTGGAATAAGATCCTCTGTAACAGGCCACTAGCAAACAATCCACCACTTGCTTTTGCTGCATGCCCCATACCCTTGGGCATGGTTCCACTCATCTAGAGCAGGTTTCTTTGCTTCCCTTTGTGCTTGTTGCAATCCCTGACTCTAAGAGGCAGGTAAAGCAGAAAAGAAAAGAGAAAGAGGCTTTATGTGGGAATCAGTGGGAAGATTGGGAAGCAATTGGAGAAAGGATCTTGCTTAGTGCTCAGTGTCCAAAACCTTTTTGTAGCAGATTTCATTATGGGAAGATGCTGAACTGGAGGCCTAAGGCAAACTGTCCCTGCCTCCAAGATCCATAAACGTCCACCATCTGGTTAATGTTTGGAAAGTGCCTCCTAACATCCAGCTTCAAACGCACTTGCTGCATTTGGTCCTTGCTCTAAGGAATCAGAGCTTGCTAAGGGTCTCTTAACTTCGCAGACCTCCACAGTAAGAATTTCCATTCCCTAAGTCAGTCCCCAACACTGGGTGGATAGAGTTGTCCAAGAGTTGCTATGCCCTGAAGCTAAGCCAACTCTGGCACTGAGGGGTGCAGACCCATGTCTGTGCATTCCTGGGAGGCAGGCCCAGGGCTGTGGCTTCTCCAGGAGAGTCAACAGGCCCTAGTAGGAGCAAGCAGGAAGAAGTCTCTGGCTCAACTCCATCTCCTTGCATTTTCTGAAGTTTCTATTTTGAACACATTCCTGTATTTACTAAGCCCCATTTAAACTCCGCCATGTCCTGGACCCATTTATTTGGTAACTATTAGTCACCCTGCTCTGGCATTAACCTTACAACCCTATTGATTTCCTTCAAGCTAATTGGAAGTTTTCCTGTCTTTCCTCCCGGGCTAGTGAAGGCTGATTCTCAATTCTGTTCTGTCTAGGGATTCCTTCTTCGCACCCTTGCTTTTCCCAGTCAGCCAAAGAGACTCGTGACACTGCTCTTGGTTGGTTAAACGGGAGGTAAAATGGCTGAGCATGCGCTATACCACCAGGAGCTCCCTGAGTGGCTAGCGGTGCTGTCTTTCAGGTCAAAGGGGCTAGACTCCACCAATCATAGCTCTGATCTGCCTGGAACCCCGCCCCTACCCACCATTTTGGACTTGGAGGGGGCAAGACCCCAAATCACTGGTGGGGAAAGGGCGAGGGTGGGGCCGAAACCACGTGGCCACCAGGCCAGCACCTTCCCGCCACCTGTGCCTGGTAGCCTGGCCCCTGTTGAGCTGCAGCTGCAGCTTCCAGACACCACCCCTGCCCGTCGCCAGGGGATTAGTGTCCGTCTGTGGGTTGGGACAGCCTCTGTGGGGGTTGTCCCGGCCCAGACAAGGACTTCCACTTCATCTTTCCCCAGGACTCCCTCCCTCAGAGGCATTGGCAGGGGGATTGTTTTGGGGGATCTGACTGCCTGGGGTGCTGATCTCTCCCAGAGCTGAGGTGTGGGGTGACCAGAATCCCCCTCCCTGACAAGCCTGAGCCACATGTGCTGGGAAGTTCATTTCCCCTTGTTTTGCAGAACGGGCTCTAGGATTGACCCCAGGAGTGACCCCAGTGTCAGGAGGCATTAATGATCTCCATACGGGCAATAAACAGGCAGACTGGCTGGCTTGGTGTGGAGGTGCCCTGGAATGGGGCCGCCTTATTAGCCTCACGTTCACTCATGGGTAGAGGCTTAATTAGCAAGGGCTCCCCCTCCCCCAAGCGTCCTTGAGCTCCAGGGAACATGGCTGGAGGCTCCTGGCTGGTTCCTCTGCTCTTTGTGGGCTTCAAGAGGCAGCCTTTTTAGAAGTCAGCTCAGCCATTTGCCCACCTCTAATCCAAACCTGATAAAGTTTATCTTGTTTTTAAAGCTTCTGAAGGCCGAGTCCAGTAGCATTCTAAGTCAACCCACATTTCTATCAGACTCAGAAGCAAGATGATCTTCCTGTTATTCAAGTCTGTCCTGACCATTCAGGTTTGAACTGTTTGAGCCCTGTTTTCCCAAAGAGCAAAGGAAGATAACTGGTTTCCACCATGTGCCCTCAAAACAGGCACTGGCAATTGCCTAGACTATTGAAGCACAGTCTGCTTTATCACAGCTTTCTCCAAACCCATTTCCTTTCAGAAAGTGACTCTCATTTTTAAGCACACGCCTTGACCTTTTTATGGTTTCAGTTTCCTTATCTGTATGGTTCATTTAGGAGGAGCCAAACACTACTGCTAGGTACAGGCCCTAAGCACTAGGAGAACGAAGCTTAGGAGAAATCAGGTCCTACTTAAGGGAGTTCTCAGGCTAGTGTAGGAGACAGACTTGTAAACAAGTGCAGTAATAAAACACGCTCCAGGCTACATTGTAAGCCCATACTGAGTGTGATGAGAGTATAAAAGAGGGTTTCACCAACTTATTCTGACTTGTTAAGGAAGGTTCCACGTGAGATGTCTGAGTCCATCTTTCAAAAATGAATATACATGGGACCCTATAATACAGAAACTGTGGGAATGGTTTATATGTTATGGATCTCCTCTCATGACTCATATGCAGGGTTTTGGGAAGGTGATTGGATCATGGGGGCTTATAGCTGACTTGCTGTTAGGAGGTGCGGTCTGGTTGGCAGAGGGCAGTACCTCAGAGTGTGACCTGGAAGGATTTCTCTCCCTTCCCAGCTCCTTCCTCTCGGCGCTTCCTGTTTGCCATGCCCTGAGCAGCTTTCCTCTGACTTGAGCCTTTGTCCTGTGGTGGAGACAGCTGACTATGGAATGAAAATGCGCTGAAATAAACCTTCCCTCTTTTAACTTGTGCTTTCCAGTAGTATGTCTCAGCCATGAGGAAAGAGATTAAGACAGCTTTCTAAGAGAAAGAAAGAATGAATAGAGAAACATTTTGAGGAGCAGTGGCACTGCAGTGGTGGAAGAGGAAGCCCTGTAGAGAGATAAGGTTTGGGAGGGACTTTGTAAACAATATTAAGAACTTCAAGGGAAATGGGGAGCCATAACAGGTTTTTAACCAGGGAGAGGAGATTGGAACTGAACAGATCCATATTTTAAAAGATAATGTGGCACAGTGGGTATATTTGTGGATGGTGATTATCAAGGAGGAATTATGAGGGCAGGGAAATTATCAGAAAGATATTTAGAACATGGGAAAGATATTTAGAACATGGAAAATGCAGCAGTTAACCATGTTTTTGGACAGGAATGTGCTGGGTATTTGTAATTTTTGTACACCCAGAGTCAATTTCCCCTTTTCAGGTTCAGAATCCCAGTTTAGTTTTAGAGGAAAGGATCATTCCCAATGGGTACAGTTTGGTGGGACTGTATGATATTTAACCTTGAGCGTCAACTTGATTAGTTTGGAAAAAGCCTAGCAAATTAATAAAGAACTCTTCTGGGTGTGTCAGTGAAGGTGTTTCCAGAGATGATTGGCATGTATGACAGCAAATTGATGGAGAAATCTGTCCTATATGTGGGTGACACCCTTGCACACAGTAGGGGGCCTGAATGGGACAAAAATAAAAGAAGGAGGAAGCCAACAGGCACATGCAGTCAGTCACTCTGCTTCTGGCTGCCATGAACTAACTTTGTTCTGTATTGGAGCCTGCTGGCCATGGACTAACACCTCTGAAACCATGAGCCAATATAAAAATTTCCCCCTTTAAGTTATTACCCTTGGGTGCTATATCACAGCAACAAAAAGCTGACTAACAGACCATCACTGAAAGAATTCTTCCCACCCCCAGTGAAGGCTGTGTGACCCTAATTAATCTATTCAGATGTTTTCTTCCTAAAATTCTAATCTTGAAGACAGTGGCAAGAAAAATGAAAGAAGTCGAGTCCCTCAGCTTGCTTACCAGTACAAACAACTTAGGTAACAAACACTACATGGGAGGTAGCGCTGCTGGGAAAACTGGATATCTAGATGAAAAAGAATGACATTGGGCCACATGTGAAGGTACACACCTGTAACCTCAGCTACTTGGGAGGTTGATGCGGGAGAATCACATGTTTGAAATCAGTCTGCTAAATTTAGCAAAAACGACATGGCTAGACCTGGAAGACATAATGTATGTGCAATAAGCCAGGCACAGAAAGATTCTCTGTGACCTCATTTATGTGTGAAATCTAAACTACTCACACGCATAGAAAGAGGGGAGAATGGTGGTTACCAGGAGCCGGAGCAAGGAGAAAGTAGGGAGATGCTGGTCAAGGTGTTAAAAAGGCTCGGTTATACAAAACGAGTAAGTCCTAGAAATCAAGTGTAAAACACGATGACTGGGAGCAATACTCTCTCTGTACTGGAAATCTGCTAAGAAAGTAGATTCCAAGTATTTGTCACATGTACGCAAAATAACTGTGTAAGGTGATAATGTTAGCTAGCTTTACTATGTGACATTTCACAACTATATATATATATGAAATCAAGTCATATACCTTCAATATATTCAATTTAAAAAGAGAGACTAGGGAAAAATAGAGAATATGCCAGGCGTGGTGGTGTACATTTGTAATCCAGCTATTCAGGAGACTGAGGCAGGAGGATCCCAAGTTCCAGGCCAACCTGGACAACATAGCAAGACTCTGTCTCAAAATAAGACCAGAGATGTAGCTCAGCATTTCCTAGTTTCCATCTCCAGTACCGAGTATGTACATACGTGAACTTTTACTTCTTCTGGACCTGACTGAGCAGGAGGTGCTATCACTGAAGCCAACAGCTACCAGGACCAAAAGGTTTGACACAAGCAGGCAAGAACTGGCTCATGTCTCTAAAATTGCTGATCAAGCTGTACAGGTTTCTGGCCAGACAAACCAACTCTACCTTCAACCAAGTTCTGCAGAAGAGGTTACTTAAGAATTACACCAACTGGTGGCCTCTCTTCCCTTCTCTGATGGTCCAGAAGATGGACTTCCTGGCCAGGAAGGTCCTGGGGACCAGATGGTTCAGGTGGTGCCAACCAAAGGAGCGCATTGTGCGTCAGCCACAGCTGCATCGTTTGTCCTGCTCTCTGGTGTCACAAAGGCTGAGAGACGACCAGCATTTTAGCAAAGCCTGAACCCCAGAGCACACGCCGACCCCATATCCATCCACCAGCTGGAAGTTAAGAATGTGCCAGAGGCCACCAACCAGCAGTGGCTATAAAAATTAACCCTGGATTTGACCCTGGTATTAAAATATTTTGGATGCTGGAAAAATAGTAAAACAAACTTGTAATTTTAGAATAAATGTATAGAAAATATGCAAACATAGCACATAGTTCCATATGCTGATACCCCATTTCTCCTTCTGTTAACATCTTTTTTAAAAAAAATTTTATTTAAAGAGAAAAAAACAAAAAAAATGTAGAAATATTACAGAATTTTAAAAAAAGGATAAACAGTAAGAAATCACTGGTTGATAAATTACATATTGTCCTTTTAGAAATAGTTGTTCAAGTTACAAAATTAGAGCATACAAAGTAGAGACTCAAGCAGGGAGACTGCAAACAGATCTGTTCAACAATCAAACAAGAACTTAGAAGTATGGTTATCAATCCTATACACTTAAATATTCATGCAGTTATATCTTTTATAGCACTTCCTATTTCCTCTCTTTTTTACAATAGCAATTACGCATTTTTAAAAAACTTTTATTTAAAGAGAAAAAAAGCAAAAGAAAAAGAGTAGCAACAATACAGAATTCTAAAAGAAAAAAAGAGAAAAAACATTAAGAAATCACTAGTTGATAAATTACATATCATCTTGGTTGTAGTTGTTCAAGTTACAAAATTAACGGATACATAGTAGACATTCAAACAGTGAGACTGCAGTCCTTCTGTTAACATCTTATATGAACATATATTATCATGACTCAAGTCCATATTTTTTTTCAAATTTCCTTCCTTTTACCAAGTCCCCTCCCGCCACTTTTTTTTGCTCCAGGATCTCATCCGGGTTGCCACACGGTATTGTCATCATGTCTCCTGAGTTCCTCTGCCTGTGACAGTTTCTTGGACTTTCCCGTCTGTGATGATCCTGACGGCTTTAAGGAGAGTTGGCTAGGTATTTTGTAGAATGTCTGTCAACTGGGGTTGGCCTGATGTTTTTCTGGTGACTAAACTGGGGATTTGGGTTTAGGGGAACAAGGCCACGGAAGTGCAGTGTCCTCCTCGCCACCCCGCATCAAAGGTCCGAGGTTAACCTTCATCACCTGACTGAGGTCAAGGTTACCAGGTTCCACCACAAAGTCATCCTCCTGCTCCTTTTGATTCTGTAGGAGTTGGAAGCAAGTCACTGTACACAGCCCACATAGGAAAGGGAGTTGTTTTCCTCCTCCTGAGCACCGTCTCTACATAAATGTTTGAAATTCTTCCTCACAGATTTGTCTCGTCTCCCCCATTAATTAGTGTATGTGTTCTGTCATTTATATCAGTATAACCTCATGCATGTTTATTTTATATATTGAGTTAAAGCCAATATTATGTTATTTATTTTGTTGTTCAAATGATTCCAAATTTGGGTTTTAAGAGCTCTTTCACCGGCTCCTGTCACTTTGACGTAATATTATCACCCACTGTCTACAGAAAGAGGCCACATTGAAGTGGAGAGAAGTCAAATAACAACCCAAAGGTTAAACACTACTAGCAAATGGAGTCTCTCTTTAACTTCTGGGCAGCAAATGTGACCACTAGGCTCTACTACCTCCTCTTTAAAAGTCCTTACACACACACACACACACACACACACACACAAAATCATAGCCGAAGATTATAGATCAAAGTAAATTAGAAAGATTTTAAACTCCTAAAGTCCTGAAAAAGTGTGCACATCTAGTTTGTCTGTCCCACAGATATTTTCTTTGTTCCAGTAAATCCCTTATTGTTGAACATGTTGATGATTCCAAATTTTCATTAGTTTATATAATACAGAGGATAATTAGCTACAAAAAAATTAGAAAATAATTGTATTTAAAACACACAGGCAGAAATGCTTAAAGACACCCCAAATCACTTTACAGGGAACTACAAATACGAACACTTTCAAAACAGCAGCTGCAAACATTAGTCTTCATCGTTGTGCAGGCCATGCTGGACTCCGGCCTGCTTGTGGCCAGGTGCGGGCCCCAAGCTGCAGCCCCTCTCCCTACTTGGTGACCCCCCCCTCTTGCCTCTGCCACCAGGGAGCCACAAAACAAAGCATCATCCCCCAGGACGAGGTGCGCTGCCCAGCACCACTCCGCCAGTCACCGTGCTGTGTGCAGCTCCCTGGAGCTACAGCATGAGCTCCACAGTTACAGTTCAGAGTCCCCTTTCTCCTCCCAGCCTGCCCAGGAGACTCCCATGTCTGTCCACACACACAGTGACACTGCATTGGTTGTTGCTGCCTGACCTTCATAGTTTCTGTCCCTCATTCCAATCTCCATCTCCTCAGATGCCTGCAATGACCTGTGAAGGAATCATGGAAACTGTGCCCAATGTACAGGGAGGAAAACTGAGGCACAGAGGCTAAATGAGCAAGTTAGAAGCAGAGTCAGCCTCTCCCTCCTAACCCAGCACTTCTTCATACACACTGGCTGCGTCTGGTCCCTGCTCTGCCCTCCTCCATGGAATTGCTCGCTCGAGACCTCACCTGCCTCTCCAGGCTCCGGGTATACATGGAGCACTGCTTGGCTCAGCCAACAAAGAAGGAAGCACAAGAGAACTGAGAGGATCCGAGCTTATCCCCTCTGACAGTAACATCAAGGCCTGGAGCAGAGCGGGTAGGAGGAAAAACCAATGATTGATAATTGGGGCCCACAGGGACAGTACCCGAGAGTCAAAAGATCGGCTTCTCAAGCTTCATACGTTCAGAGCAGTTCAGGGGTGAAGATTCTGTGTTGTCGGGGCTATCCTGCGCCTTGTGGGATGTCCAGAGTATCCCTGGCCTTCTACTCCACTAGATGCCACAAACAACCCCCGTTGCAACTTGTGAGAACCAAAAGTGTCTCCAAACACTGTCACATGTCCTTTGGGGACCAAAATCATCCCTGTTAGAACCATTGCCAGGACAGTGTACCTGCGTCGTGCTCTTCTCCAGAAACCCAGTGTATTTACTATGTAGGGTGATCTGACTTGTGCAGAGTTGTCCAGTGGTATCTGCAGGAACTGGTTCCAGGGTCCCCAAGGATGGCAAAATCTACAGAGCTCAAGTCTCTTACATAGAGCAGTGCAGTGTTTGCATATAACCCCATATGTATTCTCTCATATGCTGTAGTCATGTCTAGATTTCTAATACCTAACACAATGTGCTATGCAAACTGTTGTTATACTGTATTGTTTAGGGAATAATAATAAAGGGGAAGTCTACTGATTTAACACAGATTCAATTTTTTCCCAAATATTTTTAATTTACTGTGAGAAACCCATGGATACAGGTAACTCACTTAACTTGTGAAAAAATTCTTTGTATGGATCGATTCACAAATTTTTTATGCAAAAAGAAAATGTTCAAATGAGAAAGGGAACAAGGGAGGGGAGAGGAGAAAAGAAAAGATGGAACAAGGAAAAAAGAGTAGAAGGAAAAATGGATTCAAAGCTTTTGTAAATAAGGAGGGGAAGAGGGAGAAGAAAGGAATGGGGAGGGAGAAAAGCAAGATATTTCATGTACAGGTACAAATTCCCTATGATGAATGTCATCATTATGTATATCTGAAATATACCAATAAAATAAATATTAAAAATATATGACCCCATGGCATATACACAGAAAAGGGAGGGGTTTTACAGCAGCAAATTCTGCCCTCTGCCACCCTCAACCAGCCTTAGGAAGGGGTCCAGCTGCTGTCACTGAGGTGGCAGGTGACCTCTGGCGGGGACATAATCTTCTCACAGCTAGCCCACATCTTCCTGGCATCCGAGTTTGCCTATGAAAACAAAACGCCATGTTGACCACATCTCCCTGGTTCCCCAGTGAGCAGAACAGAGAATTTGCCCATCCATCCCCAGGGTCCCATACTCTGCATGAAGAATGCGTCCACTAGGGTTTCTTGGTTAGCATTTCAAGGGTTTCAGGCCAGAAGGAGCATAAAACTCAGAGGATTTGTACCTGTGCCCAAGTTACAGAACCACTTCATAAAGCTTTGACAGAGAGTGGGGTGGGAAAGAGGAAGTCTGTTTTCTCTTTCTCTCAGGTTGAACTCAAGGTCAGAAACTTCTAAGAAGGAAAGACTCAACTAGACTGGGCAACTTCTGGTAGCCAGCAATAGAGAGGAAGCAACTGGGGGAGTCTTACTGGCCAGAGCTGGTAGGTGGGAGGATGAACCATCCCACTCTCTTTCTGGTTAGGTAGTTCTCCTACCTCAGCTTCCCCAGGACTGGAATTACAGGCGTGCACCACCATGTCGGCCTGAAAAAAATATATATTTTTAATCCTTTTAGACTTTATTGATGATTTAGAGCACTGGGTTTCATTTTGACATTTTCATACATGTCATTGAAAACCTTTAATCCTTAGAGTGGTTTTAGGTTGATAGCAAAATTGAGAGAAAGTTACAGAGATTTCTCCTAAACTTCCTACCCCCATCCACGCCCACAGCCTCCCACTGCCAACGTCTTCCACCATTCGTTACACTGATACCCTGTATTTACTGAAGGAGAGAATGGGCTATTTAGGCTTCACAGTTTTAGAAATTTTTCTTCTCGGATGCAGACTATTTCCATCACCCTCAAGTGTCCCCTCCTGTCCCGCTGGAGCCAAGCTGCAGGCTCCAAAGCCCCAAGCAACTTCAGGTCTTCTTCCTGCCACGGTGGACTATTTTGTATATTCTACAATTATATGTAGGCAGAACCATGCACTATGTATTCTTCTATGTTCAGCTTTTTGTTTTGTTTTGTTGGTACTGGGAATGGAACTCAGGACCTTGCATTTAACAGGCAGGCGCTTACACTACTGAGCTATATCCCCAGCCCTGTGTCTAGCTTCTTTCAGTCAATATAAAGATTTTGAGATTCATTTATACTCTTAGGTAAACCATTCCTTCTTACTGCTGAGTAGTATTCCACTGTATGGATATACCATACCATTTGTTCATTCACTTGCCTGTCGATGGGGATTTAGGTAATTTTCAGGTTTTGGCTACTGTGAATAAATCCTCTATACACATTCATGTACAAGTCTTTGTGTGGTCATATGTTTTAATTTCTCACAGAATCACCTAGCAATGAGGTGGAGGTAGCCATGATTGGGGACATCAGAACAATCTACCATCTATTATGGCAATAAACATTTATTAGGACTACAACTGGCCAGGCTTGCGCTGCTGGCAGAGAAAGCCAGAACAAAGAGGGCTGTCAGGCCCCAGCAGGGCAGTCAGCCTGGCCGAGGGCCCCAGCCAGCCAGGGAGGCTGCAAGGGCATCAGCAGCCTCCAGCCCATGCTTCCCCACGCTGGCCTCATTTCCACTGCAGGTGTGGGAGGGAAGCTTTTTAATGGCTCTGAGGGAAAGACTTTTTAACTTAGTTATCATATTTTTTCCACTTAACACTGAAGTAAATTTCCCTCAAAGTGGGAGCTTCCATTAGGAGGAGAGAGGAATGTGGGCCACAGACAGATCTTTTCAGGGAAAGAAGGTCGAGCCAGCCTCCAACAAACAGGAAGAAAGGTGTATTCAGTTCTTAGGACTGCGGCAATGAGCTGTCACAAACTTGGTGACTTAGAATGACAGAAATGTATTCTTGCTGTGCTTCAGATTTGCAATCCAGGTGCCAGCAGTGCCACATCTCTGAAGAATTTGGAGAACAATTTTCTCTTCCTTATGCAGCTTCTGGTGGTTCCAGGAGTTCTTTGCTTGTGTCAGCATATCACTCATCTGTGCCTCAGTTTCTCCATGGCCTTCCGTGTATGTGTGTGTGTGTCTTTTTTTTTTTTTTGAGACAGGGCCTCACTGAGTTGCCTGGGCTGGGCTTAAACTCACTTCTGCTTCAGTCTCTCAGTAGCTGGGATCACAGATATGCATCACCACACCTGGCTATGTCATTTATTAAGGACATCAGTCACTGGATTTCTACTTATTTTATGATGTCATCTTGTGGTCCTTAACCACTTTGCCTCTACAAAGGATCTCCAAATAAAGTCTTATTCACAGGTAGCAGGAGACCCAATTCAACCCACTACAGAAGATAAATTACTACATGTGAAAAAACTGGGCTTGAGGTTTAACAAAATCCAATATTGGGGTTGGGGAGGTAGCTTAGCAGGAAAGTGTTTGCCTAGCATGCACAAGGCTCTGGGACTCTCTCCTAGCACCATAAAAAAAGTAGAGAGAGTTCACATGAAGAGTTCGTTCTATACCAGGATCTAGACACAGACACTAGAACAGATAGCCCATTTCACCTCTTAGCGGTTCTGAGGTCGGGATTGACAAAGCAGAAAAGTGTGGCCCCAGAGCTCCATTCCTGTGTCTGTGGCCCAGCTGCTCTGCTGGGTGTGGTTGAATATCGTTCATGAACTGGGGGCTTGGGTCCACTAATGATGGTGTTGAGGTAGAGTGTAGACTTTTTTTAAAAATGATTGAACTCAGAGCCTTCACATTGAGCTACAACCCTAGCCCCCCCCTTTTTTAATTTTTAATTTCGATACAGGGTCTCACTAAATTGCCTAGATTGGGTTCGAACTTGTGATCCTTCTGTTTCAGCCTCCCAGAGTGCTCCAAGCAGAATACCTACTCATAGTGTAGACTGTTAACAGACTTGGGATCAAGGGAAAGGTCCTGAGGCAGGGATTAAAGCATGTCTGGGAGATTCTGGTTACTTCTCAGGGTGGTTACACACACCCGAGTCCAGCCTACCCAGCCCCTCTCCAGCTTCCCATTTGGAGATGTGACCTCTCCCGCTTGTGTGCCCCTATTGTTGTGCTGCCATTGGCTCCAAGACCCTCACCAGAGCTGAGCCAGTGCCAATGGCATGCCCTTGAACCTCCAAATCTGAGCTAAATAAATCTCCATACTTTATGAAGTTAGCCTACCTCAGGTATGTCATTACAGTCATAATAATAATGTAAAAAATTTGTAAAACAGCCAACAAATATGAAGGCCAATGCCAGAACCATGCATTATTTTTCCTGCAGCAGGTGCTGAAGAAAAGGGGTCCTAGCGCAGATGTTAGTCCTAAATTACTCCCGAGCTCCCGGAGGCTTTGGATGAGTTTTCCAGGGGTGGGATGAAGCACTCAGGGCCTAGGGCTTGGGGCAGTCATTGAAGAAGATCTGGGGTACCAGGCAGGGTCCAAGACCACCTGGAGAAGCTGAGGCAATATCTTAGGTGCAGATACACTTCAGGAGGTGGGCAGGAAGCCTGGCAGCTGAGGAATTGTGGGAAGGAGCAGCCCCATCTGTCTGGGCAGAGTCAAGATGGGCCAAGCACCCATCTGATTGGCCTAAGAACTGGCTGTGCAAAGCAAGATTCTGACACCACCACAAAGGACAGATAAAAGGTCAAGCGGCTCGGCGCAGTGGCGCACACCTGTAATCCCAGCTGCTCGGGAGGCTGAGGCAGGAGCCTCAAATTAGGGCCTAGCCTGGGTGACTTAGCAAGACTCTGCCTCAAAACAAAATTGAAGAAAGGCCAGAGCCCTGTAACACAGAGCTCCCTGGGTTCAGTCCCCAGTCCTACTACTGTACCTCCAAGAAAATAAAAGGAAGAAGTACCGGGCGAGTCCTCCTTCTTCCTGCCTGAAGGGTTTATCCTCTTCCTCCTGTTCTTGGTCAGTCAATCCATTTTCTCAGAGTAATCAATGTTGAAGTCTATCCTTTGCCGATGAGTCCAAGAGAAACCGAGGCCTGCACCTGTCTGACCCCTTCTTCTCTACGGATGGATGATTTCAACTCATGGTCTGTGAGCAGCTTTCAAAAGCAGCAAGCATGATGTCCTAGAAGGCATATTCGTGTAAGAAAGGACATTTGGGTGGTGGGTGTGACTCAGGGGTACAGCAGTCCTTGGGAAAGAGCCAATATTGACTGATCACTTAATGCTAGGCCCCAAGCTAAGTAGGATTTTTTTTTTAAGGAGCTGTCTTTGTAATTTCAGCTGCTGTATGGGGTGGGTTTATTATCTCTGCTTTGAAGTAAGGTCAAGACCTACTTGCCTTTTATTTCCAACCCTTAGTCCTGAAGGAGGGGAAAAATTGAGGGAGGCCTCAGTCATGCATTTTCACTTTGCAATGGGGAATGTAGGCTGGCAGATGGAAGTATATCTCTCTGGAACTCAGTACAGCTTTTGGTCATATTCTACTGAAATCTTTGTAAATAATGTGGGAAACAGACACCAAGAGAAAGCCCAGCACATGCCCCTCTGCAACCTTTTCACTGCCCAAATGCACATCAGGGCGAGGGACCCAGTGGGGACTGAAATTCAGCCTGCTCTCCACACACTTCCACTCTATGGACTAGGAGCCTTTTAGAAGCTCTCACTGAATGTATTATATGAATTTTTATCAATGTTCATCTATCATTTTTTTAAAAATTGAAGGAAAATGCATATAACAAAATGTGTCACTAGCTGGGTGTGGTGGTGCACTCCTGTAATCCCAGCACTCCAGAGGCTGAGGCAGGAGTAGACCAGCCTAGGCTACAGAGTTAGCTCAAGCTCAGCCTGACCTGAATATAGTGAAACCCTGTCTCAAAGTAAATAAATAAAGTGTCACTGAGACTACTTTTAAATGTGTACTATAGCGACATGAAGTACAGTCACTTTCTGTGCAAGTATCACACCAACATGCCGTGGTACCATCAGTGTATCTGTGTGTCCCCAAAATCATCAGAAACAGAAACTCTATGCCCACTACTTACTTCTCATCTACTTCCTGTCCCCATGAATTTGCCCAGTATAGATATTTCGTATGAGGAAAATCCTGCAATATTTGTTCCTTTATGCCTAGCTTATTTCATTTAGAATTCGATTCTTGAGTTTTATCCATATGGCAGCATGTTTCAGGACATCATGGCTTTGGGTCAAATATTCTTCCACTGTGGCTATGAACTACTTTTGATTCATTCACTCACCTGTTGATGGACCCTTGGAGCTATTGAGAATAATGCTACAATGAATGCTAGTGTGCAGGGCTGGGGATTTAGCTCAGTGTCACGAGCGTCTGCCTGGTAAGTGCGTGGTCATAAATTCAATCCCCAGTAACAACAACAAAAAAGATTACTGGTGTGCAAGTGTCTGTTTAGGGTGTATACAGAAGAGTGGAATTTCTGGGGCATGCTCTAGCCTTTGAGGAACTGACAAACTGTTTTCTGTGATTTTTACAGTTCTAACAGAATGTTTGGAAGCTCTAAGCTCCATATCCTTGCCAATACTTGCAGTGATTTTCCCTTTTATTAAAAATTGGAGCCACCCTCAGTGGAATGAAGAGGCATCTTACTGTAGTTTTGATTTGTGTTTCCCTAATTACTGATGATAGCAGATCATTTGAAACCTTCTTTGGATAAATGTCTTTTAAAGGTCCTTTGCCCATTTGTAATTGGGTGGTCTTTCGCTATTGTGTTGTAAGAGCATTTAAAAAATATATTTTGGATATTAACCCCTCATCAGATATAGGATTTGAAAACTTTTCCATTCTGTGGGCTGTCTTTTTATTAACAGTGTCTTTTGATGCACAGCAGAATTGGATTATGTGAAGTCCAATGTTTCTATTTTTTTCTTTTGTGACCTATGTCTTTGGCATCATAGTTAAAGAAACTAATGCCAAATTCAAGGTCAGGCAGATTCTTCTATTATTTCTTCAAGCAATTTAACAGCCTCAGTTCTTAAGTTTAGGCCTTTGATTCATTTTTTGGTTACTTTTTGTATGTCATCTGAAGTAAGGGGCCAATTTCATTTCTTTCTTTCTTTCTTTCTTTCTTTCTTTCTTTCTTTCTTTCTTTCTTTCTTTCTTTCTTCTTCCCCTTCTCCTTTTTCTTCTTCTCCTCTTCCTCCTCCTCTTCTTTCTTCTCCTTCTCCTTCTCCTTCTCCTTCTTCTTCTTCTTGTATGAGGAAGTGAACTCAGGACCTTGCATTTGCCAGACAGGTGCTTGTGTCACTGAGCTATATCCTCAGCCCCCAACTTCAATTTTCTGCTTGAAGTTTTGACAGCATCATTGAATGGCCTTAGAAATTGATCAAAACAAAACAAAAAAAAACTTGTTTGGATCATTGATTTAGTGTGACAACTGGACAACTGGAGTAAATGATTTCAAAGACTCTGTCGCCCATGGAGAAGCTATGGTAAAGGATCTTGCCCAGGATACAGCCACCCTCTCCTTCCAAGGTATCATCTAACAGCTGCTGCAAAGGATGCTGGGAAGATTATGATAGACAACAGCAATCTACTTCCTCAAGTGATGTTTGAATGCAGCACTTTAGGAGGAGGCAGGGTGATCATCTGGGATGAGACACTGGACCCAGGTTTGCATCACACTCCTATCTCCAGCCCTATGGTCCTAGCAAATTAATTACCTTCTGTTTCTGAACCATGGTTTACTGGTCTGTATATTATGCCAGTTATAGTAGACCATGTGCCATCTGTCTGTCCCATCTCTGTTCTAGCAGTTACATACTGCAGCTGTCCCATTCCCTTACTGGAAGGGTGGGTACAAGATCTGACCTGGGAATTCAGCTCTGACTATATAATCTTCCTAGCAGCCAAGAAGTCCCCCCAGGTAGCCCGCACTGTGCATGTAGGGCAGGCCTC
Source organism: Hydrochoerus hydrochaeris (assembly GCA_004027455.1). Classification (NCBI taxonomy): domain Eukaryota; kingdom Metazoa; phylum Chordata; class Mammalia; order Rodentia; family Hydrochaeridae; genus Hydrochoerus; species Hydrochoerus hydrochaeris. Next base: position 168,911 of record PVLA01000754.1, read on the forward strand.
TCTCTTCCCCTGGGATTTCTGTCTGGGCCTAGGCTGCTTGGACTTTTTTTCCGTATGTGTGGGGAAAATGTGTCTGAGAGTTGAGCCAGTATGAAAGGAATTCAGGTTAAGAGGTGGAGGTAATGAGAAGCGGCCCAGATTTATTTAGTTCCCTGGATCTAGCTATGCCTAAAGCCTACTCCTGCTTTCATCATTTACACAAAAAAATATGCTGCCTTTTTGGCTTAACCTAGTCTGAGCTGGCCTTCTACTGTTAGGACCCCAGAGAGCCCTGGCCAGCATATTTTTCTGCAGGACAGCTGGGTACATTAAAAGATGAGCTGATACTTTGCAGCATTTCCAAAGACAGTGGTTTGGTGGGTAGTGGCAGGTGGAAGGCTGCATGTGGGTGCATGAGGGAGGTGGACCTGTGACCCCAGGCGGCCGGTCAGAGTGTGGACACGTGATCCCTGGGATTGCTCTAAGGAAAGCAGCAGAGACCCCCTCTCTCTCTTTCTCTCTCTCTCTCTCCTTGTTCTCTCACTATGTAGTCCAGGCTGGCCTTAAACTCACTATGTAGTGCAGGCTGGTCTTGAACTAGTGTGATCCTCCTACCTCAGCCCCTGGAGTGCTGGGATCACAGGCACGCGGTGTCCCCACACCCGGCCATTTCCTTTCCTCTGGGCCACTCAGCTGATTCTCCGTAACCCGCGGCTGCCTGCAGCCAGGCCGCC